>JAODXP020000025.1:6317361-6354861 GCA_027497455.2 Sardinella longiceps
CAGTTTGAATAAATATTTCTAGACTTTGCAAATAGCCACAAGATATACTTTTATTTGAGGTCTAAAGCAAGAACGTATCAAGTAAAATATGGGCTTGAAAAATCTGAAAAATTAAGGATATCTTTCAAAGTAAACGTCTGGGTAGTAATTCCACGTGCTGATTATTAGCCAAAAGATTAGCCTAAAATGAGGTGGAACTAACAGATTCTCTCACAGCCAAGAGGTGTTTTATAATAACCTTTCTAAGAGTATGATGCTAAAATATTCACCAAGAATAATGCTGATCATCAAATGCATATTAAATAATAGAGAAAGTTCTATCGATCTCATCGAATCTTACCATGGAAGGAATGCATTTGGACTTACCGCCTACAGTCCTGGAGATTACCCTTGATTTCTGTGTGAGTGTGTGTGTGTGTGTTTGTGTGTGTGTGTGTGTGTGTGTGTGTGTGTGTCTGCAGGCGGTTCAAGCTCTCAATGGCCACTGATGGACGACAGCTTCTCTGTGTGTGTGTGTGTGTGTGTGTGTGTGTGTGTGTGTGTGTGTGTGTTTGTGTGTGTGTGTTAAAAAAAGAGGAAGAAGGTTAAAAAAAAAAACCAGAAAGTTAAAAAAAAGTAAACAAACAGCGGCTCAGAAGTTTCAACATGGTTAGTAAGTGCACACCGGCCCAATGTAATATTCATAAGATTTATTGCCACTGGAATTAAAGCCAGCTTTCCCGAATTTAATCTCCACTGCACAAAAATGCCAAGGCTACGGGGGTAGTGACATGGGAATACAAATCACCACTCTCCTTCCCCCGTGAAAAACGGCCAGCATTTCCAATGCATCATACGCGCCCCTGTGCCACAATTTACGTCTCACTTAGCACCGTCACTGACTTATGGTACTCCACTCTGTCGGAATCTGCATAGCCTGGTTCAATATACTGCTGGTTAAAACATGGTAGCCCAGCCTATAAAAAGGAAAAAAGTAGCCCTGCCAGTATTAGCAGGGTGTTAAATGGAAAACGCTGGGGTTATCATGCTCTTGAATTAACAGAGTCAGGTGTTGCAGCAGGATTTAAATTAGTCATTTATTTCCTTGGGCTTCGTGCTTAAAAAAAACAGCACAGTTGATGCAGGTCAAGCTGTGAGTTAGGCTACATGAAAAATGGCGCTCTTTGCTTTCTCAGGATGTTCCTGAAGTGAACGATTATGGAAAAAAAGAGAATAATTTTCTAATTGGGGAGGAAGTAGTACAGTCACCACTGTTGCCTGAGGGTTTATCAGCCCCTGCTAATTAGTGTATCTCTTTTTCAATCAGTGATAACGAGCAGCCTTAAATTGGTTAAGCCCTGCATGCTAATTACAATCTTTAGCATTGGTAGGACCTGGTTGATACCAGTATACCAGTCCTCTTCAACTGGTCAAATTCAATTCAGTTAGCCTTCAATTTAGGGAAGTGCTATTTTTAAACTGCCCTACTTGGCAAGTATACTCGTTATAAATAGTATTCTTATATAAATAGACCTGAAACAAGCCTTGAGAGCTTAAGTTTATAATTAGCCATGCGTGTACACAATAGCGCCATGCCCAATCCATTTATACTGGATCAGCTTATAAATACGGTTTAGCACAGACCTTTCCTGTAAGCTAGCATGAGAAAGTTATAGCCCAACAGTAAGTAGCATGCTAATGCATCCACAAGTAATCTGATAGAAGTTATATTTATATACTAGGCTGTGTTTTTTCAAACTAAAAAAAGCAAAATCTAAAATGTAGGCCTATGCTCGTTTTACAAGATGGGTTCAATATTTGCATGTGGTTTTGGCTTTCTATTGCAAGCGAGCATTTGAATATCAGCACCAAAGAGATTATGATGTTTTTCATGCAACATTTTATCCACTGCTGATTGCTGCTGGTTCGGTGTCGCTGCTTTGAGGTGAAATAGAAAGCCTGGCTTTGCCTTTTTGGATGGCCGTGGAGCAGATGTCAGCTTGCCGTCATCTCTTCTGAAGACCATATGCTTCCGCGAGCAAACGCCCCTTTGAATTAGGAGGTTAAGCTCCCAGCAGAGGCATTTTTTTTTCTTTTTCCCACTGTAGCAAAAAGGAAGCCTAAGGTGCTGCTTCAGAAAGCGTTTTCTTTTCGTCTGTGTTTAGTCGGAGGGCTGGCAAAGCGGCTTGGGTGGAGCACAAACGGGGGAGGCGAGGGGCCATTGCATCATTAGACACAGAGCAACACATATGCAAAGACTAACAGGCAGAAAGACAGACAGACAAACAGACAAAAGGCGGGGGAGAGAGAGAGAGAGAGGGGAGCACAAAAATAGAGTCCAAAAAAAAAGAGAGAGACAGACAGTGTAAACAAGTACATAAATATCATTCCAAAGGGTTTGGATTACTTGACCAGGGGGGTTAATCGGAACTTGTTCAAATCCGAGAGTATTTACGGATTTTGAGGAGTTATTTAATCACTAGAGTCTTCACTGTCCCCTCCAGGCAAAGCCCCACGTCTGGAACTTTAAGATGGCCTGGTGCTTGGATGAGCAGGAGGTCCCAGCTTTGGGGTCAAAGGTTATATAGTTATCCACCACAGACAGCAAGCAGACGAGATAGAAATAATCCTTGGCTAAGACTTCAATTTAATGGCTAAGCGGGCGCTGTTTTGTATTTTTTTTTTAATACAATTTATTTACTTATTTATTCTTTATTTGCTGTGGACCAAAAAGAAAACATCTTAAGGGTGTATTGGGTCATGGAAGGGTAAAGTTTAACTTCGGTTGGCTTTTATGCTGCTCGAGGCTTTTTGCAAGTCTCTCTCTCTCTCTCAAGTCCGGTGTTTGTCTGAAACGATTTCATCCAGTCAGACAGCTTCCGTGTGCTCTGTCCGTGAGGATAAAGATCCCAGAGAGAGAGCGGGCAGTGTCGGCATCGACGACAACAATGAAGCCCAACAGCTTGCCTGCCTTGTTGTTTTTTTTGTTTGTTTGTTTGTTTTTTCTTCTTTTTTATTAGCTGCCCAATTTCACAGCAACAGTGTTAGTGCCAAACTCTCACCAAACCCCCCTGGTCAAGTGTGTGGCTCCGTATAACGCTGAGCTTAAATAGCCCGGACAGTTTACTTATTACCCACACAGCACCCAAAGGACTCTGAGAAAAGCAGTTCTGGAGATCTACTCCATCCCTTATGGAAGGAAGCTGAATTGTGAGAATTTGTTTGCTAGGGGGTTTTAATTTGGCAGTGAGCAAATCCCTTATGAGCTTGGAGAATAAACCCTAAAGTGTGCCCTGAGGAAGAGGCAGGCCAAATAAAGTCTGGCAGAGGTGAAACCCTTTTTTAAGAAAAAAAAAAAAAAAAAGAAATAATTCACTCCCATTGTGGGGCTGAATTTTCTTGGGTAGATGCCCGACTTTAGCAAAGTGCCTTTGTGATGCGCCTCCGCATTTCTAACACATAGGCTACTGTACTGTAAGGTGCTGTTTTTATTGAAGGAGACATGAAAGCATGTTAACTGTAGTCTTGGTTTTGTGTGTGTGTGTGTGTGTGTGTGTGTGTGTGTGTGTGTGTGTGTGTGTGTGTGTGTGTGTGTGTGTGTGTGTGTGTGTTTCAGGGGAACAATATGTTACAGCTTTTGTTGCTCCCATCAGCTGAGTTGTAGAAGCACTAAAAGAGTGGCTAAGCACATGTACAGCATGTGTGTCTTGCTCTAAAATACAATAGAAGACATCTGATTATTTTGCCAATAAATTGGCAGCCCAAATGCCAATCTCAAAGTAGCCAAACATCTTTCTGTTGTACACAGTGGTTAAAGTGGGATTTGTATAGATATTAGTATAGAAGAAGAATGGGATGATATTGTTCATTTATCTGAGATGCCGGTACTGTGTATATATACTGCATATATATATTCAAAGTACACACTATCTTATTTGTGTATTTATGTTTGGTCACTAGAATGCTGGAATGCTGGAAAACCACCCACATGCTGTCAGTACATCCCTTAAGCAATGCATACCAGCAAAAAGTGTCACATCCAGGGCACAGTGCCTTGGGGCAGATGTCAGCTCACTTTTGCGTCAGTCACCAAACAATGGAGGCCTACTGAAGCATTAACAACAAAAGACCTTGAGACACAAAGTGACAGACTTCCCTTTACTGTTTTGACACTGGACCGGAGTGTAGCTGGTGGTATTTTATTACTGCATTATCGCTTGGTGGGAGAAAACCAACTGAGCATCCTTTTTGATGGATGTTTCCTATTTATGGTGAACATGTCAAAGCATTTCTTGGTTGTGCTGCGGTATTCTCACCGGAGGTGTAGTTCTTTGGGCACTGGAATAATGTTTCCATCAAGCGAAGAGGCAGTTGAATTGTTCTATTTTTCATATAACCAATGGCTGGATGACACGAGGTGTAAGAAATTCTGTGTCTTTATATGAGGAACATGCCTTGGAGCATCATTAAAGGCTAGGTACTAAATTTTACAACATTAAACTGTGCATGTACAGTAGGAACATCCTGACAAATGCTTGGACAAGATTACACCTCTTTTGACCTTTTGGTTTCGAGGACATTCTAGAGTGCAGAGAAAATGTGTGTCTAATGCGGTCCTTCTTATTCTTCCTGTATAACTGCAATGTGTTGATCTATCTCACAGATTTGGATGTGCGCTCTTATTTCAAAACGGCACACTGTGGAGCTTAATAATAGCATGTAAGCTGAATGCTGATGCAAGTTTGAGGTATCTTCTTACCATAGCAAACAAGAACACAATTCACTTACCATTGCAAATTGCTGTGTGTAAACCTCTGCAGCGATGAGACAAAAAGTAAATTCTGTCCTCTCTCTTAGGAATACATATGCAATTCGGCGCTGCTTCTGTTGTAGATATAATAATGCAACACATAAAGAAACATGTAATCTCAGATCTAATACATAAAAAGTAGATAGACCTAATATGCTGATTCCCTGTGGAGAATCTGAGAATCTATAAAATGTTGCCTCCAGTCCCATTTACATGTAGCCTGATATTTATTTATGCAGTTGATATTTATTTATTTAGATGCATGTAAACCGTCACTAAAAGCAGCAGCTATTGAGACCTCTGGCAAAACTGTGTGTGGGAGGAAGATAGTGGTAACAGAGTTTTAGCACAGCGGTGCAATAGTCCTAGCCTGACATAGCCCACCCTTAATACAAATGTTCATCCGTATCCATGGTCTGGGGACGGTCTTCTGGGGCGGGTTTACATTGATAGAGAGACAACCGGACAATAAGAGAAGCTGATTAGACGAGCTGTCCAATTGTTTCAAACTAGAACTGAATGCCCTATAATCACGTCAGGTTAAAGAACTTCCAGAACATGAATACAGATGAACAGCAGTATTATGGTGGGGCTATGTCAGGTTACAATAGTCCATCTTCAATTTTCAGATCTCTGGTTGATTAACTATTGGCATGTTTTTGACAGCCTTCTTTTTAGGCAGTGTGTTGACTGAACTATATCTAATCAGGTGGATAAGAATGTATCTGTTTTCATACATACCCATCTATGTGTGCAAGGCATCAGTGCGACACATGAATGTTTGCAGTACTTGTTTCATATAGAGTATATTTAGCACAGTAAGGCTGTTTTCATTGGTGCCTTATGTGAACTCCCACTCGCTGCATTGCTAATTGAAATTCTTTGTCAGTATTTTGAAACTTCAGTTGCTGCGCTTTTTCTTTGTGCAGAGCTACATTGAAGTCATAGCCAGTGCTGTTTGTCAGATATTCTGTGTCACAGATTGTGAATAAGATAGAGGAAAAAAAAACTGAAACAGTCTTTTAACATCAAAAGCAGAGTTTATACAATAAGGGTGAGCACTTCTGTGTGGAACATAATACCTTTTCACCGAGCCATTATTCAAACTGTAAAATACAGTGCTTTGCTTTCTTTGTGTGAACACAGAATGGAAGGCCAGAGCCTTCACACTTCTGCATGGGGTCAGTGTATGTGGCTGACCATGATCTCTTAGCCTTTTTCTGTGAACTACAGATGACATCTGCATTCTCTTAATGAGCATCCGCACGAACATGCCCTGGACGAACATGCCCTCTGCTTGTCACACGTTCCCCCAGCTCTTGCTTGCAGAGCTCGGCTCTCCTTATCAAGTCTTTGCTACTGTACGACACGCATAGCAGTCCTGTCAAAGAGCAGGAGGATAAAGAAGGTGGAGGAAGAGGAGAGGAGGAGGAGGGGGGTGGGGGTTCAGGAGGCAGAAGTACAGGGAAAGGCGCAGAAAGGGATTGGTGTGGGATTGTGTGATTGGGGCAATCTGTGTCGCCCTGGCAACACCCGAGGGGTCTTGCCGTGCTTATGAACCAGGGATTTGGACAGTCAGCCTTAAGCCTGCTGAAGAAGGCTAATTGGAGCACATTACTTTCAACCCACATGCCCAACACCAGATACAGTACAGTATAGTACACTGACTAAGGGGACCCGCCCTGGAGAAACACTATGCTGAAAATGAAAAAATTATAAATACATAAATAAACTAGAAAAGCGCTCAGAGAGCGCAGACCTCCGCCAAGGCAATGTGGTCACAGACACAATATACATTCCAGATCATGCTCTGGATCACCGATCGCCACCAAAATTAAAACAGCTCTTGCTTGTCCCAATATACACATTGTCCGAAAATTTCATCCAAATACGTGCAGTACTTTTCGAGTTATTCTGCTGACAAACAGACAGACAGACAAACCAACGCGACCGAAAACATAACCTCCTCGGCGGAGGTAATAATAATAAATAAATAAATAAATAAATAGACAGAATTCCTTGCACTCCTCCAAAAAATCCTCCAACAACAATCAATTTGGGGGAAAAGTTTTTTTTTTTTTTGTAATTAGTGTGAGCTGCGGCGACTTGCATTGAGCAAACATGTTTCTCTGGCCTCTCCCTGTGTTCTGGCGTCGTACAGCGAGGAAACTGAAGCTCTCGAACTAAAACCGCAGAAGCATCTGTGCACAGCAGGCCTTTCCATCAAGGCAATTACTGGTCCTCTTGTGCAGCGCTTCTTTTACTGCATTCATCCATTCAACTTTACGTCGGCATCGCAGGAGCAAAAAATAAATAAATAAATCTGTAAGGGTCAGGGCAAGCCTGCAGTGGGAAGTAACCCAATTTGGTGCGATGTGTGTGTGTGTGTGTGTGTGTGTGTGTGTGTGTGTGTGTGTGTGAGTGAGTGTATAAAGGACAGAGTCGACATTAAAGTCCTCTGCTCCACCCCAGGTGGGTCTGGGGTTGGACGTGGGAAGATCAATGCTGTGGCAAGAGAATTGCTCTCAACCCCTCCCTCCCTCCCTCCATTCGCCCTGAGCCCAAGGCACTCTTCAACACCTGGGATAATTTGTCTCTCTCTCTGGCCCTTGCCACCGGTGCCTTTATTTATTTTTGTCTCCCATGCCTTTCTGCTGGAGACTCCAGACAGGTTGCCCTGGTCCCACGTTAATTTGTAGCAGGTTCTCTCTCCCATCCTCCCTCCCTCTCTCTCTCTCTCTCTCTCTCTCTCTCTCTCTCTCTCTCTCTCTCTCTCTCTCTGTGGCTCAGAGAAGCTAGGCTACAGATTGGGGTTGGGTGTGGTGGGTCGTGCAGGGGATTTAGCCATGCTAATCAGCTCAGCCTGAGTGGGAAAGACAACCAGAGCCTCAGGCAGTCCTGAGCTTAACCCACTTTAATTGCAGCATTCACGGCGAAACAGGTATCAAACTTGCTCGAGTCATAGGACCGCTTATTCCAGCATGATAGGTATCGAGCCGAGCGTCGTGTACGGTATGAGAATTGCATAACTCCTAATCGAAGGCCACCGATCCCGGTAGTCATTTAAATGACCATGTCGTGAGGGACGGCAAAATCGATAGAAATGTGCGATGCTGTCAATACACATTAAAACTAACGGTGTTTTATGAGGAGAAGGAGATGGAGGGGGGTGTTTTCAACACAAGGGGGCTTAAGATGGATGAACATCCACACCCATGTGAGCTTAATTAGTGATAGCCGTCCAAGCATGTCGATTCAGGCTGCTGTTTTTCAACAGCTGTCAAACACCCCCTTGCTTTATTATTCATTGGACCACAGTGTGTGGGCCTCTTCTGTTTGCTGTTTGTTTGTTTATTTATTTACTTACTAGAGTGAGCACAATCACACCAGTACATTTTTTTTTCTGTCTCCGATGAAACGTAATGATTTCAAAATAAGGGCATATGTGAACTTGCACATTGTTCTGTCACAGCCTCCAAATTATATTGTAGAAATTCTGTGCGCAAGACTCATACTTTAGAGCTATCTTTATTTGCTCATTCTTAGCCCTATTGCATTGCATAATGTGAAATATTTGCATAAATGTTTTTTTTTCCCTTCCTCTTGACTTCATGCCATGCTGTTCCACCAATATCCACTCTGCATTAGCCTTGTTTTTCAGCATTTCAGCAAACCCCAGGCAATATTTTCAAATCTCATAACATTGCGCAATCTACTTAAATTTGCATGAAAGCTGCTCCTGCTCTCTGTGTGTGTGTGTGTGTGTGTGTGTGTGTGTGTGTGTGTGTGTGTGTGTGTGTGTGTGTGTGTGTGTGTGTGTTGCTTAACTGTTCATATTTTTCCTTCATATTAAATTGCAGGAAGCTTTTTTTTTTCTTCCTCCTCTTTCTTATTCTTCTTCCTCCCGTCTTTTCACCCCTCCTTTCATTACCATTCTCATATGTGACTGTAGCCTTCATCAGCGGCGGCAGTCTCCACTCAAGGCTGCGACGCCCCTGCAGTCGCTGCGGGGCACAGCTGTGTCTCCCTCGCTGATGGAAGCTGACATAGTGCAAACACTCTGGTGGTATTAATCACCTCCTGTTTCGCCAGCGAATTTGGGAAGGCCCTGCCACCTGATTACGGGCGGACATAAATCGTCTTCTGCACCCACTGCCCTCCACTCAGCGGCTTGTGCTCTGCAATCACGTCCCCCGATTTCTGCAGTGTACAAACGAGCGCACAGACCTTCAGAAAAGAGAGAGAGAGAGAGAGAGAGAGAGAGAGAGAGAGAGAGAGAGAGAGAGAGAGAGAGAGAGAGAGAGAGAGAGAGAGTAATGCACATAACTTTCTATGTCCCCAAACTCATGGATGACAAAAAAAGTGTCTGTGTGTCTGAGAAAGAGAGAGAGAGAGAGAGAGGGGAAGAGGAGGAGAAATGGAGAGCGCATGAAAGAAGGAGAGAAATCCTTGATCCCCATTTGCTGTGGTGTTAGCTTATGTTGCCTCTCCTCTCTACAAGGTAATGAGGGCTCATTTTGGCCTGTCAGTTGTGATAAATGCACATAGAGCGCAGATTAAAATGTAATGTCTTCTCACAGACTCCATTTGAACGCCAGAGCATCACGCCGTTGGTGTGTGTCAGAGAGAGAGAGAGGGAGGGAGGAAAGAGCCCATGCTAGACGGCAGAGGATTTTTCTCATTACCCACCAAGCCCACACACACACACACACACACACACACACACACACACACACACACACACACACACACACACACACACTTACACACTCAGGCCACTGTGGATTCCACCTCTCACTCTCTATGTGCCCAAAATAACAAAGAGAGAGAGAGTGGCCATCATCTCTGTGGTAGTGATAATGTCTGTAGTTCTGATCCCCAAAACAAATTAGTAATATCTGCCATTTTAAGAGTATTTACCTGCCGTGCCTGCTGCAAAGTTGTATAACTGTGCTGGGGAGAAGTTGCCTTGTGTGTGTAGCGCTTAATACAATTCTGTGTTGGCTCACAGGCATGGACTGGCCATAGGGCATAGCCTACAGGGTTTTGACCGACGGGCCGATGATAATTTTTGGGCCGGGGCTGTCATAATTTGCTCATAATTTTCTTGATGGATATTGGGCTAGTCCAATTAAATCTCTTATTATTGAATAAAATCATGGTGGGCCGCCATGGCCATAAATGCCCCGAGCATTTTTTGGTCCCAGTCCAGCCTTGTTTTCTCATAGTAAAAAGGATCAGTTCAGTGGGTGCAGTCCATGGACCCTGCATTTTTTGAACAATAAAGAAAGGAGGGGGGGGGGTAGGGAAAGTGTGTGTTTGTGTGTGGGGGAGGTGGAGGGTGTGCACCACCATGATTGTGATATGGTGCTCCTCTTGCTTGTTTGAACATTTTAAGAAAATGCAAGACCACTTTTGAAGTTGTGCAAGCATTTGCATGCTCCCACACACACACACACACACACACACACACAAACACACACACACTTGATGTGCCAGATCACAATACTCTCTGCTACCTACCAGGTACAGTAGTTTGAAAACTAAGAAAATGTAAGACTACTTTTGACATTGTTGCATGCTCTTTTGCTCTCTCTCTCTCTCTCTCTCTCTCTCTCTCTCTCTCTCTCTCTCTCTCTCTCTCTCTCTCTCTCACACACACACTCACACTCACACACACACACACACACACACACACACACACACACACACACACACACACAGGTGTTCCAGATTACAATACACTCTACCGCCAGCAGGTACAGTAGTAATTAGTAGCTTCCAGAGAACACTGAGTTCTTGGTTGTGAATTCCCTTCAAATGGAGAAAGGCGGTTTGACTTTCCTGCACGGTGTGCAAGGTGCTTCTCCGCAATCCTGCGGCACAGGCCCCCTTTGAAGGATCATCTGTATTCTCACAGTGTTGGCCTGAATCAAAACCAGTGAAAGAACACGGCTAGCTCTTTTGTCAGCTACTCAAAAAATCATTGCGGTGGAAAAAGCAAGATACCCTGTGATGCAGGTAGAGAAGTGTGGACATTCTGTATATATTATGTATAGCGCACAGTATTGTCATGCTGGATTTAGACATAGTCAGTTCTTATATAGCCCTAATGTCAATGTCACATGTGCAGTATACTGGAAGAGTACAGTGCACACTACACTTGTTTGTTCCACCATTTGTGTGTCTCACAGTGTCTTTTGGCTCTGAATAGCACATTGCCTTTGATTAAAATCTAACTGAATGTCTCCTGCAGTCACCCAGGGATTCCAAAGCAATTAGCTTACATGTTGTTGTGTGCTATTATTGTCTACAATTCTTTTTTTATGAATGGGGTTTTATTTTGCTTGCCTTGTTTTTTTCAGTTAGTGTGTGTGTGTGTGTGTGTGTGTGTGTGTGTGTGTGTGTGTGTGTGTGTGTGTGTGTGTGTGTGTGTCCCTCCTTTTTTTTTCTTTGCAAGAGTGTGTTTGCTTCCAAGCTGCCTTTGGCATGCAGTGAACGAGTGGCATCGGTTCTTTGATGTGACTGGAGAGGTGGCAGGTGAAGACGGGCGCGCCTTTGCTTTGGCAGGCATGTCACACCGCCAGAATGACTGCTAGGACACCTCTGTCAAGAGACAGACACAGTGGCAGCCATCGCAATGTTTATTCATTTCCCTGGAGAAAACTCCACTAAATTTAGCCTCGATGAAATGGAAAGTAAAAGAGCCACTTGGGGAAGAAAAAAAAGAATGAAATGTAATGTGAAGTTTGGCAAAGCTACTGTTAAATGCCATAATACAAAGAGTAAGAACTTCGAAGTTAAAAGGCCTGGATATTAACAAATATATCCATATATATTTATATAATAACTAATGCGCCTGTCCTATTATCAAGAGCCGCTCTCCGAAACAGCTTTTTGCAGCTTTGTGGAGCTACGGGAGAATGGCCTACATGTAGGGCAAAAAATAGCATTCGGAAAACACTGAGCCTCTCAAAAATTTAGAGGCACCAGGTCTTTGATTATTTCTCTGCCTTGGCCGACTTTCGGCACAACAACAAAAAAAAGAAATACCCCACACAACACATTTCAAAAAACACATTAGGAGCCATGGGGCTTTGAACTGCCGCCTTGCCTCTAAAGATGCGAGAGTGGAAGCGAATACTAACCCCTGCTTTCTCTCATTGCAGTTCTCTCTCTCTCTCTCTCTCTCTCTCTCTCTCTCTCTCTCTCTCTCTCTCTCTCTCTCTCTCTTCCTCTTGTTGCCCAAGAAGGATTTTTTTTTTATTCTGTTGCTCCAACCATTAGATTACAGAACAAAATCCCTAAGCTGACAGCTGGGGTCTCATTTGCATAGCACTGAGACGCCCATTACAGTTTGTCTCACCTAGGAATTATTGGCCTGACATGGGTGGATCCATAAGCTCTCCATACCTGCAACCCCTCAATAGCTCTGAGTCATCCTAAAGGTGGGATGGGAGCAGCGGAGAGTGGGTACCAACAACCAACTTGAGTTGGGTGATAATAACTAGAAAAACAAGGTTTAAAAAACATGCAAAAATGGAAAAAAATAATGAAAACGAAATTAATAAATAAACACAGAAACAGACAACATCAGTGTAAGTACATAAGAGGTGCTATCCCAATCCGGCCCCTCGGGTCTGGCAGGCAACTCCGTCTAATCCCTTTCTCTGAGATGGGCATGTTGTCAGGGGCTTTAGCCGGACCTGAGGGGAACTAAGCAGGGTTTGCCTGCCTGCCTGAATCTCAGACAGTGGTGATCAGTCAGCAGTCCACAAGCAAAAGGGATTGAGGTCACGTCAGCCATATGTAAAAAAAAAAAAAAAAAGAAGAAGAAGAAGGGGGAAAACTTAGTGTTTTTCTCTGTGATTGCTGGCATTGCAGCATGTTGGAAGGCCCTTTTTTTTGGGATGATGGGAGAGGAAATGTCTGCCGGTTTTCCGGGAAAGTAGACTGAGACTGATTGGTTTAAAAGTACAGTGAGTGCACAGTCTTGCATCATTAGGGAAAAAAGTAATAGGTGGAAATTTCAGACAGGAGGAAACACTGGAAGACAGTGAAAAAGTACATGCTCTTCTTAAAACTTTTTAAAAGAAACTGCAATATGCTTTACTAATTTCCTGCATTTCTGTTATTCAGGGAGAACCTTTATTTACCCAATAATTATCTTGCCATCAACGTGACTAAAATGAAGTTGGGGAATTAGCTTAATGGTGAAATTTCGCTTAGTGTTCCTTTAATGTTGTTTTTTTTTCTATGGCTTTTTTTTTTACTTAGAGTTGTTATTCCTGCTAGGGAGTAACTAGCACAAACTTGTATTATAAGTTAAGTGTCTCTAATTAGGATTTGGACAACACAAAAATTTTCCACTTTTAAATGTTGCTTGTATCATTGTCCATTTTTTACTATCAAGATGCACACTTTAGCCAATTACTGATAAAAAGTGACTCATGGAAGTTAATGTAACTTGTTTTTAGCACAATGTTTTATGGTACTCATAATTTTTCACCACTTATTAGCAAAGCCAGTGTGGAAGAACAACTCGGAAATAGCCTACCAGAGCATAGCAAAAAAAAAAAAATGGAAATGATTTCTATAATTTTATTTCCCCTCTTCTTGCTGCACTGGAGGCTCATTGCTGTTGAATTTTTTTGCCTTTTATTTTTCCAAACACCTCACTCTGCAGTATAAGAGTGCGGAGGGGTTGGATAAAAGTTTTGCATCAGCTTCAGAGAGCTCATCCGGTAACTGATAAATCCATTATTTATGCTCTCCAAGCGACATCAAAAACGTCTCTCCCTTCCTCTACCGCCTTGTAACTCACAGGGTGCCGATTGTATTCATGAGAACCACGGGGTGCATTGTAATCACTTCCACACGGCGTTCCCGGGGGGCTGCACCTCTTTTGACCCTCTCGGCATGCCGTCCGTGCCTTTGAAAAATTCCCCATTACGTCGGACAGGTCCTGTAGAGATCCTGTGTTGTATGAATTCATTCGTCATTTGCCAAGTGCCGGTTCAGGGGAAGAGTGTGTATCACCGCATTAGCACTTCATCCACCAGGTCAAGAGGCTATGACATCTCTCTCTCTCTCTCTCTGTCTCTCTCTCTCGCTCTCTCTCTCCCTCTGTGTCTCTATCTCTCTCTCCCAGTGGGTTGTGATTCTATTCCACCATGGCTTGGCAGTGTGCCCAACAGCCCACATGCCACCTCACTGGGGCAAGCGTGCAAGCTTACGTGCAAGCTTAGAGCCTCGACTCCCTCCAAAGGCGCTTAGCAAAGGGTGTGAATTACAGTGAGGTTGTGCAGATCTGACACCCGCAATTAAACACCCTCCCTCCCCTCTCCCACTCTCACTCCCTCCTTTCGTCCCTGAAGGAAGTCACCCTCCATGGATGCATGACAAGAGAGAGCTTGGTCTGGCGAAAAAATGCCCTCAAATGCCTTTTTGTGCGATTTGCATACCGTAGCTCGAAGGGGGATCCTTTTTAGTGCTCATACAGTTCGCACAACACCAAGCGTGACAGGACTAATGTCACTGTCATCAGATTCCTCGCAGGGACAGAGAGAGAGAGAGAGAGAGAGAGAGCGAGGGAGGTGAGAGAGAAAGAGAGAAGGATGGGGGGTATGGGTCAGAAGACTAGCCTCACATGCTGTCATCCTCCATAAGCAGCGCTAACGCTAACTGCCCGGAGCTTTCCCAGTGACTCAGGGCCATTACGGCCTGCACAAGCGAGACTAGACGAGGGACGATTCCGAGGTGGCGAGCCCAGAACTAGAACACTGTGACGGGGGGGGGGGGGGCCTAGAGATGATGCAAGAGGGAAGAAGAGAAACTGTCTTCCATCAGTGGTCATTCAGAGCTTGAACCGCCTGCAGACATACACACAGTCACACACACGCGCACACACACTGTCACACACACACACACACACACTTAGTGACTCATGGACACTCATTTTGAGCACACTAAGTCATGGACACACACACACATACACACATTGGCTGTGTCCTGCAAATACAGTATATATATGGTACACGCGGTCTCAAACATGTTGTGACTACATTACCCATCACCCATTTGGACACCCACCCATTTGTGAATCAGAGAGAAGCAGCGAAAGAGAAAACCCATTAGTGCAGAAAAAAAAACTCTTTATACCAAAACAAAAAAGTGAACATTCAAAAAATTCCTTCACTTCTGTGAACAGCAGGAAAGAAGAAAAAAGAAAGGGGAAAAAATACAGGCTATCACAATAATGTGGCTGTTTACAGCCCATGAAATTCAGCAGGCTGGCCGTTATGCGTTCAGCATGAGTGGCCAGAGCAAGCGAAAGAGCGAGAAGGCGGCAAAGCGAGCAGAGATGAGAAAGAGAGAAAGTGAGAGACAGAGAGAGAGAGAGAGAGAGGAGAAGATGAAGAGGAGCGTCGCTCATTAGTTCCCTCTGAGCTCCAGGCACTCAGCAGTGTCCGTTGGCCCCAAGACCACAAGGACAAGAGGAGGTGGGCGAGAGAGGCACCATGAAGCGTGTAATACGCTGCACAGCATGAAGGCAACCGGTGTGGAGGTGAACATGGGGTACAACACGACCCCAACCAACCACCCGCCCCCCCAGCCCTCTCTCTTTCCCCCCATACAAACCCTGTCTACCCCCCCCCCCCCACACACACACACACACACACACACACACACACACACACACACACACACACACACACACACACACACACACACTAAAAGAAAAAAATGGAAAAAAAGAAGTGGGGGGAAAAAGCATTTGAGTTTCTGTCAGCTAGCTGAGCTTCAGTCGATACTAGCTAGCCACTTTGCATGTAGTTATTCTGGACATTTCTGGCAGAGGTCGTGGCTTTCCAATAATAAAGAAGGAAAAAAAGATGATGCGAGGAGAAGAGAGATGAAGGGAGGGAGTGTGGGGGTCGGGGGGGGGGCGGTCTACCCATTCCGTTCGCTGACGTAAACTGATCGGAGCATTAAAGCTGCCCTCAATTTCCTTTCGGACCCATCCCAGGAGCCTGCTGGGTCCACTATAGGGTTCCCCCTGAGATATAAAATGAGTTAGTCGGAAAAGCATTCCAGTGTTATATTTTTCCAGGAAGTTGGAATAACAGTCTGAGAGAGGGGATGGGGGTGAAATTTGCTGAACCTGAATGCACTCCTCTGAGGATTGCCATATGTTCAAGTACAAGACTCAATACAGGAGCCAGGAGATGATTGGCTTAATGGAAATGATTTCTCCCCAACATTCAGTATTCACAAAAGTCATTTATTACCTCAGCCAAGGAGATTCGTTTTTTGCTTGCATATGTTTGTCTGTCTGTCTGTCTGTCTGTCTGTCTGTTTACAAAGTAAGTGCAAAAGTACTGCACGGATATGGATGACATTTTTGGGCAACATGTGTATTGGGACAAGTAGCCTAACAGATGATTAATGATTAATTTTGGTGGTAATTGGTGATCCAGGACACCATCTTGAATTAAAATTACGAATTTATATTGCGTTCATGACTACAGTATATTGTCTTAGTGGGGGTCTTTTCTAGTTTTTAACATGTTGTCAAACACATACATGTGTGCATCAACATAATAAACTTAGCTGATGATATTGCTAAAGCATTCTGAAATAACACAATGCACATTATACAGTACATGCTGTATATGTACAGTATAATCTACATGTGCAAACATATCTATAGCTACAAATCAGGCACTCCACGCCCCAATCCTCGTCCTGCAATATCAGGTGCCTCTCATTTGGCACTTATTTGCTTTCACAAGCCCAAGAAATAAAACAACAGCATTGTTCAGCCATCATGTCCCTGATTTCATTTGATCTCAGTATCTATGCATCTATACATAAGTACATATTTGTACATCAATGCAGTCAGTCTCTCTCTCTGTCTCTCTCCGTCACTCTTTCTCTCTCTTATTTTCTTCTCCTCCACTGTCCACTGCGGCACGTACAAATCCTTACTTTCCCTTACTTTGCACCTGAGACAGACAGGCAGCACTGAGAAGTGCCAGGTGCCCAGGTGAGAGTGCCGCCTTCTATCTCTGCAACCTCGAGAGTAGTCATAAAAAAGCCACAGCTGCATCAGTTTCTTAAGACGTTTAAACCTGCCCCAGCAGCACCTCTGCATATCCTCCATTTTTATAGAGGACGTATCGCCTTCTCCCACCCTCTCTCTCTTTCTCTCTCTCTCTCTCTCTCTCACTCTCTCAGCAAAGTAATCAAAAGGCCAAGTACTTATGCGAAATTTATGCACTGGGCATATTTTTCTGCAAGGCCATCACCTTGGCTGTATCTCCTTCCGGATAGCGAGAAGAGGGTTTTTGTGCGTGCACGGGCTGTTGCAGTGATCGTTGAGAGTCAGCTAGAGGGATAAAAAGCAGCATCTGAATGACGTTCGCCAGCGGCTCCTTTGTCACAGGTGTGCGTGTAAGCGGGCATGTGACACCCACCTCGATCACCTCAAATTAGAGTGTTGAGGCTGCATCCAATTTTCTCTCTAGCAGACGCACAGTCCTTGTCTCGCATGTATGACACCCAGTCTGTGTAATCAAAGGAGCCGAGCGTCTCTTCTTCCTTCTACTGAAATTGTCTCACAAACAATATTTGTCTCTGCCCCCCCCCCCCTTTTTCGCCCTACCCTGTTTTTCTATCTCAAGCAGACATCTTTTTCATTGTTGATGCAAGCAGGCTGCCAAAAAGGCGTAACGTGTTGCATAATACACATAGGATATGCTAATTGAATCGTATTTCTAAATGTGATTTGCTTTCACAAGCCCCCAAAAATAAAACAACAACATTGTTAGGCCATGTATTGATTCCCTGATTTCTTTTGATCTCAGTGATAAGCGTTCAGGTTATAACTTATATATACATGGAATACATAATACATATATTGTTTGAATAGGAAAGTTTGTGGCATGTATTCACAAAGTTGGCAAAAAGGTGTGTGTGTGTGTGTGTGTGTGTGTGTGTGTGTGTGTGTGTGTGTGTGTGTGTGTGTGTGTGTGTGTGTGTGAAGGTGCTGTTTACTGACTAACAGTGTCGGATGTGGATGTCTTGTGAGAATGTAATTGGATCTTATCTTTGAGGCAGTACGTGTGAGAGGGTGGCCTACTCTTCTTGACTTTTGCAGATTACGATGTTGGGGGGAATGGGGAGAGGATTGGGACTGGATTGGTGTGTGTGTGTGTGTGTGTGTGTGTGTGTGTGTGTGTGTGTGTGTGTGTGTGTGTGTGTGTGTGTGTGTGTGTGTGTTTGTGTTTGTGTTAAGGGGCTGATGCAGGCGGGGTGAAATGAGATAGTGGCCGTGTTTGGTAATAGCGTTGCCTTTAGCCCGGGGGAGATTGCGTGCCGCTGTAATGAATTGCACGGCAGGAAAGAAGCCACCAGGACTGCAGCCTCCACGTGGACAATGTAATGGATATACATTGCTCTCCCCATGGGCTCTGGCTCTACCTAATTGGTGAATCGACAATTGAATCTACCATCTCTCTCTGTGTGTGTGTGTGTGTGTGTGTGTGTGTGTGTGTGTGTGTGTGTGTTTACCTGCAGAGCCAAAGTTAAACTTGAATGCTCCCACACATCAGCACAGCTCCCTTGGCTGTATATGTGGTGCAGTTGGTACTTTTTGTTGCCATTGCCCCAGCGACAGTAGATTGAGTGAAATGGTTAGTTAGTTGCAGTAGTTACTTAGTTAGGTAGGTAGTTAGAGGGTGCATTTGTACAGGGACCTCATTTGTCATTTTTTTCAAGAGCAATAAATAAAAAGTGATGATTATGACGATGATGATGATGATGATGATGATGATCATGATGATCATGATGATGATGATAATGACAAAAGATGATGACGACGATGACATCAGTGATGACAGTGGTGATGGTGACATCCATGATGGTAGTGATGACGACGATGATGATGATGATGATGATGATGACGATGATGATGATGACAGTGATGTTTTTTTTCTTGTTATAAAACTGTTTCTCTTTGTTTCTTGCTTACCTTTCAGGTCCTAAAGTGAAGCATTTATCACAAGAGGAAAAGGATCCCCCTTCCCACTGCTAGAGCATCCCAAAGAAGTCATCCATCCAAGTCCTACATCTGTAGCTGTTAGGGAAACTGAGAGGTTAGTGCCCTGTTTGTATTAAAAATAATTCATTTTAATAATTCAGCACTCACCAACCGCTTGACTTGACCCCAAATGCCTGGATGTGTCGCTGAGAGCATGCATGGGTGTGTGCTCAGCATGATGAAACATACTCACACTCTCACGCTAGGCCTGCCAGCATCTCATTCTGCATTTTTTTTTCTTTCTTTTTTGGGGGGGAGACGGCTCTCAAATCTCTGTCTGAAGCTGCCAAGCATTCTACTCCAGCATGTTGAGTCTCTAGCACGCAAACACGGTTTAAAAAAAAAAAAAAAAAAAACAGTTCTCAAAAAAAGCGAAGCATGATGTTGGATTAGCAACATGTTTGGCTGCCTGGTTTTCGTTAATAAAGACTGAAAGCTGCAGGGTTTTGTTTGCTGGTGACATATTCCATCACACCGAGACTCATGTTTCCCTCACCACTGGCTTCAAATGACTCTCCATAGAAGCTTTAGAAGCTCCACTCAGTACTATTCACCAGCTACTCCCCTGCTGTGCCCATCCTCTCTTAGTTTAAACCTTGATATTTACCGTCCTAGTGAAGAAAATCTGTCTTTTTTTGTAGTAAATCCTTCTATAATAACAAAAGTTTCATGAGAATCTGTCCACTCTGACAATCACACAGTGGATGCGGTAGCAGCTAAAACATGAAGAAAACAATTTCAACTTCAAGTTTAAGTTCAACTTTCAACTTTTACTTTACTTGTCCCCCAAACAGCTGCTGCTTTTGATGTAGCGTAAGCTTTTATATCATCTTAATTTAAAGCTATAATCCTGACACTGTCATTATCTGTTCTTTGTTTGCAAAGCCACAAGAAATCATCCTCAAAAGGATGGTGTTAAAATAATCAACACAAAAGGCGTTATCCTTCTGCACTAAGATATAACTGTCTGCCTTTATGCTTTTTTCAGTTAAAACTGCCTGAAAGATCATGATACTTGTCTTTTTTCTCTACGCTTTTTGAAACCGCTCATCACTTTAGTATTGAAACAATCATTCAACCTTAAGAAGTGATTGTGCATGCGTTGGCAGTGCCATACCTATTATGTAATCATTATGTTCTTGATTTGAAAGGATGTGAAGATGCAGAGTGTTCATTGGAGCCCTCTGTGAGTGTCAGTGTTCATCAGGCTTAATAAGCCCTGTGGCACTGTAGTCAGCATGTTAACTGTGTTGTTAAATCTCAGCATTTGGCAAAGCAGAAAAGACAAAAAAAAAAAAAAATTCACACACACAAAAGAGAAAACATTCAACGTTGAATTCTTGAAATGACAGGTTTATCGAGGGCCTCATGCGTCTTAACAACCGGCAGTAAAAAAATTCTTGTCTACGACAGACACACACACACACACACACACACACACACACACACACACACACACACACACACACACACATCTTTCCCAGCTTCTGTTCATAAAAAACGGAGAGACGACATTTAGCTCTTTGCCGCACACGCGCAAACGATCTTTAATATGCCATGCAGGCAGTGTCTTAGTGAAGAATATCTACCTCTCCCTTTTTTATTGCCCTCTTAGTCATTTCTTACTGCTGCCTCAGTGGCTCCACGGCGGTTGGGGCCCGGGTGGGTCGGCTCTGCTTGTCTGGTGCGCGGGTGATGGTGACTCACTCACTCATACTGAGCGGAATCGACTGTGAAATTAAACAGGTCTCCAGACCCGTGTGCACAAACTGCCCTGGTATAAATTGCAGATAATCATGTGTAATTCTCGTTTGGAATTATAATGCTTGTGTGGTGTGCCGTGCGTATAATGCAAGCGTGTGTGTGTGTGTGTGTGTGTGTGTGTGTTAGAGAGAGAGAGAGAGAGTGAAAGTGAGAGGGAGGAAGAGAGAGAGGAAGGGAGAGAAAGAAAAAGATAGAGAGAGAGATGGTGGGGAGAGAAATTGCCTCTGGCTTTTTCTTGAATTAACAAGCTTGGAATTTGTGCTCTTGCCTGATGCAAACTCTACCTTGTCCACAAATTGCCATGATTTCGATATGGAGATTTCTTCTCTGTGCACCCGTTTGGCCTCTGGCCTGGCCTTCACTCCTTCACTCATTCCACTTGCTCTACTCACTCCACTTAACACACACACACACACACACACACACACACACACACACACACACACACACACACACACACACACACACACACAGCCATACACTGTCACACTCACTCACTCATTGGCAAATCCCAGCTCAGCTTGAACCCTCAATCCCTTTATGGGCATCAGTTCATGCAAGTCTGAGAGGGCTCAGCCATTCACTCACTCACTCATTCACTCACTCACTCTCTCTACCAGCACCAGGATTTTTTAAAGGTAGCACCACCATTGTTTTGTTGAGATTGTTTTCCTGAAATCCAGGGTAGAGGTGAGACCAGAGCAGTGAGAGAGAGAGTGTGTGTGTGTGTGTGTGTGTGTGTGTGTGTGTGTGTGTGTGTGTGTGTGTGTGTGTGTGTGTGTGTGTGTGTGTGTGTGTGTGTGTTGGGGCTCCAGGGTTCTGACTCTGACACGGCCTCATCTTTGTTTTAATCAGGGGCTGCTGTGTCCATGTAAGGTTGATTGCTTTTTCGGAGGAAACGTGTCCACAATACTTAATAGCTTCTCATTGTGTGTGTTTGAGCCTAGATGTTAAGGAGAAAGTGTAAGTGAGTGTGTATGTGTGTGTATGTGTGTGTGTGTGTATGTGAGCCTAGATGTTAAGGAGAAAGTGTGAGTGAGTGAGTGTGTATGTGTGTGTGTGTGTGTGTGTGTGTGTGTGTGTGTGTGTGTGTGTGTGTGTGTGTGTGTGTGTCTGTCAAGGGGTTTGTGCGCTTTGTGTTTCTCTCAAGGTTGATGTTCCCCCTGGTTTCAGCTGTTGTCTCTCAGGGCATGCTGATTTATTTGCCCGTGCAACTCAAACGGTATAATTGCCATCTGCTCGCCAATAACGAATGGCCAAGCGATCGCAGATGCCGTTTGCCGCCTGCCTGCGTGTATCTATCTATGTAGCTGTGGGTAATGCCTTTGTCAGATATGGCTGAGGGACTGTCTTTCCATACGGACCACAGCTGTCTTATCGCCCACAACAACTTCTGAGAAGAAGAGAGAGAGAGAGAGAGAGAGAGAGGGAGGGGCCGATGGGGAGAGAGAGAGAGAGAGAGAGAGAGAGAGAGAGAGAGAGAGGGAGGGAGGCGAGGGGCTGATGTTTACCGAGCGAGAGATATTGGGGTCTTGACGCCTCAAGCTCCTTAGCATTGAGCTAAGGAGATGGAGTCTCTGCTTGTTCAGTTGGTAACCTGCCTGTGGCCGTAGACCCTTCACACAAACACACACTCACTCATAAACACACACACACACACACACACACACACACACACACACACACACACACACACACACACACACACACACTGACACACACACACATACAGTAAATACTCCCACTCACCACAGCAACACATCCTAAGGTCCACTCTTTGACTGGGCCTTCATCTTGGCTTTTTGTCTTTCATTTTAATATTTCACATTTTATCTCACCCATTTCTCTCTCTCTCTCTCTCTCTCTCTCTCTCTCTCTCTCTCTCTCTCTCTCTCTCTCTCTCTCTCTCTCTCTCTCTTTCTAACTATCATTATACTGAACAATATACTGCCTTTAATGCTCTTATGATGATGCATGCATATCATAGTCTAAGAGCAGTATTGGATTGAATTCATTTTGTAGGGTTTTAAAGACACCTCGAATACTTTATCAGCTCATATAATCGATATGCTCAGGACTGTAGCTACTGTTGTTTTTATGCCCCCCATACACAGGCACACACACACACACACACACACACACACACACACACACAAATACACACAGACACTGAAACAGATGACATGAAGTCAGATATTTATGGATTTTTCTGAAAGAGTATTGTTTTAACTCGGGGACATTGAGAGGGAGGCCTTAGTGCAGCTCATCCTGTCTGGGAAGTAAAAAGAGGAGCTTAGTCACAAACAGGGATGAATGCCAGGAAATATAGCCATAGTTTGCATTATTGATGCCCACCACTGACAGCCAAACCCCAGGGCAATCTATTCTACATGGCTCACGTGTTGCTGATTTCTTTCTCTTTCTTTCCTTCCCTCTCTCTCTCTCTCTCTCTCTCTCTCTCTCTCTCTCTCTCTCTCTCTCTCTCTCTCTCTCTCTCTCTCTCTCTCTGTCTCTCATGTTGTTGATCTTGACCAGTGTTCCTCTCCCTGGCCTTTTTTAACTGGGATCCATTTGAATTCCCAAGACGGGTTTCCAGAGCTCCAGGTGTAGGCATACAGGCATGTGTCCGTTGGGAGGTTTTGGTTATTAGCCCAGATATTGCCTTTGCCACCACTACACACACACACACACACACACACACACACACACACACACACACACACACACACACACACACACACACACAGCATGTCTGCTATTCTGGGACATAGATAGACACAGAGGACAGGATCCAGACACAGCCAGACCTCAGTTCCGTTCTCCTTCTCGCACACACACACACACACACACACACACACACACACACACACACACACACACACACACACAAAAACAAAAACACACACACACACACACAAAACAAAAACACACAGCAGGCTGACGCCCACACTCTCAACCTATTGGCCCGAATGGCTGGTGACCTATTCAGCACTGCCTATGATTGGCTGGTCACCTGCCCATCACCTGTGTCCAGTCCGCATGTCAGGTGTGTGCGGAGCCAAGGTACTGCTGCGAACATGCATGTGTGGGTATGCGCTCTTGCTGACTAGCGCAAGCTGCCATCTGCCAGTGCATATGGGAGATCTTCTAAAGGCACCCTTCCCAAAGCTCACAAATCCAGGGCAGCACAGTTGGACCTGTGTAGTAACTGTGCCTTCTTTTCTCTCTCTCTCTCTGTCTCTCTCTCTCTCTCTGTCTCTCTCTCTCTCTCTCTCTCTCTCTCTCTCTCTCTCTCTCTCTCTCTCTCTCTCTCTCATTCTATCTCTGATTCTTTTTCTCTCTGTTTTTTTCTCATTTTTCCCATTTTTTTGCCATTGGCATCATAACTTCAAATCCACAGGGGTGCCCACAATGACACTGTTGGTTAACTGTTTCCAGAGTGCTGTGTGCACATTAAAGTGCTCTAGTTTTTCTGTGTTGGAAATGAGTGTCTAAATACAACATGACACCCACTGCGATGGTTTTTTAACTTAGTGGCTCCCCTCCCTGGCTTTTTATATAAACATCATTTTTATATCGCATCTCATTTGATCCCGATTAGATGAAGATCATTTGAATTAGGAGAGTTTGAACAGGAAATGTGAACCATGATCCAAATGAAGAGCCTTGTAGGAAGCGCCCTCACAAACGGATATGCCGTATGTATAATTCAGACTTATAAGTTGTTTTTTTGTAGTTATGCAGTGCATTCATTTTTTAGACAGGCTCTTGTAGAGGGCCACAGGAAACAAAGAAAGGAAAAGTATGACTGGCAAAAATTCAAAGGAGCATGAGGGCAAACAAGGACAGAGGTACATTCAATATCGCACACACACACACACGCACACACACACACACACACATACATACGGATAGAACAACACAGGTACGAAAGAAACTGAAATACCCTGTTCATTCTTACACACTCTTACATAAGCGTGCATATACAAAACACACACACACACACACACACACACACACACACACACACACACACACACACACACACTCGCAGTAGAGGCAGGCTTCTAAATCTTTTATGTGATGTAGGTACAGTGCTGCAATGCACGCTTTCTGTTTTTGCTGCCGCTATTCACCTAACTCTTAAACTGACTTTAAAAAATACCCCCTCACCCCCCACCTCACACACCTTTAAAGAAAAACACCTGATGAGATAGTGAGTAAAATCTGTTAGAAATCCCTGATAAATAAACCACATGGAAAATATATAGAGTTCATGTACAGATAAGGTACATGGAAAATAATTGTCTCTGAACTGACAGAAACATGCAAAAACCTAGTCTCAGAGCCAGCAGAAAGAAACACCTAGACTCATGTTCATGTAAGGTACATAGACAATTGTCTCACACTTAGCAGAAATATGGAAAAACAGTCTTGGAACCGACAGAAACATAGAAAAACCCAGTTTCAGAGCCAGCCAAAATATAGATAAACACAGTCTCAGAGCCAGAAGACACATGGGAAAACCTAGTCTCTGAACCAGCCAGAAGAAATAAAGAAACACCTATAGTCTCTAGAACTATAGCAATAAACTCGTCTCCGAACTAGCAGTTGCCTCCTCTGCCGAGCCCCACCCTAGATCCAAGCACCCAGAGGTCTAAGGAGGAGAGTGGGTGAGTGAGTCGAGCGGGATGGGTGGGGGATAGGCGGGGTGAGTGGTGGCTGCGGTGGAGGCGGTGGAGTTGATGGTGTCCGTGTCCACCTGCCCATTTGCGCTGTTTGTGTTAGAGCGGAGGGAGAACATGCCGGGCCCCAGGGTCTTCTTTCTGGCTCGCCTCCCAACATTAAACCATTAAAAGCAAGAGGGATGCGGCAAAAGAAAGGGGAGGGGTGGGGGAGGGGGTGAAAGATCGAGTGGGAGTGACGGGGGAGAAGAGAAAAAGGGAGGGAGAGAGAGACCAAAAAAAAAAGAAAACAGAATGTACCTTTAGCTGTGACACCAGGCGGAACGGAGCTACGAATAGCAACTCATAATTGCCCCCTCAAGGGTGCGGGGTAAGACCCAACTCCCTAATATGAACATCCACCCACACACCTACCCGCAACCCCCATCCCACACACACACACACACACACACACACACACACACACACACAGATCCCATACCAAAAAAAAACATCCTATCTGACACAGGCACGGTTGTTTGAGCAGTGTTGGGTGCTGGTGCTGGGGCCTGGTGGAGTGGGTGGGTGGGGGTGGAGTGGGGGCAGGAGGGGTTGAGTGCAGTCTCTCCCCTGTGCCCCACAGAGTCCTTCTATCAGAGCTCTGAGCTCCATTAGCCAAGGTCTGCTCTGACGGCTGCCTGATGCGCTAGCGCTGAGCAACACAGGCACCGCCATTATGGGAATTGCACACGGAAGATATATATATACATGCATGCAACTCACACACACATATACTTCCATGCACACATTAACACTCTCACACACACACACACACACACACACACACACACACACACACACACACTCCCAAACACACACACACACACAGTATTAGCATGTCCTCCTGTCTCTGCCTCTCCCACCAGGACGCACACCTGAATTTGGATCATCACTGAATATCCTAGTTTTTCACCCTACATGAAACCTAACTACCCATATGCTTTATGGTACCATAAGCTAAATATTCTACTAAGTTCCTCTATCTGGATAGTATGTATCTATGCATGGACACAGGGTAATTCCAAGCGTTCTGTGTTCTATAGGCTATTCCATTGAAATTCTGTATGATTATCGTATCCTGCAGTTTGTCTTTTAAAGTGGATAATAGTTGGACGCTTTCCTGCTGGAATGGTGGTCAATAAAAAGCCTCTCACTATCTCTTTATTGTCGCTTGTCAGAACAGGAGCCTCTGCAGTATGGCTGTTCCAACCGAGCATCACCTGTTTTGCACAGCAGGTTTCTATTTTGGATCGCTGCTCTACGGAAGCGTAAATACAACCCCTTCAGTAGGCGTTTACACTGTCCGTGACAGGACAGCTTTGATGCTGTGCACTGCATACATTCATATTATATAACGTCTGCATAGGGATTAGCACTGACCATATAGCTCTTGAATATACAGTACACACTTGTATGCATGGTGTGTTTCAAAATGTATGTGTTTTGGTGCGTGACATTTTTTTTATGTGCGTTTAGTAAAAGTTGACTGCTGGCGATGCTAAATTGACACTTTCATACAGTAAAGCGTTGTGTGTTAGTGTGTTCTACCTCCGACACAGCTCTTAAGTTGTAATTAGTATAGTCCATTTCCTGACATAATGCTTCATTAATGGGGCTGGTGGTAGTGGAACGCTCAGCTCAACCCTATTGGTCACAGCTGCAGTCTTATATGAGAGAGAGAGAGAGAGAGAGAGAGAGAGAGAGAGAGAGAGAGAGAGAGAGAGAGAGCGAGAGAGGATAGATGAGAGAGAGAGAGAGAGAGAGAGAGAGAGAGAGAGAGAGAGAGAGAGAGAGAGAGAGAGAGAGAGAGAGAGGAAAGCCAGAGAGGATAGATAGAGAGAGTGAGAGAGAGAGAGAGAGAGAGACAGAGAGAGAAAGGAAAGCGAGAGAGGATAGATAGAGAGAGAGAGAGAGAGAGAGAGAGTGAGAGAGAGAGAGAGAGAGAGAGAGAGAGAGAGAGAGAGAGAGAGAGAGAGAGAGAGAGAGAGAGAGAGAGAGAGAGAGAGAGAGAGAGAGAGAGAGAGAGAGAGAGAGAGAGAGAGAGAGAGAGAGAGAGAGAGAGAGAGAGAGAGAGAGAGAGAGAGAGAGACGCTCTCCAGTCCTCTCAGCCAGAAGCCACTGATCAATACGGCCATGCTAACTCTCATTGTGTTCTCCTTCAGTCTTGTTTGTCTTTATCTCCAGCTCACTGGGCTGCACACACACACACACACACACACACACACACACACACACACACACACACACACACACACACACAGACGCATACACACAACCACATACATGCACACACACACAGACGCAAACACACGCACACATGCCCATGCCCACAAACACGCACATATACACAAACACACACATGCACACACATACACGCAGACGCTCACACTGCTCGTGTGCACACACACACACACACACACACACACACACACACACACACACACACACACATACGCACACACACACGCACACACACACGCACACGCACACGCACACATGCACACACACAAACACAAACTGTTTGGAGGTGAGATGCAGTTTTCACTGTCAGTAATAGTAAAGACCTGGGAGAGCACTTGGTCATCTGTAATCCAGTACAAAGAAAATGATTGGTATTCAACCATCAATGTGCTGTAAAATGTTTGTGATGTTGATATTGTGACGTCCATATGATGCCAGGAAAATGGCATTTATTATGAAGTAAATTATTATATGAATTTTGAGGTTTGATGGAAAAACACTAGCATGACATGACACATATAACAAACAGTAATGACACTTCATTCATGTACAACTTTGTCATGAAGTGTAATTTGTTTGTCTAAAAGCAGAATTAGGGATGCAAACATTACAAAAGAAACCTAATTGATGAGGTGTCATTATTGTGTATGACACGTGTCATGTCATGCTTATAACAGGCTCATGTCATCTGTGTTTAGACCCCTTCAAATAAGGTTTTACCAAATGTACAAAATTTTTAAATAAGACTATACTGTTATACATGTTCTGCTCCTTGACTCAGTGGACTAAGGCACCGTACTATTACTTCAGGGACCCGGGTTTGAATCCGGCCCGTGGTCATTTCCCGACCCTTCCCCATCTTTCTCTCCCACCCCTTTCCTGTCCAACGCTATTTAATTAAAGGCAAAAAGCCCCAAAAATATCTTTAAAAAACAAAAACAGTAAATTAACTAATGTGTTATATTCTCACAGTAGTCTATGAGGCAGCAGACTCGGAGTGGTAGGCCTTCTGTGGCATGTCATGGCTGATTTCTTATGCACATAAATTTGAAATGTGCCCTATATCTTCTTCTTATCATCTAATACCATCATGGTGGTGTCCTGGATTGAGGATTTTTGAGAACTCCCTACTGAGAATTCCTCTTCTGTCTCCTTTGAGCTTCCCTGGTCTATGTTTGCCACCGTGACTTGTGACAACCCCCCCCCCCCATCCCCACCACACTCCTCCTTCCTCTCCCCCTCAGCCCTTCAGGATTACGGTCGGCAGCCGGCTCTCCATGGCCATTCAATTTCATTGTGTATTGTTTATTACTTTATTTATTCAACATGTTCAATCAGCACCAAAGCCACTAAGCTGCTTTATTCGCGTGTGGAGAAGGGAAGGCGGTGGTGACAGCAGTGGTGGTGGTGGTGGTGGTGTTTGACAGTGGAGGAAGGGGGTGAGTTGTGGGGAGGGCTTTGGACATGGCGCTGGATGCCAATGAAGCTGCTGTTTTATTTATTGGATCTATCCATTTTTTATACAGAGGCCTTGTATAAACATACAAACATACAACACAGATAAATGTATGCAGGGCCTTGGGTCCTATAAGTGGGGGTCATCTAGAGGTATTTTGACAACACCCCCCCCCCAACACACACACACACACACACATACACACACACACTCTCTCTCTCTCTCTCTCTCTCTCTCTCTCTCTCTCTCTCTCTCTCTCTCTCTACCCTACTAGTCTGAAGCTGTTTGTGGGTGCATATGTTTCATTGCAGTGACAGCACTGCCTGGCTCATTGGTTAAACAGCCACAGACTTAGCAGAGAAATATACAAACATTTGCATTCTTCTGTAATGCAGTCATAACAGCTTTCTCTCGCTCCTTCATTTTCTCTGTCTCTCTCTCTCTCTCTCTCTCACACACACACACACACATACATTAAACATTCACACAAACACACTCTCTGTCACACTCTCGCTCTCTCCTCCTCTTCTTCTTCTTCTTCTCTTTCTCCTTCTCACTCTCTCTCTTTCTTTCACTTTGTCTGCCACTTCCCATCTCTTTCCCTCTTTCTGTCTCCCTTCCAATTTTTCCATCTCTTTTTCCATACCTTCCCTCATGTCTCTCATTTCGCTCACTCACTGATAGCCTAAAAGATCCACCCACTCTCCAGTGAATAGCTGCAAAGCGCAGCTGTGGAACAGTTCCAGATTTTATCAAGGTTTATTAAGCTCACCCACTTTTTGATAGTCTATACACACACCCCACACAATGAAACCTGCACGGTGCGCACACATAAGGAGGGGTGGGGGTGGGGGGGCTTGTACATTTTTTTTACAAACTTGTTTTTTTTTTTTTTTTTTTTACTGGCTCATAAAACTTTTCATATGGGTAAATATTTAAAATCGTAATACTTTTTAATAAGCTGGCAAAAGGTATGGTTTTTCACAAAGTTGATTTTGAACGAGAGTGCACTTTTTAATTTGAGACCGTACAGAGAGAGCTCCCCTGAGCACTTTTCCTAGCCACTGTACTGATGAGAGGGAGAGAGAGAGAGAGAGAGAGAGAGAGAGAGAGAGAGAGAGAGAGAGAGAGAGAGAGAGAGAGAGAGAGAGAGAGAGAGAGAGAGAGTGTGTGTGTGTGTGAGAGAGAGAAAGCTGTGACTCTGTACCCAAGCCAAAGTGAGTTTAAAACACAATAAATCCAGGTGATTAACTCTCATCTGCACAGGCGGGAGGCCAGGTGTTTACTGAGCTTTAAATCCCTCTTCTCGATATGAGGCTATGCTTTCCTTAAGTAGTAAATAAATAAATAAATAAAGGTAAATTAATGTAAATAATTTAATATTACATTCGCCACGGGGACAGACGACTGGTGTTAAATCTAGGTCCGAACATCTGGGGGTTGTGTCTTTGCATGTGTGTGTGCATTTCTGTATGTGTGTGTGTGTGTGTGTGTGTGTGTGTGTGTGTGTGTGTGTGTGTGTGTGTGTGTGTGTGTTTTGTGATTAAGTGCCTGTGCTGCTCTTTGCAGGGCCTCACCTGGGAAGCTGAGTAAGTTAGTCAGCTTCCCAGCTGATCAGTATGCATATAATTTGAACAGGCAGACAGGAGAGCAGCCTTCTTCAGAGCCTTTGATCAACTAATTCCTTGGGTGTGTGTGTGTGTGTGTGTGTGTGTGTGTGTGTGTGTGTGTGTGTGTGTGTGTGTGTGTGTGTGTGTGCATGCCTGCGTGTCTGTGTGTGTGCCTGTATGTTTCGTCATGTGCAGTATGTGTGTGTGTGTGTATGTTTGTAGGAATAAGTGTGTGTGTGTGTGTGTATGTGTGTGCGTGTGTTTGTAAGAAGTATGTCTGTGTGTGTGGACGATGTGTTCTGGATGCTGGCAGTGGAAGGGGGGGAGGGCGTTGGTTGTGACACGGATCAGCGGAAGTTCAAGGGCCCCGAGCCTTCGGAATGATGAATATACGCGTCACATTCCAATAAACTGCCTTGGAGTTGCGCACGGGGACATCACAACAGCGCTCCCATTTCCAATAAAACAGCTTTTAATTGGTCCAGTGACAGTCCCCTTCTCCCGTCAGACCACTTTGATCGGCTTTCTGCTTGACCTGCTTCGGCTCGGGCGGACGACATGCACGGCCCTCTCCTGGTAATCAGTCATATTCATGACGGCACTTTCACTGGCGTCCATTGATTTAGTAGGACGCCTCCTCTACAGCAGGCGGTCCGAATCCCGCGCTTGTTTATGAAGCCATTACAGACCTCTTAGTCAGAAAGAGGGAAAAAAGAGTGTGAGTAAGGAAGGGCACGTCACACACACACACACACACACACTTTCTCTCACAGTACTGTTTTGCTCACCAACCAACCGCTGTCGTCAACCGCTGCTGCAATCAGCTCTCTAATACGTCTACTTCCTGTCAGCGTGACAAAAAAAACACTATGCAGTTATTTCCTGTTTCTATTTATATATTTTTTTTTCCTTTTTAAAGGTGGCATTTCCTCAATGAATGTTTCATTCGTCTCCCGCAGTGTTTATTAAGCTAATGAAAGGCGGAAAGGAGATATGGGGTGTGTGTGTGTGTGTGTGTGTGTGTGTGTGTGTGTGTGTGTGTGTGTGTGTGTGTGTGTGTGTGTGCAATGGGGGGAGGGGGGTTAAAATCCAGCTCAACATGTTTTATGGATCAAAGACACAATAAGGTCTCTGCTCCGTTGGCTGCTTTTCGCCCAATTAGCTGTATATCCTTGACAGCCCCATCACTGCACATCCCCCTCCCCCCTCCGCCACCACAAACACACACACACACACACACACACACACACACACACACACACACACACACACACACACAGCTCCACCCACCCCCATCCACTCATACACATCACCGTTACCAACTATTCACCGACATGATCATAATCATCTTGACAAGCACACTATGGACATAAACACTGAAGCATTCCTTCTGGAACTTCAATCCAGCCCATACATGCATACACTCACACTCATTTACTTCCTCACACACACACACACACACACACACACACACACACACACTATCCTCAGGCCCTCCCAGTTGATAATATTCAGAAGGGAATGCTGGTGGCAGAATGTTGAGCTGCCGTTAATTTGATATTCATAACCAGTCCAGCGGCGTTGTCTAAAAATGGAGCGTATGGAGGAATTTATCCTCCTTTGCAGAGTGGAGGTGTTAGTTTTCTCACATCTCCAACCCTCTAGACCTGTTTGCTGCTTGCATCATCCAAAGTGTGAGGCTTGGGAATAGCCGTATGTATACATTTGAAGAGTTCAGATGCAAAACCCCCTAACTCCACTTGACCACTTTTTGAGAAAAAGGCCATTTTTTATCAGGCGTTTACAGTGTTTTGAATGTAAGCAGATATTTTAGACACAGCGGGGAGCAGGTTGTATTGTATTTTTTCACAAAAACATTTCATTTACATATTCTAGATTTATACAGGATTCACACAATATCATTAACTCAGTTTGCACAAAAATGATGTTTAGGGGGTTTTGCATCTGAACTCTTCATTTATTTATTTATTTGATGTCCTTCGCCTTTGAATCAAATCACCCCACCCCGACACACACACACAGACACACACACACTCACACACTATTGTTTCAAAACAATGTCCATAAAGCGTTCACACACACTCACACATATTGCCGTATGTATACATTTATTTATTTATTTGATGTCCATCGCCTTTGAATCAAATCACCCACCCCCCTCCCTGACACATACACACACAAACACACACACACACACACACACACACACACACACACACACACACACACTCACACATATTGTTTCAAAACAATGTCCATAAAGCCTTCATTTTGACCAAGCAACTAGCAGCAAACTGCGTAATATAAGGTGCTATGAATGGCTCTAGAGCACAATGTTCTGGCTAAGAGTCGGTGCTTTTAACCACCCCCACCCCACCCTACACACACACACACACACACACACACACACACACACACACACACACACACACACACACACAGAGACACACACACACACACACACTTTGTCTCTGCTCTCTTTTTCCTCTGAAAAGCAGATCGGTTCACAGTTAATGCCACAAGGACACAGCTTGGAAAGCATCTACGTGGGCAGTTGCGTCCACTTCTTTGGCCTGCTTGTGGGTTTGATAGGGGCTGTAATTGATGCACATAAAGAGGGAGAGTGAGTCTCCACAGGCCTGTCCCTGCACTGTCCTGCCCTCTGGGACAGAAGCCATTTACCACCAAAGAAATGAACTGTCAGAAACAAGAGAGGGAAAGGGATGGAGGGAGGGAGGGAGGGAGGGGAGGAAGGAAGGGAAAAAAAAGAAAAGACAAAAATATGAGAGTCAGTGTTTTCTTTGTATTGTCATAAAAACAGAGCGAATCGTCCCTGTACACCTTCCCTCCAATTTCTTTTCTTTCTTTCATTTTCTGTTCTTGTTTTTTTCTTCTTCTTCTTCTTCTTTATCTTTTTTTTTCCGAATGACTCACAGCTTGATGGTCTATGTTTGTGCTGGGAGCTACTCCTCTGGGGAGAAAAATCAATTGCAAATGAAGATATACAAATTTACCTGCTCTATGAAACGTTGCACTAAGGAAAAGAAAATTGGACATTCTATTCAGAAGAGTAAAAAAAAAAATACTACCTTGGAGAAAAAAGTGGGCATGAGATGGCAAGATAGAGCAATAGTAGATTACCTGATAGAGAGAACAAGAGAGAGAGAGAGAAAGAGAGAGGGAGAGATAGAGAGAGAGAGAGATTTTGTTTTGTCTTCTCCTCCTCCTCCTCCTCCCTTCATCAAAAAGAGAGCTCCTTGTCTTAATACCATCGGTGCAGATGCCGCCACCACTGCAAATCCCTGCTCTAATTAAATAGCTCTCTGTCACCGTAACAACTGAGCCTCGGCACCAGGAACAGGCTGGAGCGGAGCGACACATCCCCTCGCTAGGATTGCACTTGTCAATGTTGATTGACAGCAGAGCCGAGCAGTAGGAGATTTCTGATATTTCATCCTTAGAAATCGTATGAAAAGAATGCATCTGGTATTCTACACCCCCCCCCCCCCCTCCAAACCCCTGCATTCTGCATCTTCGGAATGTGGTAATCCTCTCTGCTTTTGTGTGTGACTTGAGCTCCTTAACACCACATCTATATTCAGGCGTCACCAGCGCCTCAAAATGAATCCCCCACCCTTCAACATCCTGGGCCTCTGTGTTATTCTTTTTTATACAAGAAATATTTACTCTCTCTCTCTCTCTCTCTCTCTCTCTCTCTCTCTCTCTCTCTCTCTTTCTCTCTCTCTCTCCAACCTTTTCTATCTATATCTCATCTTATTCTCCATTATTTGCTGTCTTTGTGGACACACCCATTCTATCTTATTATTAGAAACTCATGCAGACATACACTCAGATACCCTTGTACACACACACGCACACACACACACACACACACACACACACACACACACACACACACACATATATATACCCGTATATACCCAAATGCACCTCTGGACCTATGTTGTCAGCTGCATCCAAGGCCATTTATTTCCATTTGTAGTATCCCCCCCCCACCCCACCCCTAACCACACACACTGAGACATTTTATTTCTGATAGATTCAGGCTCATTCAGCTGAAACCTTCAGCCCTGGGCTTCAGCTCTTTAAAGAGGTGGCCAGCCGCAGAGCACGGCATGCAGCACAGTAGGTAATTAAACGCATCGTATTATTAAAAACGCACCATTGCCCCCCACCCCCCACATAAACCCCTTACCCCCATCCCCACCATTAGCGTTGGGGCTTGTTAGGGATGGAGGCGTCCTGAACGAACAGCAGTGTTTCCGATCCGCCTCGCTTCGCACAGCAGAGCGCCGTCCGTACTGTTGCCGCCGGGCTTTGCCTCCACGTAATGACGCACCACTTCTTTATGCATAACCCACCCCACCCCCCAAGCCCATCAGGACTCCTGCCGGCACCGGCCCAGATCCGCACCGTCTCCGTCTCAAGGCGACTGAGGAGGAGGAGGAGGTGGTGGTGGTGGTGGTGTTTGGTGAGGAGGAAAGCCACAGGATAAATGAGCTGCGTTTTAATGATGATGGAGGAGCACTAAACAAGTTTATCCTGCCCGATAATTAAGAGATAACCTCACTGGAATAGCAATCTGCCGAGCATACAACGTCGCATTCCCTCCGCTGCTAGCTGTTCAGCGGCTCAATGCTGATGAATTTAAAGCAACTTAATTATCCCTTGTTGAGGAAATGCAATAATTCATCAGAAATGCTTTGCACAGCTAGGCTTTTATTGTAGATCTAATTTGGTCAAGAAAAACTAACTTCTTAATAGCCTTTAGCTTGAGGCACACAAAACACAACAAAACACTACAGCACTACACACTTTGTATAGGCATGGATACAAATAAGTCAATATGTACACTCACATCTTAAGATAATATAGGATAGTACTTTATTCATTCCGTAGGAAATTCAAGAAAAGAAGTGTATGTTTACATACTCTACATAGAGTATGTAAACATAGTGTGCATGCTCAAATCATTTGCATGAGCCTGTTAGCAAAGGTATATATCCTGCTGTTGTGAGGGGACCAATGAACCAACTAATCACACACACACACACACACACACACACACACACACACACACACACACACACACACACACACACACACACACACACACACACACACACACACACACACACACACACAAAGAGAGAACATGGGTACCAAGGTGTGCACAAACACATGGGGGTCAAGAGGTCTTGCAGTGCAGAGCAAATATTTCCACTGAGGTGCCCCAGCGGTATTGATGTGTCTCCTTTAACAGGGCAATTACCCAACAAGGGGACCAATGACTTCTGAGGTGTCATACGTGGCAGAGTCAACATCAGTACATTTTCAATGGCAGTCTCATTTAACACATGACATCACATGCTCTCTTGGTTCCAGAGCCTGAAGTGGCTCATACAGTAAACAAAGTGCAGAAAGAAGAAGAAGCTCAAGGTCATTGCCTTGACTTTTAGGCCAGCCTCAGTAAATAATGTATACCACAGGCCTTTTGCCTTGACAGGGCAGGAATTCATCTTGGCGAAAAATCATCTGCGGACTGACTGAATGTAAATGGGTTCATGCTGAGTGCATAACACCTGGAGTTAGCATGGGGGACCACATGCTAGCTAGCTATGTAAATTGTAAATGCCTTAGCAGGGAAGAGCCAGCTGTGGTGCGGATTTGGCCCGGCACTGAGCCAGATTTGTCAAAGGTGTCAGCCGCTGTTTGGAATGGAAAGCACACTTGCACACACACTGGCATGCACACTCACCTAGACATGGTGTACACACGTGCTTGGACATACATACACGCTTGTACATATATTATACACACACACACACACACCCGATACACACACACACATGCGTAAAGCGTCAGGTGCAATATATCATATCTATAGGGAACTATAAGGGAAGCTTCCCAGTCAGTTTGGGCATCCCAGCGCTGGATGCCATGATGGATGCGCCCCCCCCACCCCCTCCTCCCTCGCGTTGGTGTTTGTCGGTGGCCGATTCCACTCTTTGTGTGGCCCGGCGCCATGTTCAGACGATGTCACTTTGATTAGGAGCGCGGTCGCTCACAATTTCCTGATAAGCTCGAGCCCTCAGTCACAGTAATGGCGTCCATTTGCTGTCTGACATGGCGGCAGGGGATTGATGAGATTGTGCTGTGGTGCTCGCCCCGTCCCCTCTCTCACTTTCTCTCTCTCTCTCTCTCTCTCTCTCTCTCTCTCTCTCTCTCTCTCTCTCTCTCTCTCTCTCTCTCTCTCTCCATGGGGGAATGAGAGAGTGAGACCTTGAGAGGACAGAGGGCACGGTGGGGTTTCATCAATAAACGTGTCACATCCACACACTCAGGCAAACACACGAGCCAACAAACACAGGCACAGGGGCACATAAACACACACACAGACACACACACCCACACACACATGCTCACTCAAAGACACATACACACACACACACACACACACACACACACACACTCACATACACACGCACATGAGTACATGAGATGCTCTACAGTATATTACACCACTCTACAACAGTCTGCAGCAACAGTGTATTTGCCACAAATGATACTTTAAAACTGCTTGCCTATTGAGACTCCATTCCAGAAAGCTACTATACTTTTTTTAACCTTAAAGCTTACCTCTTTTCACAGTTATTAAACTGTCATAGCTCATATTTGTAACCACAGCCAGAAGCTCTCACAGACTTTGCCTCTAAAATGGTCACCACCCAAGAAGCTTACTCCAGTGAGGTTACAATGGGTGGGTTACT
>JAODXP020000025.1:6359861-6372361 GCA_027497455.2 Sardinella longiceps
GGTCTAGGACTGGCTGTTTGTGGTTAGTTTTTTTTTCCTAGCCATTACTGACTGAAGGAGGTCATTACTGTCTTTTGCTGTCCAATCCCCTTGTGGCCACTCTGCTCCCAGCTGGAGTTTTGGCAGCCGATCCCGACCGAGAAGGATCTGAGTGTCTAAAAATATCGCCAGGATGTAGCCTTAAGCACACCTCTGTGAGTGTGTGTGTGTGTGTGTGTGTGTGTGTGTGTGTGTGTGTGTGTGTGTGTGTGTGCGTGTTTGTCTCAGAGATAGGGAGAGAGACGTGTGTGTGTGTGTGTGTGTGTGTGTGTGTGTGTGTGTGTGTGTGCGTGTGCCAAAGTGTCTTCTCCTACGCTCCCTCCCATGGTTGCCTACTGTGGTGTGGCACAGCCGCTCCTGTAGGCGATCATCCAACTCTTGTCAGTGCTGAACACATCGCTAGGGACTATCTGTTCCTCAAGATTAATGTAGAGCGTCAGCAAACTATATGCCATAATCACCAATAGCCTTACCTCCTCGACTCCCTTACATCTTGAGAGTTTACAAAGTATGTACATGGATCCCGCTTTAGGACGTAGTATTGAAATCAAAGCTCTCCTTGGTGGTTTTGGTACTGCGGTTTTGGAGGTCCAAGAGACAGAGAGAGAGAGAGAGAGAGAGAGAGAGAGAGAGAGAGAGAGAGAGAGAGAGAGTCTCTGATTTAACGTCATCCAAATCTCTTTGCTAGAGCCCTTGAGAGACAGTCACTGCATGCACACCATCACAAATAACTTTGTCAGTTTCATGCCAAAACTAAATGCAAATGGATGAAGGCCAAGAGCTAGTTCTATCTTCTACACCCCTACCACCCCACCCCCTTCACCACCTTCCTCTCAACCTCCTCCTCTTTTCTGGATCAAAAATCATAGCCTCAGTCTCTACGGTGTGGGGGGTGAAGGAAAGAGAAAATTACTTCCCCATTCGAAAAACATTGGCACTGATGATTGGAAACGAAATAGCGTGTGTGAGTCCGCTGTTGTCAGGGGGCCGCATTCCCAGCAGGTATACACACCACACACACACACACACACACACCACTAACGCTTCCGATTATTCAGTGTGGTCCTATCCAGGGGCTAATGCTAGGCTGAGCTGTCAAAGTAAAACATCACCTGCAATACCAAGAAAGCATTCTTCTGTAAGCATAGACAGCTACCACCGAGAATCATCACGGTTAGAATGAACTCCTGAATAGAGTTTATTTTAGTACATATTCATTGTATCCCAGAGACGCCTCCAGAGATATACTGTATTATCGAAAGAAATCACTAGCTGTCTTATTTTTGCAACACCTAGCATCTTTGGCTGCTACTGGGTAGGCTTGTGTAACTGACATTTCCTCACATCAGTATGATTGGAGAAACAGCGGGAATCTGCTTTGGGCCAAATGTCACAGCGAATGCTGAGCGACTAAAAAGGTAAAGTTCTCTTTGAAGCAAAAGTGACGGTGAATACTTTAAGAATGCTAATTGTCTAATTTGCTAATTAGTAAGTAGTTCTTTAGGGTTCTGTTTACTGCTTAAAAGCGGAATACTACTAAATTCATACACAGGTTAGGATTGTGTCTTTACTAAGTGCGTAATTGAAAGACCACTAATGACGCAGGCATGCAGTGAACTAGCATATTTTTGTTTGGTTTTATTCATCTCCTCATTATATCGAATCCAATAGAGATCATAAATCTCTTGCTCTGGAAAAACAAACACACGGCATAAAAATTCAACAATCAACATCATGGTATCTAAAAATAGAGATATTGAACACAAATCTCAGACAAGATGGCAGAGAGAGACATGTGCAGGAGTATGACTGTATAAGGAAGAGTAGTGGCAGAGTTTCAGCACTTTGAAGAGATATTCCACCTTTTTATGAAGATGAGTTATTCATTCTCTTACCTGGAGCTACATATGTGGGAAAAAGCATTTTGGTCTCAGTGCATGCGTTGTCCTAGTCATGCAGCCCCAATTTTAACTTTAGCTTAGCATAGGCACTGGAAAGTAAAGTAGCCAAAGAGATACTATCTGGCTACTTTACATTCCAGCGCCTATGCAAAGCTAAAGCTACAATAAAGCTATAATAGGGAAAGTACATTCACGGAGAGCAAAATGCTTTTACCTACACATGTTGTTCTAGGTAAGAGGCTGAATAACCCACTTTCATAAAAAGGTGGAATATTCCTTTAAGCTGAAGAAGCACTTCGTGTTTGGCTTTAATTACCACAGTGCGTGAGTCACGAGGTGCACATGGGTGCCAATGCCAGTTGCCCAAAGACGAGGAAGTTGGCACTTCATTGTGAATAACTTGGAACAGGAAAGGAGCGGATTTAATGGACATTTTGTCACTCTCTCTCTCTCTCTCTCTCTCTCTCTCTCTCTCTCTCTCTCTCTCTCTCTCTCTTTTTTTTTTTCTCTCGCTCTCTCTCTCCCTTCCTTCTACTCTCCTTTCATCTCTCCATCCCTCCTTCAGCCTTTTTCTCTCTGTCCCTTTCTTACCTCTTTCTCTCTACACCTCTACATCCATGATACCTCCTTCCTCTCCACATTCTGTCTCTCTCTTTCTCCATCTTTCTTCCTCAGTCTTCTTCTCATTTCTCCCTTTCTTCTTCTTCTCTCATGCTTTTTCTCCCCACCTCTCACCCTCCTTCTTTCCTCTCTCTCTCACCTCTCCACCCCACCCCCATCCCTCTCTCTCTCTCTCTCACTCACTGCATGGTTTAAGATGTGTGAAAGGAGGGAGTTTGGCAAAACATGAAGTGAGAGAAGCGAGGCAGATGATGCAGGCTATACGCCGAGCCAAAGAGAGGGATTTGTCATCAGGGTCGTCCATGTTGTTTTTCTTCTTTCTCTTCATTATATATGTGTGTGTGTGTGTGTTTTTTTCCCCTCCTTCCGTCTCCTTTCTGCACTTTATTTATTTTTGGCCTCAGTTGAATACATTAGAGAGGGTATATTAGATTGAAATGGTGATCAGTTAGTGCATGGAACATTACCGAGGTAATGAGAAGCGCCATTTCCCAGCACAAACTGGGCGTGTAAAGGATGCCTGTCATTAGCTTATGTCATTAGTTTCAAAACAACCTCCAAAATAACAACAACAACAACAAACAACAACAACAACAACTGGGTTTGTTGGGAATGAAACTTAAGCCCACACTGTGGTTTTGCATGTTCCCTAGGTCATAGCTTGTACATAAATTAATTGCAGAGACCCACTAGTCCTGTTGCAACCAGCATGCACAGTATTTGAGAACATCTTATCGAGCAAGTAGAAACACCCAGGGGGATATTCCAAGTAGGTGGTGAAAGTGACAAATGTTATACAAAACCAAATTCCAAAATAGTTGGGACACTTCACAAATAAAAACAGAATGCAGTTATGTAGAAGTTTCAAATGTCAATATTTTATTCAGAATATAACATCCATGACATATCAAAAGTTGAAACTGAGGACAGTTTTATTCACAATTTTTGCAGTGTCCCAACTATTTTGGAATTTGGTTGTAATAGAAGACCTATTTGGCTTTGTTTAGTTCATTCAAGGAATGCAGTCCCCTGCCTATTTTACCATAACCTCCAGGATAGCATACCCAGATTTGTCTCCTAGCCACCTACTTGGAATACACCCCAGGCTTTCGGTTAAGCCCAAACACTCCATCCAGAACACAAAAGGACCTTGTATTTTTAGGTAGGAACATTTTGATTCCCAAAGCCTTTTTCATATTATGTTGTTTCACTGGCCCACTTTGTTCGCATCGAAAGCAATCTATTTTCCTCTAAATGTCTTTGGGTCTGGTAAACAACTCCCCTTCATTGATATTTATAATCACGTTCTTATCTGCACTCCAAGGTTGGTGCTGTTTTTTTTTTTTTTTTTTTAACTGTCTCCTGATTGTAGAAGCTTGTGAAGTCTCAGCAGCTCCAAAAAAAAAAAAAAAAAAAAAAACAATCCAGTCTTCTCCACCTGGTTGCACCCTGTGACTCGAGCACCATATCAAAGCCTTCCTAATCCGGCTAATCGAATTCATTATAAAACAATAAACCTCAAGACTAAGCATAAATCACATCAAAATCCCTTAATTCTGTATTCAGGCGAGGGGTTGAGGAATTTCCATTGGTTCCTGAGGTTTCTCTGTAGTTTAATTATGCACGATTTCAATTATGACTACTTTTTCCACCTTTTTTTTTTTCATCTATTTGCCACGACACAATAATTATCTTTCAATTGATCATATAAAATTTATAGCCACAGGAGTTGGCTCCCCAAGTACTCTCAAATTCCAATTAAGTAATCCTTTTGTGAGGTCAATGTCTGTGTGTTATGTGGAAATGTTAAGATAGAAAAATGGACTCCATAGTTGAGAAGCCTCTGTACAAATGGCCCAAGGCAATTAAATCTGGGCATACATGAGTCTAGGCAGTATATTTTCAGCTTAACACATTCCTTCTCAGAGCCAGGCTCTCTTCGCATTTTATACAACACTACCTAATTGCTTTGTGGTCCTCACTCTCTGTATTCTCTTTCTTTCGCACTCTCTCTCTCTCTCTCTCTCTCTCTCTCTCTCTCTCACACATCACTACACACACACACACACTCACACACACACACACACACACACACACACACACACACACACACACACACACACACACACACACACACACACACATACACACAGAGAGAGAGAGAGAGACATGCACACACTCATGAAAGATTTAGCATGCTTAGTCACTGTGATGATGTTTGTTGTTGAGTGTCTAGTGTGCTGGGGGGATGCCAGTCAAGGAGAGAATGAGAGAATGAGAATCAGGGGGAAAAGAAGCAGAGAAAAAGAGAGAGAATGAGAGAATAAAAGATTCAAAGATGAAACAAAAAGGATAGAGATAAAAAAGTGGAAGAATCACACAGAGAGCTAGAGATGAAAGATTGAAAGGGACAGACAGACCAAGAGAGAGCAAGGAGAATGTGTGTAAGGGTGAAACATGCACATACTGTGCTGGAGAGGAAAGAGTGAGTGATAGAGAGAGAGAGAGAGAGAGAGAGAGAGAGAGAGAGAGAGAGAGAGAGAGAGAGAGAGAGAGATGTGATATAGGACTGTGTGACTCACTGTCACCTCTCGGATGGAGGCGTTCTTACCAGCTTATGCCAGGATGCCGCCCTCTGCCAGCCTGTCACTTTACAAAGCACAGAGGGGGTGGTATTGGTGGGATGTGAATGTGTGCATCTGTTTGAGTGTGTGTGTGTGTGTGTGTGTGTGTGTGTGTGTGTGTGTGTGTGTGTGTATGTGTGTACATATATGTGCACTTCTATGATTGATTTTGTCTTCATGTTGATGACTGGTGCACTGTGTAGGCCTATATGTGTGTTTTGTGTGCACATGTGCTTATGACATAATACGTGTGTTGACAAATCCATGCACATGTGTGTATATGTACTGTACTGTATGTGTGTGATGTGTGCGTGTGCGTGTGTGTGTGTGTGTGTGTGTGTGTGTGTGTGTGTGTGTGTGTGTGTGTGTGTGTGTGTGCGTGACTGCGTGCATTTGGGTGTAGAAATAGGTCTGAGATTTACCATGACAGCAAAGCAGTTGGGTGTTGAAGAGGGGGTGGTGGGGTGGGGTTGTGGGCAAGAGCCCTGGCATAATCACAGTATTCCGCTCTGCAGCCTACCCTTGTCACCAGCCCAATGTGGTTTGTCGTTTCATTTCATCTTGCCTCGCTTTTTTTTTGCACGTGGAGGATTAGCTGACGTTGACATAAAACCTTGTCTAACTAAATGCTGATGTTTGGGAGGGATTTGAACATACAGCGGCCCACTAGAGTATCCACCACCAACTGCTCATCTCCTCCCTCTTTACCACATTTGGAAGAGAGGAAAAAAGCATTTCTCTCTCTCTCTCTCTCTCTCTCTCTCTCTCTCTCTCTCTCTCTCTCTGTCTCTCTCTCTCTCCTCTCTCTCTCTCTCTCTCTCTCTCTCTTTCTGTTTAATTTGCTCTCTCTCTCTCTGTCTATCCCTCTATGCCGCCATCCCTCCCTCCCTCACTCATGCTCTCATGTTTTTTCTCCCCTCTCTCTCTCTCTCTCTCTCTCTCTCTCTTCCACTCGCTCTGTCTCCCTCCCTCCCTCCTCTCTCTCTCCATCGCTCTCTTATTTAATCAAATGTTTACACTTGAATTCATTGAATGGCACAGATTTCTATGAAGAGCTTTATTTATTTATTTGTTTGTTTATTTATTTTTCTTTCTCATTTTTGGAAGGATAAGATTTGATGTCAAAGCGAGCATGATGTTCAAATCTGCTGCCGTGGCAGACACACCTCCTAGTCGCGCATTTTTTGCTCGCTCGTGTTGCATGGCATAAATTGTTCTAATCTTCGGCGCGCGGGCGTACACAAACACAAGCTCACCTCGCCTGAAGGGGTGCCAGGTTGGTTTCGTCAGCACTGGCGAGGCCCATTTCAGGGCAATAAATCCTAATAACACCCAGTGTGACAAGACCGAGGATATTTGAACAGAGCTGGCGTCACAGTTGCTCTGGCAGGACCCACTCCATCTTCATGTGTGTTTCTCTTAGTCCCCTCCACACACACACACACACACACACACACACACACACACACACACACACACACACACGCACACACACACACAAAACAAACATGCACATCTTTAAGCATAAACAAGCACAAACACAGATATATTACATGTAAACTGAGAGACACACATATAAATACACACACAAACAGAAACAAACACATCACGCACACACACATACAGACACAGATACACACTTCCCCTCATCTCAATTTTAATCCTTCTCTCTTTATATTATATTACTGTCTCTCAATCCTCTTCCCTTGTTCATCTGTTGTCTGTCTTCTCTAAGTTTCTGTCCCTTCAGCCATGCAGGCACTCCTTATTTTCATCCTTTACTTTCTCTGCATTCATTATTTAGGACTCACCTGTCCTGTCACATTGGCAGGTTTGAAGGTTCTACTCTTACCCATGCATAGCCCTCTCTATCTCTATGCATACAGTACTGTAGGCAGGCAGGCAGGCAGGCAGTCTCTGCTCTCTGCTCTGTCAGTGCGTCTGGAGAGAGCACCGCTGGCTTATCTGACATTCAGGGTGACTGACCATGAGACGCTCTCTCTCTCTCTCTCTCTCTCTCTCTCTCTCTCTCTCTCTCTCTCTCTCTCTCTCTCTCTCTCTCTCTCTCTCTCTCTCTCTCTCTCTCTCTCTCTCACACACACACACACACACACACACACACACACACACACATACATACATACACACCTGCATACACACAGACAGATACATGCCTGTGTATGCAGGGGTTTATGTGTTTGTGTGTGTGTGTGTGTGTGTGTGTGTGTGTGTGTGTCTGTCTGTCTGTCTGTCTGTCTGTCTTGACACCTTTGGTCTCAACCTGCTAAAAGGCACCCTGTTGTAGTGTTAGACTCTCTCTCTCTCTCTCTCTCTCTCTCTCTCTCTCTCTCTCTCTCTCTCTCTCTCTCTCTCTCTCTCTCTCTCTCTCTCTCTCAGTTTTTTTCAGTTCAATAATGCTTTGCTGGCATGACAAAAAAGACATTCATGTTGCCAAAGCAATCATACAAAGTATGGGACAATAAGAAACAAAGACGCCTATATATGCACATATGGGTAGTTGCCATACATTATACACCAATAAGAACAGGAATCTCTCTCTCTCCCCTCTCCCCCCCCCCCCCTCTCTCTCTCTCTCTCTCTCTCTCTCTCTCTCTCTCTCTCTCTCTCTCTCTCTTTCTCTCTTTCTGTTCAGCAAGGCCAGTTCCTAGCTAAAAATCAATGCAGACTCTGTCATCATTGTTTAGCTGTGCTGAATGAAAAAAGCAGAGTCAGTAAGAACTTTCATATTTATTTTGCAATTGGTCGAGGGGGTGTGTGAACATCAGACCGCAGAGCAACTAGGAAAGAAATACTTTTTTGTATTTCTTGCTTCATTAAAACATAAATGTCAGGTCCAGAAAGAAACTTTTCCAGTCTTGCTCGACCGCTAAGGTGTGCAAGTCATTGTGTTTTCTTACAGTAAGCATGAATTTTGACCCTTCTGACATCCTGTAATTAATTTTTAGTGCGCAGGCCGTTCCCTGCACTGTCCGCTTTCTCAAATGAATACTTAAACAACCTTCAAACCAGAAGTGGGAGTCCTAATTTAACACTGAATATGTTATCTCACTGGGCGTCATCTTTGCACTCTATTTTTTTGTGCAATGCTAGCTACAATAGCACAGATTTTGCCATACAGAAGATTATAAAACAATGAGATCTTGTCCTTAGCTGTCCTTAGCAAAGGTGGTTTCATTTGACTAAAGTTGGGTTTTTAATGCTGGTAAGCTGCAATAATGGTGCATGACTTATGTATTCATTAATGCTTGAACATCTGTGTGTGCCACGATAAGCTAGTCAAGTGTTACCTACTAAATAACTCGTGTGTTGTCAAGGAACACACAGAACATTAGAAGTAGGAATGGACACTAATGCTAAAGTAAGAATTCATGCTTTTTTCCCTCAAGGTCTATCATTGGCCCCCATTCGCTAGTGGAAGGAGCTTAGGCAGTGATTGACAGGCCTCATCCTTTATAGGAACCTATGGCAGAGCAGCAGCACAGTACAGGTAAGAGGATTAAAGACAAAGACACACACACTTACACACGCACGCACGCACACACGCAAACACACTCAGACATACACTTTGGAAAATACCAATACCTGGTCATATTCCTAATAGAGTGAAAATATCATCCCAAGAATGGAGAAATGAAGCTGGATTCCATTTTAGAATGAGGGGATTTATAGCCTGAATTAACTCGGTAGATATTGACTGTCTGCACTGTTTTGAAACCCAGCACCTGAATGTCACCCACTTAAATATGTCCAGATATACTCAATGTGAAGAGGTCCTTCCTTGATGTTTTCTTTAAAGAAATCAATTTCTCCGATTGGATTTTTTGCAAACCACGCATTCCTTACAAGTTACCTGACACCCCCCTGAGTAGAAGGCTAGAAAAACCTCTGACCGCGGCGCAGCTTCAAAAGCAAAAGGAGCAGGTAAGGGGTCGAGAGGGCGCAAAAAGAAGTCAATAGTGAGAAAATATTTATTTATAAATATTTATTTTATTTATTTGAGGAAAAAAAATTAAATCCTAAAGGAGACATGGGAGGACGGATGGAGAGGTACTTTGGATGGAGAAGAGCTGTGGGCTGTGATCTGTGGTGTGTGTGTGTGTGTGTGTGTGAGTGTGTGTGTGTGTGTGTGCAGAGAGGCAGCAGTGGGTCTGATTGATTAGAGCTGTGCACGTCCGCACCCCACCGTGGAGCCTCGCAGGGCTACTGATTCTCTCCAGCCGTCTCCCCCCTGAGTGCCCTTGAGAGGGAGCCAACGCAGCCCACACTGCCCCCACAAACACCCATGGGCGGGGGTGCAGATTACTCAGAGGTGGCATGCTGTGTTTGTGTGTGTGTGTGTGTGTGTGTGTGTGTGTGTGTGTGTGTGTGTGTGTGTGTGTGTGTGTGATGTGCCATGGTAAGGTCCACAGCCATCATCACCACCTCACTCTTGTTTGTGTGTGTGTGTGTGTGTGTGTGGTAGGGCCCACAGCCATCACAACCACACCTCTCCTGTTTGTGTGTGTGTGTGTGTGTGTGTGTGTGTGTGTGTGTGTGTGTGTGTGTGTGTGTGTGTGTGTGTGTGTGTGTGTGTGTGTGTGTGTGTGAGTGTGTGTGTGTGTTTGTGTGTGTGTGTGTGTGTGTGTGTGTTTTAACCTATGGTGTATTTCGAGATCTGGCCCTGGGTCCAGTGACGAATTAGCATTAGTAAGAGCACAGCGGTGTGCACTCCCATTGACTCTGCTGCTGCTGCTGCTGCTGCTGCTGCTCACTGCTTTAGCCAGCACATCTGTTCTGGGGCTGAAGGGGGTGTTGGGGGGGGGGGGGTGTTGCAGCTACTGTAGGAGGAGGCTGTTGATATCTGTGCCTGGTGCGACTGATGGCCTCTAAATTTGGCACAAATTGTTCCCTTGAAACAGGCACACAGGGGAGGGTAAAGTGTGCTGAGAGAGTGCTGTGTGTCTAGGTGTGTGAGCCTGTTGGTTTTCATGTCTGTGTGTGTGTGTGTGTGTGTGTGTGTGTGTGTGTGTGTGTGTGTGAGGGGGTGGGTTTACATGTATGTGTGTGTGTGTGTGTGTGTGTGGTTATGTGTTTATGAGTGTGTACATTTGTTTGTGTATGCATTGTATGTGTATGTTTGTGTGTGTGTGTATGTGTGTGTGTGTGTGTGTGTGTGTGTGTGTGTGTGTGTGTATGTTAGAGATGTCCCGATCCGATATTTAGATCGGATCGGCCGCCGATATGAGCAAAAAATGCATATCGGGATCGGATCTGCAAGCGCAAAAAATGCCGATCCAAACTCCCGATCCATTTTTTTTCTCGAAATCCGTTCCGGGTTTTCCAGCGCACCGCATTATTCAGATAATCCATTCCAGTTTTTGCTGTGTGTTTCCCTACCATCCGGTCCGCATTTTCCAGCACAGGAGCAGGCTGACACCTGAGCATGTCGAGATGCTTGTCTTTGTAAAAAAGAATCTCCCCATCATGCTGGGGCTGCATGCAGGGCAAACAGTTGGAATTGAAGGGAGTGTGTAGATGGAGATGAGGAGAGGAGAGGAGAGAGAAGGGAAGAGGAGAGGAGAGGAGAGGAGAAGAGAGGGGAGGAGATGAGATTGGGGAGTAGAAGGCATTTGCTTTGAAATAGTTTACTATACAGTATTTGCACTGTTTTGCACTGCTGTCTCCACTGTTTTGGTTTACACTTGTTCAAGAGCTCAGCACTGATGAGTTCAAGAGGACTTATGCTGTTAATAGACTGTTAAACTCAGGTTGTGTTTGCTTAATACAATGTACAATATGATCTGCACTTGTGGCTTAAAAGTTAAAAGGCTTGAAAGTAAAGTTGTGGTTATGCCATTTCTGTTTGCTATTTATCCAGGGTAGCCGCGGGGTCTTAAAAGTCTTTAAAAAGTCTTAAATTAAATGTTCCAAAATTAAGGCCTTAAAAAGTCTTAAATTCCGTTGCAAAGTCTTAATTTTCAAAATTAAAGTCTTAAATATCATAAATGTACTACTTTCATAGTCAACCTTAATGCAGCGTCATAGAACTTCTCATTTTTTGGAGTAGCCTATTTGCAAACTTTGTGCCGACAGTCATTTTAAACAGGCTTCGGCGCTACCAGTGAGCCAACCTGTGAGCGCCTAGCATGCTGTATTCGCGTCATTGTATCAAGTGAAAACACGCTGGCAGCAGCAGCCCCTCCTTCCCTCTGTCTGTCTTGAGTGCGTCAGGTTATCAGCCTCATTGGGAAGGTAAACGGTCTTGGTGGGATATGAAAAACTGAGATTATGAATGAAGTTAGTAATAATGGTAGTAGCTAAACGACAATCTGTAAGATATTTGCCAGCTAGCTTGTGTTTGCTAGTCAATGTTATTTCAGTTGGAAAAGTTGACCGTGTTTTCGTCAAGCGTCCTTTTTTTTTTTTTTGACGCATCAAGAGCACACTGCAGTTTCGTGGTGGCTGCATGGTTTATTATGCCATACAGGCTATCACGCAAATTCAATGAAAGTAGCCTACAACTAAATTAGCAAATTGGATTAATCCAGATATTTGCCTGTTAATACAAAATGCTTATATCCTTGATATAGATAAATGCAACCAAAACTGAATTCCAAAAGATAAAACAACATTGCTGTAGCATTTGGCTATGGGCTGCAGTGCAGTCATATTGCACCAATATGTGAGCTTTATAAATAAACTAATTTGGGATTTCAGATCAGTCCTCCAAGTATAGGCCTATAGGTTATCTAGAAGTGTAAGCTAAATTTAAAGTGGCAGCAGCAAAAATGTCAACAGAGTAGGCTACTTGCTGTAGGCCAGTATGAATACCAGTTGTCAGATATACAATAAGTAATATTAAAAGTACAAGAAAAGAGTAAAATAGCAATGATTATATTACTATATAAAAGAAAATGATTATGATTATTGTTACCTTAATTAAATAAGGTGAAAGGCAGGTGAAAGGCCAGTCATGATCAAAGAACAGAATTGTCAGGCAGTGATTTTTGTATTTAGGCCTATAGCTACATGAAATGTTTTTTTTTTTTTCATGAAGCCTTCAGCTTTCTGACTAGAAAAATAGGGGGAAATATTCAAAAGTGGGGTCTGTGACCCCCAGGAGGTCTGTGTTGGTGTAGTTAGCTAAACTTTACTTTTTGTTTGTTTCTGTCTTTAAAAGAAAAGTCTAGTTAACAAACCTTCTATTAATAAGACCTGACCTTACTCTAGATTACATCAATATTGATGTGGTTTAATCAGCTGTATGGCTTTCCATGTTAAACTCTAGGTAATGTTGGGTCAGCCCACTGTGTTT
>JAODXP020000025.1:6375306-6390306 GCA_027497455.2 Sardinella longiceps
AAAGGTGTCAAGCTCATCTGCAGAGCGAGAGAGTGAGAGAGCTTGTAGCTAAGTGTGTGAATTAATGCTAACACATGGCTGTGCCCTTTCTTCACCCCATGTACCACACACACACGCACACACACACACACACTCGTATTCATCCCTCCTCTTCTCCTCTCGTCAACAGGGCCTAGAGAGACGTTGTCACAATGAAGCCGGGGGCTCCACAGAGACTGCTGAAGAAGAATGAGCTCCGGAAGATTCTGAGGAAATCTGTGTCTTTTTAAACGTGGTAAGGGATACAGAGTGCTCTCATTACAGCGGGCCATGGCCTCGCCTGGAGCAGGGCTAACAACACGCAATCACATTTCAGTGGACACACAAACACACACACACACACACACACACACACACACACACACACACATAAATAGCCTAGATGACCACAGACATAGTTGTACCCTTAACAGATGATCTAATTCTCTAACAACACTCTTTTTAATTACAAAAATGTGTTCTTCCATTTTGGCAATACACTAAATGATAATAATCAACAATAAAACAGCATTTCGTAACCACACACACACACACACTACTACTACTACTACTACTACTACTACTACAGTAGCCTACGGTTCAAGAACAGCCTACTATGATTTTCATTTTGGTAAAACTCTCTATGAATCCAGTTTTCATAAACTAATACAAATACAGTCGTGAGGGCTTGTAAAACATTCATTACTGTAAGTCTTATAACTAATATCACCAAAGTTAATAACTCAGAAATGTAATACAAGGCATTATAATGTTTTCTTTTAAGCTTTTGTAACTTGAAGTGTCGCAGAGCATTATAAAGCACACACACACATACACACACACACACACACACACACACACCTTGTTTACACTCTGCTCTCCACTTCACTCTGAGAGTTTTGAGGTTTTGTGCTGATGTACCTCAAACTCCTCTCGACCAGCATCTCCAAAGACAGTTGACCCTGGAGGCAATTTACTGTGATATCCCTCACTGCCCCTCTGTGTGTCAGGTCTAGGACTGGCTGTTTGTGGTTAGTTTTTTTTCCTAGCCATTACTGACTGAAGGAGGTCATTACTGTCTTTTGCTGTCCAATCCCCTTGTGGCCACTCTGCTCCCAGCTGGAGTTTTGGCAGCCGATCCCGACCGAGAAGGATCTGAGTGTCTAAAAATATCGCCAGGATGTAGCCTTAAGCACACCTCTGTGAGTGTGTGTGTGTGTGTGTGTGTGTGTGTGTGTGCGTGTTTGTCTCAGAGATAGGGAGAGAGACTGTGTGTGTGTGTGTGTGTGTGTGTGTGTGTGTGTGTGTGTGCGTGTGCCAAAGTGTCTTCTCCTACGCTCCCTCCCATGGTTGCCTACTGTGGTGTGGCACAGCCGCTCCTGTAGGCGATCATCCAACTCTTGTCAGTGCTGAACACATCGCTAGGGACTATCTGTTCCTCAAGATTAATGTAGAGCGTCAGCAAACTATATGCCATAATCACCAATAGCCTTACCTCCTCGACTCCCTTACATCTTGAGAGTTTACAAAGTATGTACATGGATCCCGCTTTAGGACGTAGTATTGAAATCAAAGCTCTCCTTGGTGGTTTTGGTACTGCGGTTTTGGAGGTCCAAGAGACAGAGAGAGAGAGAGAGAGAGAGAGAGAGAGAGAGAGAGAGAGAGAGAGAGAGAGTCTCTGATTTAACGTCATCCAAATCTCTTTGCTAGAGCCCTTGAGAGACAGTCACTGCATGCACACCATCACAAATAACTTTGTCAGTTTCATGCCAAAACTAAATGCAAATGGATGAAGGCCAAGAGCTAGTTCTATCTTCTACACCCCTACCACCCCACCCCCTTCACCACCTTCCTCTCAACCTCCTCCTCTTTTCTGGATCAAAAATCATAGCCTCAGTCTCTACGGTGTGGGGGGTGAAGGAAAGAGAAAATTACTTCCCCATTCGAAAAACATTGGCACTGATGATTGGAAACGAAATAGCGTGTGTGAGTCCGCTGTTGTCAGGGGGCCGCATTCCCAGCAGGTATACACACCACACACACACACACACACACACCACTAACGCTTCCGATTATTCAGTGTGGTCCTATCCAGGGGCTAATGCTAGGCTGAGCTGTCAAAGTAAAACATCACCTGCAATACCAAGAAAGCATTCTTCTGTAAGCATAGACAGCTACCACCGAGAATCATCACGGTTAGAATGAACTCCTGAATAGAGTTTATTTTAGTACATATTCATTGTATCCCAGAGACGCCTCCAGAGATATACTGTATTATCGAAAGAAATCACTAGCTGTCTTATTTTTGCAACACCTAGCATCTTTGGCTGCTACTGGGTAGGCTTGTGTAACTGACATTTCCTCACATCAGTATGATTGGAGAAACAGCGGGAATCTGCTTTGGGCCAAATGTCACAGCGAATGCTGAGCGACTAAAAAGGTAAAGTTCTCTTTGAAGCAAAAGTGACGGTGAATACTTTAAGAATGCTAATTGTCTAATTTGCTAATTAGTAAGTAGTTCTTTAGGGTTCTGTTTACTGCTTAAAAGCGGAATACTACTAAATTCATACACAGGTTAGGATTGTGTCTTTACTAAGTGCGTAATTGAAAGACCACTAATGACGCAGGCATGCAGTGAACTAGCATATTTTTGTTTGGTTTTATTCATCTCCTCATTATATCGAATCCAATAGAGATCATAAATCTCTTGCTCTGGAAAAACAAACACACGGCATAAAAATTCAACAATCAACATCATGGTATCTAAAAATAGAGATATTGAACACAAATCTCAGACAAGATGGCAGAGAGAGACATGTGCAGGAGTATGACTGTATAAGGAAGAGTAGTGGCAGAGTTTCAGCACTTTGAAGAGATATTCCACCTTTTTATGAAGATGAGTTATTCATTCTCTTACCTGGAGCTACATATGTGGGAAAAAGCATTTTGGTCTCAGTGCATGCGTTGTCCTAGTCATGCAGCCCCAATTTTAACTTTAGCTTAGCATAGGCACTGGAAAGTAAAGTAGCCAAAGAGATACTATCTGGCTACTTTACATTCCAGCGCCTATGCAAAGCTAAAGCTACAATAAAGCTATAATAGGGAAAGTACATTCACGGAGAGCAAAATGCTTTTACCTACACATGTTGTTCTAGGTAAGAGGCTGAATAACCCACTTTCATAAAAAGGTGGAATATTCCTTTAAGCTGAAGAAGCACTTCGTGTTTGGCTTTAATTACCACAGTGCGTGAGTCACGAGGTGCACATGGGTGCCAATGCCAGTTGCCCAAAGACGAGGAAGTTGGCACTTCATTGTGAATAACTTGGAACAGGAAAGGAGCGGATTTAATGGACATTTTGTCACTCTCTCTCTCTCTCTCTCTCTCTCTCTCTCTCTCTCTCTCTCTCTCTCTCTCTCTCTCTCTTTTTTTTCTCTCGCTCTCTCTCTCCCTTCCTTCTACTCTCCTTTCATCTCTCCATCCCTCCTTCAGCCTTTTTCTCTCTGTCCCTTTCTTACCTCTTTCTCTCTACACCTCTACATCCATGATACCTCCTTCCTCTCCACATTCTGTCTCTCTCTTTCTCCATCTTTCTTCCTCAGTCTTCTTCTCATTTCTCCCTTTCTTCTTCTTCTCTCATGCTTTTTCTCCCCACCTCTCACCCTCCTTCTTTCCTCTCTCTCTCACCTCTCCACCCCACCCCCATCCCTCTCTCTCTCTCTCTCACTCACTGCATGGTTTAAGATGTGTGAAAGGAGGGAGTTTGGCAAAACATGAAGTGAGAGAAGCGAGGCAGATGATGCAGGCTATACGCCGAGCCAAAGAGAGGGATTTGTCATCAGGGTCGTCCATGTTGTTTTTCTTCTTTCTCTTCATTATATATGTGTGTGTGTTTTTTTCCCCTCCTTCCGTCTCCTTTCTGCACTTTATTTATTTTTGGCCTCAGTTGAATACATTAGAGAGGGTATATTAGATTGAAATGGTGATCAGTTAGTGCATGGAACATTACCGAGGTAATGAGAAGCGCCATTTCCCAGCACAAACTGGGCGTGTAAAGGATGCCTGTCATTAGCTTATGTCATTAGTTTCAAAACAACCTCCAAAATAACAACAACAACAACAAACAACAACAACAACAACTGGGTTTGTTGGGAATGAAACTTAAGCCCACACTGCGGTTTTGCATGTTCCCTAGGTCATAGCTTGTACATAAATTAATTGCAGAGACCCACTAGTCCTGTTGCAACCAGCATGCACAGTATTTGAGAACATCTTATCGAGCAAGTAGAAACACCCAGGGGGATATTCCAAGTAGGTGGTGAAAGTGACAAATGTTATACAAAACCAAATTCCAAAATAGTTGGGACACTTCACAAATAAAAACAGAATGCAGTTATGTAGAAGTTTCAAATGTCAATATTTTATTCAGAATATAACATCCATGACATATCAAAAGTTGAAACTGAGGACAGTTTTATTCACAATTTTTGCAGTGTCCCAACTATTTTGGAATTTGGTTGTAATAGAAGACCTATTTGGCTTTGTTTAGTTCATTCAAGGAATGCAGTCCCCTGCCTATTTTACCATAACCTCCAGGATAGCATACCCAGATTTGTCTCCTAGCCACCTACTTGGAATACACCCCAGGCTTTCGGTTAAGCCCAAACACTCCATCCAGAACACAAAAGGACCTTGTATTTTTAGGTAGGAACATTTTGATTCCCAAAGCCTTTTTCATATTATGTTGTTTCACTGGCCCACTTTGTTCGCATCGAAAGCAATCTATTTTCCTCTAAATGTCTTTGGGTCTGGTAAACAACTCCCCTTCATTGATATTTATAATCACGTTCTTATCTGCACTCCAAGGTTGGTGCTGTTTTTTTTTTTTTTTTTTTAACTGTCTCCTGATTGTAGAAGCTTGTGAAGTCTCAGCAGCTCAAAAAAAAAAAAAAAAAAAAAAACAATCCAGTCTTCTCCACCTGGTTGCACCCTGTGACTCGAGCACCATATCAAAGCCTTCCTAATCCGGCTAATCGAATTCATTATAAAACAATAAACCTCAAGACTAAGCATAAATCACATCGAAATCCCTTAATTCTGTATTCAGGCGAGGGGTTGAGGAATTTCCATTGGTTCCTGAGGTTTCTCTGTAGTTTAATTATGCACGATTTCAATTATGACTACTTTTTCCACCTTTTTTTTTTTTCATCTATTTGCCACGACACAATAATTATCTTTCAATTGATCATATAAAATTTATAGCCACAGGAGTTGGCTCCCCAAGTACTCTCAAATTCCAATTAAGTAATCCTTTTGTGAGGTCAATGTCTGTGTGTTATGTGGAAATGTTAAGATAGAAAAATGGACTCCATAGTTGAGAAGCCTCTGTACAAATGGCCCAAGGCAATTAAATCTGGGCATACATGAGTCTAGGCAGTATATTTTCAGCTTAACACATTCCTTCTCAGAGCCAGGCTCTCTTCGCATTTTATACAACACTACCTAATTGCTTTGTGGTCCTCACTCTCTGTACTCTCTTTCTTTCGCACTCTCTCTCTCTCTCTCTCTCTCTCTCTCTCTCACACACACATACACACACACACACACACTCACACACACACACACACACACACACACACACACACACACACACACACACACACACACACACACACACACACACATACACACAGAGAGAGAGAGAGAGACATGCACACACTCATGAAAGATTTAGCATGCTTAGTCACTGTGATGATGTTTGTTGTTGAGTGTCTAGTGTGCTGGGGGGATGCCAGTCAAGGAGAGAATGAGAGAATGAGAATCAGGGGGAAAAGAAGCAGAGAAAAAGAGAGAGAATGAGAGAATAAAAGATTCAAAGATGAAACAAAAAGGATAGAGATAAAAAAGTGGAAGAATCACACAGAGAGCTAGAGATGAAAGATTGAAAGGGACAGACAGACCAAGAGAGAGCAAGGAGAATGTGTGTAAGGGTGAAACATGCACATACTGTGCTGGAGAGGAAAGAGTGAGTGATAGAGAGAGAGAGAGAGAGAGAGAGAGAGAGAGAGAGAGAGAGATGTGATATAGGACTGTGTGACTCACTGTCACCTCTCGGATGGAGGCGTTCTTACCAGCTTATGCCAGGATGCCGCCCTCTGCCAGCCTGTCACTTTACAAAGCACAGAGGGGGTGGTATTGGTGGGATGTGAATGTGTGCATCTGTTTGAGTGTGTGTGTGTGTGTGTGTGTGTGTGTGTGTGTGTGTGTGTGTGTATGTGTGTACATATATGTGCACTTCTATGATTGATTTTGTCTTCATGTTGATGACTGGTGCACTGTGTAGGCCTATATGTGTGTTTTGTGTGCACATGTGCTTATGACATAATACGTGTGTTGACAAATCCATGCACATGTGTGTATATGTACTGTACTGTATGTGTGTGATGTGTGCGTGTGCGTGTGTGTGTGTGTGTGTGTGTGTGTGTGTGTGTGTGTGTGTGTGTGTGTGTGTGTGTGTGCGTGACTGCGTGCATTTGGGTGTAGAAATAGGTCTGAGATTTACCATGACAGCAAAGCAGTTGGGTGTTGAAGAGGGGGTGGTGGGGTGGGGTTGTGGGCAAGAGCCCTGGCATAATCACAGTATTCCGCTCTGCAGCCTACCCTTGTCACCAGCCCAATGTGGTTTGTCGTTTCATTTCATCTTGCCTCGCTTTTTTTTTGCACGTGGAGGATTAGCTGACGTTGACATAAAACCTTGTCTAACTAAATGCTGATGTTTGGGAGGGATTTGAACATACAGCGGCCCACTAGAGTATCCACCACCAACTGCTCATCTCCTCCCTCTTTACCACATTTGGAAGAGAGGAAAAAAGCATTTCTCTCTCTCTCTCTCTCTCTCTCTCTCTCTCTCTCTGTCTTTCTCTCTCTCTCTCTCTCTCTCTCTCTCTCTCTCTTTCTGTTTAATTTGCTCTCTCTCTCTCTGTCTATCCCTCTATGCCGCCATCCCTCCCTCCCTCACTCATGCTCTCTCATGTTTTTTCTCCCTCTCTCTCTCTCTCTCTCTCTCTCTCTCTTCCACTCGCTCTGTCTCCCTCCCTCCCTCCTCTCTCTCTCCATCGCTCTCTTATTTAATCAAATGTTTACACTTGAATTCATTGAATGGCACAGATTTCTATGAAGAGCTTTATTTATTTATTTGTTTGTTTATTTATTTTTCTTTCTCATTTTTGGAAGGATAAGATTTGATGTCAAAGCGAGCATGATGTTCAAATCTGCTGCCGTGGCAGACACACCTCCTAGTCGCGCATTTTTTGCTCGCTCGTGTTGCATGGCATAAATTGTTCTAATCTTCGGCGCGCGGGCGTACACAAACACAAGCTCACCTCGCCTGAAGGGGTGCCAGGTTGGTTTCGTCAGCACTGGCGAGGCCCATTTCAGGGCAATAAATCCTAATAACACCCAGTGTGACAAGACCGAGGATATTTGAACAGAGCTGGCGTCACAGTTGCTCTGGCAGGACCCACTCCATCTTCATGTGTGTTTCTCTTAGTCCCCTCCACACACACACACACACACACACACACACAGACACACACACACACACACACACACGCACACACACACACAAAACAAACATGCACATCTTTAAGCATAAACAAGCACAAACACAGATATATTACATGTAAACTGAGAGACACACATATAAATACACACACAAACAGAAACAAACACATCACGCACACACACATACAGACACAGATACACACTTCCCCTCATCTCAATTTTAATCCTTCTCTCTTTATATTATATTACTGTCTCTCAATCCTCTTCCCTTGTTCATCTGTTGTCTGTCTTCTCTAAGTTTCTGTCCCTTCAGCCATGCAGGCACTCCTTATTTTCATCCTTTACTTTCTCTGCATTCATTATTTAGGACTCACCTGTCCTGTCACATTGGCAGGTTTGAAGGTTCTACTCTTACCCATGCATAGCCCTCTCTATCTCTATGCATACAGTACTGTAGGCAGGCAGGCAGGCAGGCAGTCTCTGCTCTCTGCTCTGTCAGTGCGTCTGGAGAGAGCACCGCTGGCTTATCTGACATTCAGGGTGACTGACCATGAGACGCTCTCTCTCTCTCTCTCTCTCTCTCTCTCTCTCTCTCTCTCTCTCTCTCTCTCTCTCTCTCTCTCTCTCTCTCTCTCTCTCTCTCTCTCTCTCTCTCTCGCACACACACACACACACACACACACACACACACACACATACATACATACACACCTGCATACACACAGACAGATACATGCCTGTGTATGCAGGGGTTTATGTGTTTGTGTGTGTGTGTGTGTGTGTGTGTGTGTGTGTGTCTGTCTGTCTGTCTGTCTGTCTGTCTTGACACCTTTGGTCTCAACCTGCTAAAAGGCACCCTGTTGTAGTGTTAGACTCTCTCTCTCTCTCTCTCTCTCTCTCTCTCTCTCTCTCTCTCTCTCTCTCTCTCTCTCTCTCTCTCTCTCTCTCTCTCTCAGTTTTTTTTCAGTTCAAGAATGCTTTGCTGGCATGACAAAAAAGACATTCATGTTGCCAAAGCAATCATACAAAGTATGGGACAATAAGAAACAAAGACGCCTATATATGCACATATGGGTAGTTGCCATACATTATACACCAATAAGAACAGGAATCTCTCTCTCTCCCCTCTCCCCCCCCCCCCCTCTCTCTCTCTCTCTCTCTCTCTCTCTCTCTCTCTCTCTCTCTCTCTCTCTCTTTCTCTCTTTCTGTTCAGCAAGGCCAGTTCCTAGCTAAAAATCAATGCAGACTCTGTCATCATTGTTTAGCTGTGCTGAATGAAAAAAGCAGAGTCAGTAAGAACTTTCATATTTATTTTGCAATTGGTCGAGGGGGTGTGTGAACATCAGACCGCAGAGCAACTAGGAAAGAAATACTTTTTTGTATTTCTTGCTTCATTAAAACATAAATGTCAGGTCCAGAAAGAAACTTTTCCAGTCTTGCTCGACCGCTAAGGTGTGCAAGTCATTGTGTTTTCTTACAGTAAGCATGAATTTTGACCCTTCTGACATCCTGTAATTAATTTTTAGTGCGCAGGCCGTTCCCTGCACTGTCCGCTTTCTCAAATGAATACTTAAACAACCTTCAAACCAGAAGTGGGAGTCCTAATTTAACACTGAATATGTTATCTCACTGGGCGTCATCTTTGCACTCTATTTTTTTGTGCAATGCTAGCTACAATAGCACAGATTTTGCCATACAGAAGATTATAAAACAATGAGATCTTGTCCTTAGCTGTCCTTAGCAAAGGTGGTTTCATTTGACTAAAGTTGGGTTTTTAATGCTGGTAAGCTGCAATAATGGTGCATGACTTATGTATTCATTAATGCTTGAACATCTGTGTGTGCCACGATAAGCTAGTCAAGTGTTACCTACTAAATAACTCGTGTGTTGTCAAGGAACACACAGAACATTAGAAGTAGGAATGGACACTAATGCTAAAGTAAGAATTCATGCTTTTTTCCCTCAAGGTCTATCATTGGCCCCCATTCGCTAGTGGAAGGAGCTTAGGCAGTGATTGACAGGCCTCATCCTTTATAGGAACCTATGGCAGAGCAGCAGCACAGTACAGGTAAGAGGATTAAAGACAAAGACACACACACTTACACACGCACGCACGCACACACGCAAACACACTCAGACATACACTTTGGAAAATACCAATACCTGGTCATATTCCTAATAGAGTGAAAATATCATCCCAAGAATGGAGAAATGAAGCTGGATTCCATTTTAGAATGAGGGGATTCATAGCCTGAATTAACTCGGTAGATATTGACTGTCTGCACTGTTTTGAAACCCAGCACCTGAATGTCACCCACTTAAATATGTCCAGATATACTCAATGTGAAGAGGTCCTTCCTTGATGTTTTCTTTAAAGAAATCAATTTCTCCGATTGGATTTTTTGCAAACCACGCATTCCTTACAAGTTACCTGACACCCCCCTGAGTAGAAGGCTAGAAAAACCTCTGACCGCGGCGCAGCTTCAAAAGCAAAAGGAGCAGGTAAGGGGTCGAGAGGGCGCAAAAAGAAGTCAATAGTGAGAAAATATTTATTTATAAATATTTATTTTATTTATTTGAGGAAAAAAAATTAAATCCTAAAGGAGACATGGGAGGACGGATGGAGAGGTACTTTGGATGGAGAAGAGCTGTGGGCTGTGATCTGTGGTGTGTGTGTGTGTGTGTGTGTGAGTGTGTGTGTGTGTGTGTGCAGAGAGGCAGCAGTGGGTCTGATTGATTAGAGCTGTGCACGTCCGCACCCCACCGTGGAGCCTCGCAGGGCTACTGATTCTCTCCAGCCGTCTCCCCCCTGAGTGCCCTTGAGAGGGAGCCAACGCAGCCCACACTGCCCCCACAAACACCCATGGGCGGGGGTGCAGATTACTCAGAGGTGGCATGCTGTGTTTGTGTGTGTGTGTGTGTGTGTGTGTGTGTGTGTGTGTGTGTGTGTGTGTGTGTGTGTGTGATGTGCCATGGTAAGGTCCACAGCCATCATCACCACCTCACTCTTGTTTGTGTGTGTGTGTGTGTGTGTGTGGTAGGGCCCACAGCCATCACAACCACACCTCTCCTGTTTGTGTGTGTGTGTGTGTGTGTGTGTGTGTGTGTGTGTGTGTGTGTGTGTGTGTGTGTGTGTGTGTGTGTGTGTGTGTGTGTGTGTGTGTGTGAGTGTGTGTGTGTGTTTGTGTGTGTGTGTGTGTGTGTGTGTGTTTTAACCTATGGTGTATTTCGAGATCTGGCCCTGGGTCCAGTGACGAATTAGCATTAGTAAGAGCACAGCGGTGTGCACTCCCATTGACTCTGCTGCTGCTGCTGCTGCTGCTGCTGCTCACTGCTTTAGCCAGCACATCTGTTCTGGGGCTGAAGGGGGGTGTTGGGGGGGGGGGGGGGTTGCAGCTACTGTAGGAGGAGGCTGTTGATATCTGTGCCTGGTGCGACTGATGGCCTCTAAATTTGGCACAAATTGTTCCCTTGAAACAGGCACACAGGGGAGGGTAAAGTGTGCTGAGAGAGTGCTGTGTGTCTAGGTGTGTGAGCCTGTTGGTTTTCATGTCTGTGTGTGTGTGTGTGTGTGTGTGTGTGTGTGTGTGTGTGTGTGTGAGGGGGTGGGTTTACATGTATGTGTGTGTGTGTGTGTGTGTGTGGTTATGTGTTTATGAGTGTGTACATTTGTTTGTGTATGCATTGTATGTGTATGTTTGTGTGTGTGTGTATGTGTGTGTGTGTGTGTGTGTGTGTGTGTGTGTGTGTGTGTATGTTAGAGATGTCCCGATCCGATATTTAGATCGGATCGGCCGCCGATATGAGCAAAAAATGCATATCGGGATCGGATCTGCAAGCGCAAAAAATGCCGATCCAAACTCCCGATCCATTTTTTTCTCGAAATCCGTTCCGGGTTTTCCAGCGCACCGCATTATTCAGATAATCCATTCCAGTTTTTGCTGTGTGTTTCCCTACCATCCGGTCCGCATTTTCCAGCACAGGAGCAGGCTGACACCTGAGCATGTCGAGATGCTTGTCTTTGTAAAAAAGAATCTCCCCATCATGCTGGGGCTGCATGCAGGGCAAACAGTTGGAATTGAAGGGAGTGTGTAGATGGAGATGAGGAGAGGAGAGGAGAGAGAAGGGAAGAGGAGAGGAGAGGAGAGGAGAAGAGAGGGGAGGAGATGAGATTGGGGAGTAGAAGGCATTTGCTTTGAAATAGTTTACTATACAGTATTTGCACTGTTTTGCACTGCTGTCTCCACTGTTTTGGTTTACACTTGTTCAAGAGCTCAGCACTGATGAGTTCAAGAGGACTTATGCTGTTAATAGACTGTTAAACTCAGGTTGTGTTTGCTTAATACAATGTACAATATGATCTGCACTTGTGGCTTAAAAGTTAAAAGGCTTGAAAGTAAAGTTGTGGTTATGCCATTTCTGTTTGCTATTTATCCAGGGTAGCCGCGGGGTCTTAAAAGTCTTTAAAAAGTCTTAAATTAAATGTTCCAAAATTAAGGCCTTAAAAAGTCTTAAATTCCGTTGCAAAGTCTTAATTTTCAAAATTAAAGTCTTAAATATCATAAATGTACTACTTTCATAGTCAACCTTAATGCAGCGTCATAGAACTTCTCATTTTTTGGAGTAGCCTATTTGCAAACTTTGTGCCGACAGTCATTTTAAACAGGCTTCGGCGCTACCAGTGAGCCAACCTGTGAGCGCCTAGCATGCTGTATTCGCGTCATTGTATCAAGTGAAAACACGCTGGCAGCAGCAGCCCCTCCTTCCCTCTGTCTGTCTTGAGTGCGTCAGGTTATCAGCCTCATTGGGAAGGTAAACGGTCTTGGTGGGATATGAAAAACTGAGATTATGAATGAAGTTAGTAATAATGGTAGTAGCTAAACGACAATCTGTAAGATATTTGCCAGCTAGCTTGTGTTTGCTAGTCAATGTTATTTCAGTTGGAAAAGTTGACCGTGTTTTCGTCAAGCGTCCTTTTTTTTTTTTTTGACTCATCAAGAGCACACTGCAGTTTCGTGGTGGCTGCATGGTTTATTATGCCATACAGGCTATCACGCAAATTCAATGAAAGTAGCCTACAACTAAATTAGCAAATTGGATTAATCCAGATATTTGCCTGTTAATACAAAATGCTTATATCCTTGATATAGATAAATGCAACCAAAACTGAATTCCAAAAGATAAAACAACATTGCTGTAGCATTTGGCTATGGGCTGCAGTGCAGTCATATTGCACCAATATGTGAGCTTTATAAATAAACTAATTTGGGATTTCAGATCAGTCCTCCAAGTATAGGCCTATAGGTTATCTAGAAGTGTAAGCTAAATTTAAAGTGGCAGCAGCAAAAATGTCAACAGAGTAGGCTACTTGCTGTAGGCCAGTATGAATACCAGTTGTCAGATATACAATAAGTAATATTAAAAGTACAAGAAAAGAGTAAAATAGCAATGATTATATTACTATATAAAAGAAAATGATTATGATTATTGTTACCTTAATTAAATAAGGTGAAAGGCAGGTGAAAGGCCAGTCATGATCAAAGAACAGAATTGTCAGGCAGTGATTTTTGTATTTAGGCCTATAGCTACATGAAATGTTTTTTTTTTTTTCATGAAGCCTTCAGCTTTCTGACTAGAAAAATAGGGGGAAATATTCAAAAGTGGGGTCTGTGACCCCCAGGAGGTCTGTGTTGGTGTAGTTAGCTAAACTTTACTTTTTGTTTGTTTCTGTCTTTAAAAGAAAAGTCTAGTTAACAAACCTTCTATTAATAAGACCTGACCTTACTCTAGATTACATCAATATTGATGTGGTTTAATCAGCTGTATGGCTTTCCATGTTAAACTCTAGGTAATGTTGGGTCAGCCCACTGTGTTTCTGTAAGTTCTGTAAGTTTGAAACCCTCCAGTACCGATTGCGATTTTGGGCCGTTCAGGTCTTAATTTTCTTTGAAGTGGTCTTAAAAAGGTCTTTAAAAAGTCTTAAATTTGTGGTGGTCAAACCTGAGGAAACCCTGTTATCAATTTGTTTATTTTGTGTTGATTTATTGAATAAATAGGTGAATAAAGAGGTCAGTTTCTCCTTACCAACTAATGTGTATTATTCAAATGTACCTAATTCAGCTGGCTAGTTATTATCAAGAGTAAAACCCTTTTCAACGTGAGTCTGACAACAAAGTAAGTTGGTTAAATGACTTAAAACTTTAATACATGCTCAGCTAGGCCGGTATCGGTATCGGATCGGAAGTACAAATAAATATCGGTATCGGATCGGAAGTGCAAAATCCTGGATCGGGACATCTCTAGTGTATGTTTGTCCTTTTTTTAATGTCAGTGAGTTTGTGAGCCTCTGCTGTGCAGCAGCCATTCCCGGCAGGGTGTGTTGCCAGTTTTTTTGTAGTTTGACATTTTAACCAACGCCCACTGTCAAAGAGCAACGTAGAGAAGGACGTAAACATTCAACAAACAATCTAGAACATCACACACACACACACGTGCACACACACACACACACACACACACACACACACACACACGCACGACACACACACACGCACATACACAACATGTTTGTTCACAATTATTCCTGGCTCCTCTCACGCCCCGGTTTTTATATAACCTGGTTAAATATTATGCAGCCTCTTGACTGTAGGCTTTAATGAAGCACCTTTGTCTCGGCGCTAATCATGGAAGCCAAACAGAGGCACATTCATTAGCCTGATTAGCATCTTTTGCTCTATCTCTCGCTCCCCTCTCTCTCCCTCGCTCCCTCTCTCCCTCGCTTTCTCTCTCTCCTCCTGTTGTGTTGTGCCATCGCAGTGTTCGTGTTTGGCCTCACATGAGATGTGAGTTAGTGTGTTTACAAAGTTTATGCCTTAAAAAAAGAGAGAGGAGGCTATGTTTATGGATGAGATTTTAAGAGGGGTTTTCCCTAGTGAATTAGCTGCTAGCGCACCATCAAAGCCACCAAGCTGAGAGGAGCCACAGAATGGGACAATCTAGCCTGAATTCCCCTCTCCCATCAGAAACCAGAGAGAGTGAGATTATGAAGATATTAGGATTAAAAGTCTGTTGCCACCCGCTTCATTATTCCAAGTTCGCTTTCATTTATTTATTTATTTATTCATCTTTCAAAAAAAAAAAAAAAAAGCACAGATCATTCTTGATAAAAGAGAGTTAGCCGCCTCCACTCTGCAAGCATCTGTCGCTCTTGTCATTTTAAGCCGTCCGCGCATCTTCACGTGGAGAAAGAAAAAGTGATTTGGTGACCTTTGACATTTTAGCCGTAGGCGTCGACGCCAGACGGAGCCTCAAAGCCTCCTGATCTTCTGTCAGGCATCTGTAGGGAGAAGAGAAAGAGAAGTGTTTGTGTGTGTGTGTGTGTGTGTGTGTGTGTGTGTGTGTGTGTGTGTGTGTGTGTGTA
>JAODXP020000025.1:6393682-6403682 GCA_027497455.2 Sardinella longiceps
ATGTGTTCTTCCATTTTGGCAATACACTAAATGATAATAATCAGCAATAAAACAGCATTTCGTAACCACACACACACACACACTACTACTACTACTACTACAGTAGCCTACGGTTCAAGAACAGCCTACTATGATTTTCATTTTGGTAAAACTCTCTATGAATCCAGTTTTCATAAACTAATACAAATACAGTCGTGAGGGCTTGTAAAACATTCATTACTGTAAGTCTTATAACTAATATCACCAAAGTTAATAACTCAGAAATGTAATACAAGGCATTATAATGTTTTCTTTTAAGCTTTTGCAACTTGAAGTGTCGCAGAGCATTATAAAGCACACACACACACACACACACACACACACACACACACACACACACACACACACACACCTTGTTTACACTCTGCTCTCCACTTCACTCTGAGAGTTTTGAGGTTTTGTGCTGATGTACCTCAAACTCCTCTCGACCGGCATCTCCAAAGACAGTTGACCCTGGAGGCAATTTACTGTGATATCCCTCACTGCCCCTCTGTGTGTCAGGTCTAGGACTGGCTGTTTGTGGTTAGTTTTTTTTCCTAGCCATTACTGACTGAAGGAGGTCATTACTGTCTTTTGCTGTCCAATCCCCTTGTGGCCACTCTGCTCCCAGCTGGAGTTTTGGCAGCCGATCCCGACCGAGAAGGATCTGAGTGTCTAAAAATATCGCCAGGATGTAGCCTTAAGCACACCTCTGTGAGTGTGTGTGTGTGTGTGCGTGTTTGTCTCAGAGATAGGGAGAGAGACTGTGTGTGTGTGTGTGTGTGTGTGTGTGTGTGTGTGCGTGTGCCAAAGTGTCTTCTCCTACGCTCCCTCCCATGGTTGCCTACTGTGGTGTGGCACAGCCGCTCCTGTAGGCGATCATCCAACTCTTGTCAGTGCTGAACACATCGCTAGGGACTATCTGTTCCTCAAGATTAATGTAGAGCGTCAGCAAACTATATGCTATAATCACCAATAGCCTTACCTCCTCGACTCCCTTACATCTTGAGAGTTTACAAAGTATGTACATGGATCCCGCTTTAGGACGTAGTATTGAAATCAAAGCTCTCCTTGGTGGTTTTGGTACTGCGGTTTTGGAGGTCCAAGAGACAGGGAGAGAGAGAGAGAGAGAGAGAGAGAGAGAGAGAGAGAGAGAGAGAGAGCGAGAGTCTCTGATTTAACGTCATCCAAATCTCTTTGCTAGAGCCCTTGAGAGACAGTCACTGCATGCACACCATCACAAATAACTTTGTCAGTTTCATGCCAAAACTAAATGCAAATGGATGAAGGCCAAGAGCTAGTTCTATCTTCTACACCCCTACCACCCCACCCCCTTCACCACCTTCCTCTCAACCTCCTCCTCTTTTCTGGATCAAAAATCATAGCCTCAGTCTCTACGGTGTGGGGGTGAAGGAAAGAGAAAATTACTTCCCCATTCGAAAAACATTGGCACTGATGATTGGAAACGAAATAGCGTGTGTGAGTCCGCTGTTGTCAGGGGGCCGCATTCCCAGCAGGTATACACACCACACACACACACACACACACCACTAATGCTTCCGATTATTCAGTGTGGTCCTATCCAGGGGCTAATGCTAGGCTGAGCTGTCAAAGTAAAACATCACCTGCAATACCAAGAAAGCATTCTTCTGTAAGCATAGACAGCTACCACCGAGAATCATCACGGTTAGAATGAACTCCTGAATAGAGTTTATTTTAGTACATATTCATTGTATCCCAGAGACGCCTCCAGAGATATACTGTATTATCGAAAGAAATCACTAGCTGTCTTATTTTTGCAACACCTAGCATCTTTGGCTGCTACTGGGTAGGCTTGTGTAACTGACATTTCCTCACATCAGTATGATTGGAGAAACAGCGGGAATCTGCTTTGGGCCAAATGTCACAGCGAATGCTGAGCGACTAAAAAGGTGAAGTTCTCTTTGAAGCAAAACTGACGGTGAATACTTTAAGAATGCTAATTGTCTAATTTGCTAATTAGTAAGTAGTTCTTTAGGGTTCTGTTTACTGCTTAAAAGCGGAATACTACTAAATTCATACACAGGTTAGGATTGTGTCTTTACTAAGTGCGTAATTGAAAGACCACTAATGACGCAGGCATGCAGTGAACTAGCATATTTTTGTTTGGTTTTATTCATCTCCTCATTATATCGAATCCAATAGAGATCATAAATCTCTTGCTCTGGAAAAACAAACACACGGCATAAAAATTCAACAATCAACATCATGGTATCTAAAAATAGAGATATTGAACACAAATCTCAGACAAGATGGCAGAGAGAGACATGTGCAGGAGTATGACTGTATAAGGAAGAGTAGTGGCAGAGTTTCAGCACTTTGAAGAGATATTCCACCTTTTTATGAAGATGAGTTATTCATTCTCTTACCTGGAGCTACATATGTGGGAAAAAGCATTTTGGTCTCAGTGCATGCGTTGTCCTAGTCATGCAGCCCCAATTTTAACTTTAGCTTAGCATAGGCACTGGAAAGTAAAGTAGCCAAAGAGATACTATCTGGCTACTTTACATTCCAGCGCCTATGCAAAGCTAAAGCTACAATAAAGCTATAATAGGGAAAGTACATTCACGGAGAGCAAAATGCTTTTACCTACACATGTTGTTCTAGGTAAGAGGCTGAATAACCCACTTTCATAAAAAGGTGGAATATTCCTTTAAGCTGAAGAAGCACTTCGTGTTTGGCTTTAATTACCACAGTGCGTGAGTCACGAGGTGCACATGGGTGCCAATGCCAGTTGCCCAAAGACGAGGAAGTTGGCACTTCATTGTGAATAACTTGGAACAGGAAAGGAGCGGATTTATTGGACATTTTGTCACTCTCTCTCTCTCTCTCTCTCTCTCTCTCTCTCTCTCTCTCTCTCTCTCTCTTTTTTTTTTTTCTCTCGCTCTCTCTCTCCCTTCCTTCTACTCTCCTTTCATCTCTCCATCCCTCCTTCAGCCCTTTTCTCTCTGTCCCTTTCTTACCTCTTTCTCTCTACACCTCTACATCCATGATCCCTCCTTCCTCTCCACATTCTGTCTCTCTCTTTCTCCATCTTTCTTCCTCAGTCTTCTTCTCCTTTCTCCCTTTCTTCTTCTTCTCTCATGCTTTTTCTCCCCACCTCTCACCCTCCTTCTTTCCTCTCTCTCTCACCTCTCCACCCCACCCCCATCCCTCTCTCTCTCTCTCTCACTCACTGCATGGTTTAAGATGTGTGAAAGGAGGGAGTTTGGCAAAACATGAAGTGAGAGAAGCGAGGCAGATGATGCAGGCTATACGCCGAGCCAAAGAGAGGGATTTGTCATCAGGGTCGTCCATGTTGTTTTTCTTCTTTCTCTTCATTATATATGTGTGTGTGTGTGTGTTTTTTTCCCCTCCTTCCGTCTCCTTTCTGCACTTTATTTATTTTTGGCCTCAGTTGAATACATTAGAGAGGGTATATTAGATTGAAATGGTGATCAGTTAGTGCATGGAACATTACCGAGGTAATGAGAAGCGCCATTTCCCAGCACAAACTGGGCGTGTAAAGGATGCCTGTCATTAGCTTATGTCATTAGTTTCAAAACAACCTCCAAAATAACAACAACAACAACAAACAACAACAACAACAACTGGGTTTGTTGGGAATGAAACTTAAGCCCACACTGTGGTTTTGCATGTTCCCTAGGTCATAGCTTGTACATAAATTAATTGCAGAGACCCACTAGTCCTGTTGCAACCAGCATGCACAGTATTTGAGAACATCTTATCGAGCAAGTAGAAACACCCAGGGGGATATTCCAAGTAGGTGGTGAAAGTGACAAATGTTATACAAAACCAAATTCCAAAATAGTTGGGACACTTCACAAATAAAAACAGAATGCAGTTATGTAGAAGTTTCAAATGTCAATATTTTATTCAGAATATAACATCCATGACATATCAAAAGTTGAAACTGAGGACAGTTTTATTCACAATTTTTGCAGTGTCCCAACTATTTTGGAATTTGGTTGTAATAGAAGACCTATTTGGATTTGTTTAGTTCATTCAAGGAATGCAGTCCCCTGCCTATTTTACCATAACCTCCAGCAGGGCCGCTGCTAAGGTTTTGGAGGCCCTAAGCTTAACTGGTCAGGGAGGCCCCCCCCCCCCCAAAAAAAAAAAAAAACAAAAGCAAAGACTTCGAAGTCTATGCACGATATCTACAAACTACAGTGACAATTGTCAACTACTTGCAAACATGCCACATTCATTTTAAAATCCAGATTGTTTCATATTGCAACCAACCGAGCCTAAATTGAGCAACATCATTGAACGTTAAGTTAGCAAAACAATTAACGTTAGCCTAAACGGACTTACCGGCCAGGGATGCACGGGCGTCTTCTTTTTGCTTCTTTTTCTTTCGCTTTTCAGCACCAGATTCATGCTGTCTCTTCATTATTAGATGTCAACGATGTTGACACATTTACTGAACATTTGCACAGCAGAATCTTGCAATTTGCAGTTTTCTAACGTTGCTGCTTGCTGCTTCAATCAAAGCCGACACAACAAACTCAAAGACGCAATTTGGGATGTACCATTTCAGGGAATAGGGGTGGGTAGGACTATCTTTGTATATTAGGCAAAACTGTTAATTTGCTTGAATTGTATGATGAGTTACGCAATTTTTAACAAAAAATGATGGGCCTATTCATTACTAATTCATATATTTTTGCAATGTAACTATTATCATGACATTTTTTAGTAAAGCTCAAAATTGGAGGCCCCCCGAGGCCCTGCCAAGTGGTTGAGGCCCTACGCACCTTGCGTACTCTGCGTATGGGGAACGGCGGCCCTGACCTCCAGGATACCATACCCAGATTTGTCTCCTAGCCACCTACTTGGAATACACCCCAGGCTTTCGGTTAAGCCCAAACACTCCATCCAGAACACAAAAGGACCTTGTATTTTTAGGTAGGAACATTTTGATTCTCAAAGCCTTTTTCATATTATGTTGTTTCACTGGCCCACTTTGTTCGCATCGAAAGCAATCTATTTTCCTCTAAATGTCTTTGGGTCTGGTAAACAACTCCCCTTCATTGATATTTATAATCACGTTCTTATCTGCACTCCAAGGTTGGTGCTGTTTTTTTTTTTTTTTTAACTGTCTCCTGATTGTAGAAGCTTGTGAAGTCTCAGCAGCTCCAAAAAAAAAAAAAAAAAAAAAACAATCCAGTCTTCTCCACCTGGTTGCACCCTGTGACTCGAGCACCATATCAAAGCCTTCCTAATCCGGCTAATCGAATTCATTATAAAACAATAAACCTCAAGACTAAGCATAAATCACATCGAAATCCCTTAATTCTGTATTCAGGCGAGGGGTTGAGGAATTTCCATTGGTTCCTGAGGTTTCTCTGTAGTTTAATTATGCACGATTTCAATTATGACTACTTTTTCCACCTTTTTTTTTTCATCTATTTGCCACGACACAATAATTATCTTTCAATTGATCATATAAAATTTATAGCCACAGGAGTTGGCTCCCCAAGTACTCTCAAATTCCAATTAAGTAATCCTTTTGTGAGGTCAATGTCTGTGTGTTATGTGGAAATGTTAAGATAGAAAAATGGACTCCATAGTTGAGAAGCCTCTGTACAAATGGCCCAAGGCAATTAAATCTGGGCATACATGAGTCTAGGCAGTATATTTTCAGCTTAACACATTCCTTCTCAGAGCCAGGCTCTCTTTGCATTTTATACAACACTACCTAATTGCTTTGTGGTCCTCACTCTCTGTATTTTTCATTTTTTTCTTTCTTTCGCACTCTCTCTCTCTCTCTCTCTCTCTCTCTCTCTCTCTCTCTCTCTCTCTCACACACACACACACACACACACACACACACACACACACACACACACACACACACACACACACACACACACACATACACACACAGAGAGAGAGAGAGAGACATGCACACACTCATGAAAGATTTAGCATGCTTAGTCACTGTGATGATGTTTGTTGTTGAGTGTCTAGTGTGCTGGGGGGATGCCAGTCAAGGAGAGAATGAGAGAATGAGAATCAGGGGGAAAAGAAGCAGAGAAAAAGAGAGAGAAACAGAGAAAGAAAGAGAGAATAAAAGATTCAAAGATGAAACAAAAAGGATAGAGATAAAAAAAGTGGAAGAATCACACAGAGAGCTAGAGATGAAAGATTGAAAGGGACAGACAGACCAAGAGAGAGCAAGGAGAATGTGTGTAAGGGTGAAACATGCACATACTGTGCTGGAGAGGAAAGAGTGAGTGATAGAGAGAGAGAGAGAGAGAGAGAGAGAGAGAGAGAGAGAGAGAGAGAGAGAGAGAGAGAGAGAGATGTGATATAGGACTGTGTGACTCACTGTCACCTCTCGGATGGAGGCGTTCTTACCAGCTTATGCCAGGATGCCGCCCTCTGCCAGCCTGTCACTTTACAAAGCACAGAGGGGGTGGTATTGGTGGGATGTGAATGTGTGCATCTGTTTGAGTGTGTGTGTGTGTGTGTGTGTGTGTGTGTGTGTGTGTGTGTGTGTGTGTGTGTGTGTGTGTGTGTGTGTGTGTGTACATATATGTGCACTTCTATGATTGATTTTGTCTTCATGTTGATGACTGGTGCACTGTGTAGGCCTATATGTGTGTTTTGTGTGCACATGTGCTTAATGACATAATACGTGTGTTGACAAATCCATGCACATGTGTGTATATGTACTGTACTGTATGTGTGTGATGTGTGCGTGTGCGTGTGTGTGTGTGTGTGTGTGTGTGTGTGTGTGTGTGTGTGTGTGTGTGTGTGTGTGTGCGTGACTGCGTGCATTTGGGTGTAGAAATAGGTCTGAGATTTACCATGACAGCAAAGCAGTTGGGTGTTGAAGAGGGGGTGGTGGGGTGGGGTTGTGGGCAAGAGCCCTGGCATAATCACAGTATTCCGCTCTGCAGCCTACCCTTGTCACCAGCCCAATGTGGTTTGTCGTTTCATTTCATCTTGCCTCGCTTTTTTTTTGCACGTGGAGGATTAGCTGACGTTGACATAAAACCTTGTCTAACTAAATGCTGATGTTTGGGAGGGATTTGAACATACAGCGGCCCACTAGAGTATCCACCACCAACTGCTCATCTCCTCCCTCTTTACCACATTTGGAAGAGAGGAAAAAAGCATTTCTCTCTCTCTCTCTCTCTCTCTCTCTCTCTCTCTCTCTCTCTCTCTCTCTCTCTCTCTCTCTCTCTCTGTCTCTCTCTCTCTCTCTCTCTCTCTCTCTCTCTCTCTCTCTTTCTGTTTAATTTGCTCTCTCTCTCTCTGTCTATCCCTCTATGCCGCCATCCCTCCCTCCCTCACTCATGCTCTCATGTTTTTTCTCCCCTCTCTCTCTCTCTCTCTCTCTCTCTCTCTCTCTCTTCCACTCGCTCTGTCTCCCTCCCTCCCTCCTCTCTCTCTCCATCGCTCTCTTATTTAATCAAATGTTTACACTTGAATTCATTGAATGGCACAGATTTCTATGAAGAGCTTTATTTATTTATTTGTTTGTTTATTTATTTTTCTTTCTCATTTTTGGAAGGATAAGATTTGATGTCAAAGCGAGCATGATGTTCAAATCTGCTGCCGTGGCAGACACACCTCCTAGTCGCGCATTTTTTGCTCGCTCGTGTTGCATGGCATAAATTGTTCTAATCTTCGGCGCGCGGGCGTACACAAACACAAGCTCACCTCGCCTGAAGGGGTGCCAGGTTGGTTTCGTCAGCACTGGCGAGGCCCATTTCAGGGCAATAAATCCTAATAACACCCAGTGTGACAAGACCGAGGATATTTGAACAGAGCTGGCGTCACAGTTGCTCTGGCAGGACCCACTCCATCTTCATGTGTGTTTCTCTTAGTCCCCTCCACACACACACACACACACAGACACACACACACACACACACACACACACGCACACACACACACAAAACAAACATGCACATCTTTAAGCATAAACAAGCACAAACACAGATATATTACATGTAAACTGAGAGACACACATATAAATACACACACAAACACAAACAAACACATCACGCACACACACATACAGACACAGATACACACTTCCCCTCATCTCAATTTTAATCCTTCTCTCTTTATATTATATTACTGTCTCTCAATCCTCTTCCCTTGTTCATCTGTTGTCTGTCTTCTCTAAGTTTCTGTCCCTTCAGCCATGCAGGCACTCCTTATTTTCATCCTTTACTTTCTCTGCATTCATTATTTAGGACTCACCTGTCCTGTCACATTGGCAGGTTTGAAGGTTCTACTCTTACCCATGCATAGCCCTCTCTATCTCTATGCATACAGTACTGTAGGCAGGCAGGCAGGCAGGCAGGCAGGCAGTCTCTGCTCTCTGCTCTGTCAGTGCGTCTGGAGAGAGCACCGCTGGCTTATCTGACATTCAGGGTGACTGACCATGAGACGCTCTCTCTCTCTCTCTCTCTCTCTCTCTCTCTCTCTCTCTCTCTCTCTCTCTCTCTCTCTCTCCCACACACACACACACACACACACACACACACACACACACACACATACATACATACACACCTGCATACACACAGACAGATACATGCCTGTGTATGCAGGGGTTTATGTGTTTGTGTGTGTGTGTGTGTGTGTGTGTGTGTGTGTGTGTGTGTGTGTGTGTGTGTGCTGTCTGTCTGTCTGTGTCTGTCTGTCTGTTTGTCTGTCTGTCTTGACACCTTTGGTCTCAACCTGCTAAAAGGCACCCTGTTGTAGTGTTAGACTCTCTCTCTCTCTCTCTCTCTCTCTCTCTCTCTCTCTCTCTCTCTCTCTCTCTCTCTCTCTCTCTCTCTCTCTCTCAGTTTTTTTTTCAGTTCAATAATGCTTTGCTGGCATGACAAAAAAGACATTCATGTTGCCAAAGCAATCATACAAAGTATGGGACAATAAGAAACAAAGACGCCTATATATGCACATATGGGTAGTTGCCATACATTATACACCAATAAGAACAGGAATCTCTCTCTCTCCCTCCCCCCCCCCCCCTCTCTCTCTCTCTCTCTCTCTCTCTCTCTCTCTCTCTCTCTCTCTCTCTCTCTTTCTCTCTTTCTGTTCAGCAAGGCCAGTTCCTAGCTAAAAATCAATGCAGACTCTGTCATCATTGTTTAGCTGTGCTGAATGAAAAAAGCAGAGTCAGTAAGAACTTTCATATTTATTTTGCAATTGGTCGAGGGGTGTGTGAACATCAGACCGCAGAGCAACTAGGAAAGAAATACTTTTTTTGTATTTCTTGCTTCATTAAAACATAAATGTCAGGTCCAGAAAGAAACTTTTCCAGTCTTGCTCGACCGCTAAGGTGTGCAAGTCATTGTGTTTTCTTACAGTAAGCATGAATTTTGACCCTTCTGACATCCTGTAATTAATTTTTAGTGCGCAGGCCGTTCCCTGCACTGTCCGCTTTCTCAAATGAATACTTAAACAACCTTCAAACCAGAAGTGGGAGTCCTAATTTAACACTGAATATGTTATCTCACTGGGCGTCATCTTTGCACTCTATTTTTTTGTGCAATGCTAGCTACAATAGCACAGATTTTGCCATACAGAAGATTATAAAACAATGAGGTCTTGTCCTTAGCTGTCCTTAGCAAAGGTGGTTTCATTTGACTAAAGTTGGGTTTTTAATGCTGGTAAGCTGCAATAATGGTGCATGACTTATGTATTCATTAATGCTTGAACATCTGTGTGTGCCACGATAAGCTAGTCAAGTGTTACCTACTAAATAACTCGTGTGTTGTCAAGGAACACACAGAACATTAGAAGTAGGAATGGACACTAATGCTAAAGTAAGAATTCATGCTTTTTTCCCTCAAGGTCTATCATTGGCCCCCATTCGCTAGTGGAAGGAGCTTAGGCAGTGATTGACAGGCCTCATCCTTTATAGGAACCTATGGCAGAGCAGCAGCACAGTACAGGTAAGAGGATTAAA
>JAODXP020000025.1:6416182-6421182 GCA_027497455.2 Sardinella longiceps
GGAAGGCTAGCATAAACTGTAGTGTGATTGCTACATTATTTTATACATTATATGCAGGTCTGGACTGGGACCAAAAAATGGCCCAGGCATTTTTGGCCATGGCCCACGTTGTTTTTTTTTTCAATAATACCTTCATGGCAAGCTAAAATAACACTTTAATTTGGGCACATTGCATGAACATGAGTGATTTAATTGGATCACAATATCTTTCAAGAAATTTATAAGTAAATAATGACAGCCCCGGCCCACAAATGACCGTTGGCCCACCGGGCATTGCCCTGTATGGCCTATGGCCAGTCCATGCCTAATTATATGCTTGAAGAGCATAGCAGGAGAAGAAGTGAGGAAAGAGGAGAGGGAGTGAGAGAAAAGGAAGAGGAGAGAGGAGGAGAAAGAGAAGGAGAAGGATAGAGGACAAAGAGTGAAAACAAAAAGACGTGATGATGAGAGGAAGTCAGGATGAGAAGTAACCAGAGGAGAATTATGGGAAAGAAACAGAAGGAATTATGGGAAAGAAGTACAAGGGGAAGTGGCGAGAGAGGAAGTCGGGACGAGAGGTAACTAGAGGAGAAGTGTAAGAGGCGAGGCAGGAGGAGCAAGTGGGGACACAAGAGGAGCGGAGTGGAGAGGTGAAACTAAGGAGCCGACGGTAAGAGGAGGTGACACGGAGGGCACGGTCTGATGAGCACGGGGGAGACAGGAGGAGGAGATGGGACGACAGGAAAGAGAGGAGGAGAGGATTAGGAGAGGAAGGAGAGGAGAGGAGACAGATGAGAAAAGAGCAAAGAAGAAAGAAAGAAAGAAAGAAAGAAAGATGAATGCAAGAAATGAGAAAAGCAAAAGAGACGAGGGAGAGAGAAGAGAAACTAATTGGAAATGAACTGAAGTGCATATATATGTACAGTATAAAAGAAAGACAAGGTCACTCCTCTGCTGTGCTGTACTGTATTTTTCTATTTCTTTATTTGAAGCAGGGTCAGGGCGGTGTCAGCTTGCGGAATAGAGCAAGCCTGAACATCTCAGTCAGTGGAAAAGATATGCTAAGCTGCAGTTGCCAATCAGAATGTGACAGATCCTCTCCGGCCGTAGTGGCGGAGGTGGGGATGAAGGGGTGGAGATGGGGGCCAGAGGAGTTGAAGGAGGCAGATGGGGGGCAGAGGAGTTGAAGGAGGCAACCATAGATTGGTGGAGGAGACAGCACTCTGCACAAAACTGTCAAAAGATGGATGAAAACGAGCTAGATGATTTGGTTGTGTTGGGGTGTGTTGCATCATCACTTTGTGTCTGTCGTGTGTGTGTGTGTGTGTGTGTGTGTGTGTGTGTGTGTGTGTGTGTGTGTGTGTGTATTTGTAGCAGCGTTCACCTTGTTTTTATTATTTCCCTACAGAAAGAAACACCGTTTTTGCCTTGCTTTTCCATTCTTTTCCACAATCACTGTTGCCATCCTTACCGGTCCATTTGTATTCTCACTAACAAGCAAAGCAAGGGCAAGAAGAGGGCACAGCCCCACCTGGGGCAGCCAGCTTACCTGTAAACCCTCCTGGGGTGGGGGTGGGGGTTTAGGCCGCAGGATTGGAGGGGTGAGGGGTACAGTCTGATCTCCTTCGAAAGCCCCACAACTCCATCATTTCATACGACACTGTTTGGCAGTGGGGGCCTGGGAAGCTTTTTGTTGTTCCAGAACAATTTGGCAGCCAGACAATGTGTGTGTGTGTGTGTGTGGGGGGGGGGGCACCTCTCCTGTTCTCTCAGGGTGGTGCTTGGCAGGTTGGGTGCTGCAAATGTATTTTGTCTCGTTTTTGTTGTTGTTGTTGTTGTTACTGTTGTTGTTTTTTGGTTTTGTTGTTGTTTCGGGCACTCTACAACAACCTATATTTAAACCTCTCGCCCATCCACACAATCTTTGGCAATTGGTGATAAAACCTCTCTGCAGCCGACCACTATTTTGCCGAGGCCAGGAGGGAAGTGGCGCCTTTTTTTTGTTTTGTTTTTTGGCGGAGCACTATTTGGCAGTTGGCGACTATTGCTGCTTGGTGCAGTGAAGCTTGTAGTGTCACATTGGGAGAGTGGGCGCTGTTTTTGTTCTTCAGCAACCTGCGTTTTTTAACGCCCCAATTATCCGGCAGGTTAATTTACCATTACAGATTTCTAAGTATTTTCATGTTTTTGGGGTCACTGCATGCTCTAGTGCTTCTAGTGACTGATTCTGTGGATGATTTCTTCAAAGCACTGCAAGGCATGTTGGTGTGTGTGTGTGTGTGTGTGTGTGTGTGTGTGTGCTTGCGCCTGTTTGGTCCCAAGCTCTCACCTCAGTGTGGAGCCCATGTTTGGCTCTGTCTATGGATTGTTTTTGTCTTTTCATTCCTTCCCTTTTTTTCCTTCTTCCTTTTCTTTTTCTTTTTTTTTGGAGTGGTGAGGGGAGGAGGTGTGAACAGCGCAAGCAGATGGCCGGCGAACAGGTGACGGCTCCACCTGGGGAGGATGGAGGGAGTGAGAGAAACAGAGAGCGAGAAAGAGAGAAGGGGGAGAAAATGGGAGAGAGAGAGAAACTGAGAACGAACTGAGAGAAAGAGAGTGAGGTAGAGAGAGAGATATAGAGTGAGAGAAGGAATGAAGGAGAGAGAGAGAGCAAGGGAGACAGAGCAAGAGAGAGAGAGAGAGAGAGAGAAGAACAGCGTGTGTTTATGGGTCAGGTATACACAGCTGCTCCCTGCGATGCACAGCGTTCCATCATTCTATTACCTGTGGCATCTGATGGTGCCCCATGGGGCCGGCAGGCGATTGAGACGTAAATGTTGACTAAGTTCCTCCGTCTCCTGCAATGTTAGCGAGAGCTAGAGCTTTGGCTCAGTGTGAGAAGGTAATTACCGATGTCTCAGCGCTGGTTTTGTAGCATATGGAGAAGGGTGTAGGTGTCTGAGTGCGTGTGTATTCACAAGTGTGTGTGTGTGTGTGTGTGTGTTCATAAGTGTGTGTGTGTGTGTGTGTGTGTGTGTGTGTGTATAGTGTATGTGGGTGAGTATTTCGGTCTTACTATATTTGTGTCTATATCTGTATGTGTGTAATGCAAGTCAATGCGTGTGTGTTGTGTGTGTGTGTGTGTGTGTGTGTGTGTGTGTGTGTGTGTGTGTGTGTATACAGTCTGTGTATATATACTTCCCTCCTGCTTGGCTGCTCTGGCATTTGAGAGGCTCTGCTCTCTCTCTCCCCCCCATCTCTGCTTGTTATCGCCAGTGGTATTCTCCCCTGAAAGATCCCACCATAAAACCCAGTGATCTGGAGCAGTGTGCCATAGAGCGCACAGACCACTGATAGAAACCAATATTGAGCTCCATACATCCCTACCAGGGAGGACGAGAGGCTGGGGCTTTCCTTGCTCTCTCTCTCTCTCTCTCTCTCTCTCTCTCTCTCTCTCTCTCTCTCTCTCTCTCTCTCTCTCTCTTCTCTCTCACTCACTCCCTCTCTTTCACTCTCCCTCTTTCTCTCTCTCCGTCTTATTCTCTCTCACTCACTCTCTCTCCTTTTCTCTCTCTCTCTCTCTCTCTCTCTCTCTCTCTCTCTCTCACACACACACACACACACACACACACACACACACACACACACACAGACACGCTCACTCTCTCTGCTTATGAACATATCCACATGTCAATTTCCCTGCACCTGTCGACTAAAACAAAGGCCCCATGTGACAGAATACCGTTCAGTGGCTTTAGTGAAAATGCAGAGCGGTGTGGAGAGAGAGAGAGAGAGAGAGAGAGAGAGAGAGAGAGAGAGAGAGAGATTGCTGCAATCCTCTGGCCAGCTGCTCCAAGACAGCACCATCATGCTAAGACAAAGCCTCAGAGCTGCTCAAGAAAGCGAGGGCAGAGCAAGGAAGAGGGAGGGAGAGAAAGAGAGAGGGGAGAGAGAGAAAGGGGTGGGGAGTAAAGCGAGAGAAAAGAAACAGTTGCTATTTTGAGCGAGCTGCAGTTCTTAGCATCAAACTGAGGCAGGCAAAGCGGCAGTGGCAGTGGCATAGAGACACAGCATAGTCAGCACCGTGTGTGTGTGTGTGTGTGTGTGTGTGTGTGTGTGTGTGTGTGCCTAAGTAAGTGTGTGTGTGTGTGTGTGTGTGTACAGTATATATGTGCGCCTGTGTTCTGTGTGTGTATATGTGTGCACACGCGCAGAGGCATGTCAGCTGACCTGCTTAATTACTGCCTAACAATAGCCCGGCAATTTCCCCGTGTCACCTCAGCATCCCGAGGCAATTATGATTACGGTGTCAACATGTCTGCTTCAAAAGCCCGCACACAGCGCATGAGGGGAGGGGACACTGGGGCTGGTGGGACTGGGGTGGGGGGCCATGGGGGGGCGGGGGGGTGATGGATAGAGAAAATGGGGTTAGGAAGAAGGGAGGAAGAGAGGAAGACAAGAAGAGAGGCGACAAAGACGAGAGGGGACCACGGTGCAGGCAATAGCAGATGGAGGAGGAAAGGTTGGAGACGAGAGATGAAGGAGGAAGAGGCGGGAGAGGAAGAGATGAGGAAAGATGAAGAGGAGGAGGTGGCGGGGAGGCCTGAGGGGAAAGGGTGGGATGGAGGGATGGGGGGAAGAAGGAAGGGAGGGAGGAGAGATGGGGGGATGGGGGGGCGGCATTGAGGAAGCAGAAAGGAAAGCAAAGGTGAGGACAGGAAGATAAAAGGCAAGTCAAGTCCCATGTATTTATACGGCACATTTAAAAACTGCACAACTGCTGCAGCTGAACCAGAAGTGTGTCCCCCCCCACCCCCACCCCCCCGGTCAAGGTGACTACAGATGAATAAATAATAAGAACACAATCATAGATTTATAAAGGCCTACGGAGTGTAAACCCCATAAAACTTCTAACAAGAAATATATACTGTAGCTATATAAATATTGAAAATGGGAAATATAACTTGGGGAAAACTAATTGGACGTATAAAAGCAAGAAAAGTCAGAGTATACAAGATCATAAAGGAGAAATGGAGACAGTG
>JAODXP020000025.1:6423682-6461304 GCA_027497455.2 Sardinella longiceps
TCTTATTTCATATCTCATGAAACAATTTTATAAGTCATATCAGGTTTGCAATGTGGCTATGAACATCTAGGCCCATCATCTTAGAATAGAAGTAAAAGTCTTCCCATGAACACCTACAGTAACTGCAAGCGACATTGAATGCCTAGCATTGACTATTCACTGTAGGCAATACACTGGGTCTATTCAATTGGATTCTCCATTCAATCTAGCTGAGCAACGTAACTGAAATCGAAACAGACCAAGCGACTAAAATGTTTTTAAAAAGTTGCGTACCAACGCGATAGCCGTGCCATTTTGAGTTGCATTCAGTCAAGACAGTGAAATAAAAAACAAAGTGTGTCAAACTGATTTTGTTGCACAAATTCCGTCACATCGCTTGCAGTTAGGTCATGGTGTAAGACGACTGACTCTGTTTGTAAACAGGGGTCTCAGCAGTTTTTTTTTCTATTTTTTTTTTTTTTTTTTTTACTCTCCTCCACGCATCTCACCCGGCACAGATTGTGCAGATTATTTATTAATGGCACATCCGCGGCTTATACGCTTATACTTTTGTAAAGCAGATATAAATATTTGATGGTGGGTGGGGTGAGGGGGGGGGGGCTTGCCACTGCATTAAATAAACTGCTGGTGCTTAAAATAATGCTCTGTCAAAGTGGATGTCGCCGTCAAAAGGGCCCGGGTCCAGTGTTTTTTTTTCTGTGCCAAGTGAGAAGGAGGGGCACTTGCCCGTCCCCTCGATGAGAGATGGCCCAATAACGTAGAGCTTTAGAAGGCCCGTGGGGGCTGATGTCCAGCTGCGTTTTACGATATAGAGCCAAACACACAAACAGGCCGTAAACGCAGAGATCCGTCTCTGAGCAGGAGGGCTGTCAGCTGGGACAGCTGTAGGTGAGCTAGATAAGCTCTCTTGGTGTCTGTGTGTGTGTGTGTGTGTGTGTGTGTGTGTCTTCTCCATTGGGTCTGAGTTTATTTATGCATGCGTGTTTTAATATACAGTATATGTATGCCATTACTGTGCATGTGTACACACACATTCTCTCTCTCTCTCTCTCTCTCTCACACACACACACACACACACACACACACACACACACACACACACACACACACACACACACTCACACACTTTGTCTTGTTATGCATGGTTGTAAATGTACAGTATATGCAAATCCAGCCCCGTATGTCAGTGGGGATGCATGTATAATGGAAGCTCTCTTTCACCCCCATGCAATAACTCTCATTTTATGAGCTCCCAGCCAACCACAAGATGTAGCCCATTATGCAGTTAGTAATAGGCCAGAGGTCAGGTCATTGAGCTCCCACATTGTTTCTCTCTTAGGCCTCTTTTACCTTGTGAAAGATGCTGATAAATTTGACCACCAGCCGCTGTAAACAGCCACACAGGTGATACCCCAGATAAAACCCAATCTCTCTGGAATTAGCTATTCATTATGCATGCAGTGCTGCTCTCCCACTCGGCACATAACTGAAACTCCCTATTAGAGCCGAGTGCTTTGGGTTTTGTACTGTAAAAATAGGAGCAACACAGTTTGCCGGACACTTAATATAAGCTACTATGTAAATGTCATGCCGTAATGGTGTGCATACAGATGTGTAGGCCTACTGTATGTAAATAAGCCTTGTAAATGCATTATTAAAAAGGAAAGGATCCCAACCTCACTATGGTTATACAGAGTGAGTTTTCCAATTTTCAGTAAATTATAGAACCATGAAAACTAAAAGGTGTTCATAACATTTATCAGAAGAAATAAAAAATGTACCGTATGCCACAGACATGCTGTACTGTAAGTAAAGAATATTATGATTTACATTATAAAGTATAGGTAAGAGCAGCATGGCTACTTGTAGTGTTCTATACCATAAATCTTTACCATGTGTGATCAGTGTGTCCCTCTTCCTCAGTAGTAGCCCAGGGCTGACCGATCCGTCACCCCTCTGATGCTGCTGCCCCTGGTTGGTCTTTGATATCCACCCCCCACCCCCACACTTCCTGTGTCTGTATCCCCTGCCAGTCGCTCCAAATTGGAAAGCCTTCCGCTGGGCCCCCGCCCTCGCCTTGTCAAAGGATCTCCACAGCTTCTTTAATTCCCTGACCTCCCGTCCATCACTCCATCCTTCCATCCATCCATCCATCCATCCATCCGTCTATTTTTCTATCCTTCCTTCCTTCCGCCTATCACTCGCTCCATTCCCTTGTTGCGCTGTGCCCTTGCCTGTGACCGAGTGATTTATTCTACAGGGCGTAAGATGGTCTCATGTGGAGCTATGATGGAGTTACTTGTGTGTGTCAGTGCGTGTGTGTGTGTGTGTGTGTGTGTGTGTGTGTGCGTGTGTGCGTGTGTGTGTGTGTGTGTGTGTGTGTGTGTGTGTGTGTGTATGTGTGTGTATGTGTGTGTGTGTGTGAGTGAATGTGCAGTCTATCATCTTTATTCAGTGGGCAACCTTGTGTGTGTGTGTGTGTGTGTGTGTGTGAGGGTGAGCATGCTGGGCTCACATAGGATCTTTATCCTGTCCTCAGAGAGATGTGTGTATGTGTGTGTGTGAGTGTGTATGCTGTGTATGTCCTCACACACATGAAATAATGCTTTCATGGGGTGTCACATTGTTCAACATCTTTATTCTGTCCTTGGTATGCGTTCTTGACTCCCAGTGTGGTGAATGTGTATCTCTGTGTCTGTGTCTGTGTGTGTGTGTGTGTGTGTGTGTGTGTGTGTGTGTGTGTGTGTGTGTGTGTGTGTGTGTGTCGGTGAGGAAGAAGTGGGATGACTCAGAATGTGGCTGTGCATGTGAATGAGTATATCAGTGTGTGCGTATGTGTGTGTGATTGTGTGCTTATATGTGTGTATGTAAGAATGTGTGTGTGTGTGTGTGTGTGTGTGTGTGTGTGTGTGTGTGTGTGTGTGTGTGTGTGTTGACTCTGTGTGTATCAGTCTTGGCTGGTCAGTCAGCTGAAGATGCTTCACTGCCCAGCTTGTTTGTTTTCTCCACATCAGTGTGGATTCTCCTGGTATGTGTCAGTGTACGTGTTTGTGTGTGCGTGTGTGTGCGTGTGTGTGTGTGCGTGTGGCTGCATCAGTGTGTAGATTCTCTTGTGGAGTTGCCTGGCTCTGACATCGGCGGGCTGTTTGCCAAGTCCCATGCACTGTCGCTGCACAAATGTAGTGTTTGTCACAGGACCCTATAAAAGTCCTTGTTTCAGACTGTAGTTCACTTTAAGGGCCTTGTGAAAGCCGTTTGTGTCATTGGGCCTGAATATGCACTCGGATGGATCAGCTGAACTCAGCCCAGTGTGAAATCTATGGCGCATAAATTTTAAAGTCATGTGTGCGGCTGTGTGTGTGTGTGTGTGTGCGGCTGTGTGTGTGTGAACGTGCGTGTGGATGCATTTGTCTTTCAACTTTTTTTTCCTTTTTTTGTGCCCTCAATGTTTACACGTGTTTGTATGTTTGTGTGTTTGCCAATCTGTCAGTGTGTTCAGCTGTCAGCCTACTCTTGCATGTCTCGGGGTGCATCTGCCTGACTCTGTGCATACGTGTGTGTGTGTGTTTGTGTGAGTGTGTGTGTGTGTGTGTGTGTGTGTGTGTGTGTGTGTGTGTGTGTGTGTGTGTGTGTGTCTGACAAAGTGACTGGCAGCATGCGATCTGTGGGCAAACCTAATGAAGCACGTCATTCATGCAGAGGAGGAGTGCAAGGATGATGAAGGAGCTGAGTTTGTGTTCCGTCTGACTAGATGCCTAGTTGCGTGGAATGAGTGGTCACGGATGAGGGCCCTAGAGTGTGTCCCTTTTAATTTCCTTCCCCTGGGGACCTGTCATTTTATTAAGGCACACCCATACACACACACACGCACACACACCCACACACAAACACAACCACGCACACACACACATACACACACACACACACACACACACACACACACACACACACACACACACACACACACACACATACACAAACACCCACCCACACACACAAACACAAACGCAATCACGTACCTTCACTCCAGTGCTGCAATTTCAGCTGTCCCAGTTCCTCTATTGCTGTGTCGTAATATTCCAGCACTGGGACAGCAGCAGCGGCAGCGGATCGCTCTAGCAGACTGTCAGCGTTGTTTTCAGCTTTTGAAAAGCTTTGGGGGTGCTGTTGTTGTTATTGTTGTTGTTGTTGTTGTTGTTGTTACACAGCTGCTTCAGAAGTAGCGTGAGATACAAGCCTCAAAGAGCACCACAAATCAAATATACTCAAAGAGTGTCTGGCGCAGACGACACTCAAAGGCATATGTCCAAGCCAGGGGACTTTAATAAATCTGACAAGTTTATTGTGTTTTTCTTTTTTTTTATTTATTTATTTATTTTATTTTTTTTGGGGGGGGGGGGGGGGGGGGTTGACCTATTTGTCCTATTTTTTTCCTTGTTGTTGTTTATATTTGTTTTTTTCAATGTTCTTTTCATCTCGTCTCATGCAGACATTCATTCATGTGCTCCTGCCATTCCTTGGCATGTCGTCTTCTTTTTTCACTTTGCTCACAGCCCCCCCCCCCCCCCCACCACACACACACACACACACACACACTCACTCACTCACTCACACACACACACACACACAAACACACACACGTACAGATAATACACATGTAAGTCTATGTCTGTGTGTGTGTGTCTCTGTGTCTGTGTGTGTACTAGCCAAGCCCTCAAACAAAAGATCAGTCGTGGCTGTGATCCGTAAGGGCTCAGTGACAGGATGCGCCATCGGATCAAAGTGCAGCTAGATCAATACAAATCTGGATGACCCGGGGAGATTGTCAACACTAACCCCAGAAACAACCCCACTGCATCTGGGCACAGACATGCAGGGGGGAGCCCTGAAGACAGAAGAGAGGGATGGAGGGTGGGGGGGCGGGAATGTGGTGGATGAGAGTGAAGGGGGTGGAGGGGGGCAAGAACAGAATGTTTCTGCCAACATGCACTCTCAAACATCTGTCGTGGTAACAGACTCCAAATATAATCCTGTTTTTATTACGTGTCAGATGAATGGAGCTCAGGCAGTCTATAACTGCTGTGAGCGAGATTGGAGAATCTTTTTTTTTTTTTTGCTGTCTGTCTTTGCTGTTCATTCTTTTATATTTCCCTCTTTTTTCACTTCCTCTCTCTCTGTTTTCTTTCTGTCAATCCCTTTCTCTCTCTCCATCTCTTTATGGGTTCCAATCTTTCTTTATTTGCCTCCCCCCCCCTTTTCTCTCTCATCAGGTGTTCTATGCTTTCTATCATCCATGTTTTTCTTTCATGTCTTTTTTTTCTTTCTATCACTCACTCATTCTGTCTCTCACTCATTCACTCATTATTCATTCATTCATTTGTTTAATTTTCTCTCTCTCTCTCTCTCTCTCTCTCTTTTTGTCTTGGGCAGGTTTCTCTGTGTGAATCCACCATGGACCACATGCTCTGGGCGCTGCTGGTCCTGGGTGTGGTGGTGACGACGGCCCAAGCCTGCCCCAAGTACTGCGTGTGCCAGAACCTCTCTGAGTCCTTGGGCACCCTGTGCCCGGCCAAGGGCCTCCTGTTTGTCCCGCCCGACATCGACCGCCGCACTGTGGAGTTACGCCTGGGAGGCAACTACATCCTTCGCATCACCCAGCAGGACTTTGCCAACATGACCGACCTGGTGGACCTGACCCTCTCGCGGAACACCATTGGCTACATCCAACCCTTCTCCTTCGGGGACTTGGAGACGTTACGATCGCTGCACATGGACAACAACCGACTGACGGAGCTGGGCCCGGATGACCTAAGGGGGCTGGTCAACCTCCAGCACCTCATCCTCAACAACAACCAGCTTGGACGGATTTCGGATAAGGCCTTTGAGGATCTGGCTCCCGCGCTAGAGGACTTGGACCTGTCCTACAACAACCTGAGAGGGCTCCCTTGGGATACTATCCGGCAGATGATCAACCTGCACCAGCTGAGTTTGGATCACAACCTGCTCGACTACATCCCCGAAGGGACGTTCATGGATTTGGAGCGTCTGGCCCGTTTGGATCTGACGTCCAACCGTCTTCAGAAGCTTCCACCTGATCCCATCTTTGCACGAGCGCAAGACACGGCGCTGTCCACCACGCCTTTTGCGCCACAGCTGTCTTTGAGCATCGGCGGCAACCCGCTGCACTGCAACTGCGAGCTGCTTTGGTTCCGTCGCTTGGAGCGCGATGACGACCTGGAGACATGCGCTTCACCTCCGGGCCTCAAGGGGCGCTACTTTTGGAACGTGCGTGAGGAAGAGTTCCAGTGCGAGCAGCCACTGATCACCCAACACACCCACCGCATGCTTGTCCTGGAGGGTCAGACGGCCAGTCTGCGCTGTGAGGCTGTCGGAGACCCCACCCCCACCATCCATTGGATCGCGCCAGACGAGCGTCTCTTGGGAAACTCGTCCCGCACCGTCCTTTACGCCAACGGCACGCTGGACATCACCATCACCACCTCTAAGGATTACGGTACGTTCACCTGCATTGCCGCCAACGTCGCTGGAGAATCCACCGCCACCGTCGAGCTGTCCATCATCCAGCTGCCGCACATCAGTAACGGCACGGGCCAGGCCGTTCAACCCAAGTCGAGGCTCTCGGATATCACCGGAACAACCAGAACCAGCAAAGGTGCGGCGAAGCCTCAGCCTGAACGGGCCGTGACAGTCTCAGACGTGACCGCCACTTCCGCCCTGGTCCGCTGGTCCGTCAGCAAAGCTACTCCCAAAGTGAAGATGTACCAACTCCAGTACAACTGCTCCGATGATGAAGTTCTCATCTACAGGTAAGCTAAACTGTCCAATTAAATTCATTTATCATCAATCCTGTATTATTCAAACAGAAATGTGAAATTGGATGAGAAATATATAAAAGAATAACTTAAGTTTTAAGAATACAGAATAAAAGAATAACCAGATTTATTAGAATAGTAAAGTAAAAAAGAAGATAATTTATATTTCCATAGAATGAACTAAAAGTAAAATAATTTCACCTTTTACGCTCATGTTGTGTGACGCTTGCCATTTTGTATAGGCGGTTGTTTCTATACTTAGAGAATGATTAATATGTTTGATCAGCATCAATGGTTGTGGACTGGCTTCAGATTGTAATAAAGTGCATTTGAAGTCGACTCCAATCCCTCCAAAGACAAAAATGTCAAGACTAAACCTTCATTGGGGGCCTATATTGTCGACCAGGGAAATGTCAAGGGTGAGCTTGAGACAGAGCTATTACTTCCACTAGCTGGGGTTTGTTTGGAAGGGAGGACATTTTTCTTGCCACGTTCATCAGCGGCAGCGGCGGTCGCCAGAAACAACTCTGACTTAAACGCTGAATGATGATCTTTTACAGCCCTCCCCACGCTCAGTATCAATAACGGCCGAGCCAAGCGGACGGACAGCCGCGAGGCTGCCACAAGGCCCCGACGCAGTTTTCTTTAATAGTATACACATTGGAGATGGTCCATGGGGAGACATCCATCATCCTGCGCAGTGCCTACTGAATTGTAAAAAGGGTGGAAACAAGGAAGGGGAGGAAAAAAAAACAACTCCATCGCACCACATCTGAGATTTTCTTTTCTTTTCTTTCTTTTTTTTCCCTCTTTCACATCATCCAACGTCTCATTCGTTGAGCTCCTTTCTGCCCATCTCAGCGTCTTTTTGTGCTGGTAATGCCTGCGTGGGGACTTCTGGGGGAGTCACATGGGCCTGGACGTTCGTGGCTGTCAATCCGGGCAGCATTTCATGAGCCATAACTGTATTACGGCGCAACCAGACAGTGGAGTGCAGTAAATCTCAATGCGAGCGCGTAACCAAGCAGAACGAAAATCCAATTACCCCGTGCCGTTTCAATCATTTATCCATTAACGTCTGTGGAAGATTCAGATCATTTCAATCTTTCACCGACAACACCCCCCCCCTTTCAACTCCAACCCCAAAAAATACAGATGCCACATGAAGCTGTTTACCCTTAGTTATGCTGTTTGCATGACCAATAATGGATGTCACTATCGGTGTAGTGTGTAGGCCTAAGCAGTGCTAACTGGTGCCGCTCGTAAGCATGGGGTGCATACGTATGAAGCAGTGATTTGGATGGAAGCACTGTCCACTCCTCCGACTGCAGTCTGGACCATCCTGCAGTCGCCAGCTGCCCCAATCCAGCAACATCCATGACTGGAATCAGAATGGGTTTCCCCTCTCCCTCTCCCTCTCTCTTAAACTCTCTTTTTGTCTCTCGCTCTCGATTTGTCGCTCCCCCTTTCCTGATGTCAGTGACATTTCTGCTCTGTCTTTCTCTTTATCTATCTTTTTCTTCCTCTCTCTGTCAATCAGTGTTCCCCCTCTCATTTCTGCTCTCTCTCCTCTCTCTCTCTCTCTTTCTCCCCCTCTCCCACTTTCACTATCATTCTTCTCCCTCTCTCTCACACACACAAACACACTTCTGCTCTTTCTCCCCACAAACACACACACACTTTTTCTCTCTTTTTGTCATTCCCTTCATTCCCTCTCTCATTTCTCCTCTCTCTGTCTCATTCTAGCTCTCCCTCCCTCTCTCGCCATCATCTCAGCAGCAGTCCTTTTTAGCCTTGCTTCTGTCTCTCTCTCTCTCTCTCTCTCTCTCTCTCTCTCTCTCTCTCTCTCTCTCTCTCTCTCTCTCTCTCTCTGGTGCAGCTAATCAGCCCCAGTCACAGACAGCTGCGTTTACGACTGAAGTCATGCCGGCCTGACAGGTCTGCCTGTCTCCTGCCCTCTCCTCTTCTCTTCTCCAGAGTGACGCACATCCATAAAACTACCCAGGCTAAAGTCACACCAGCCGTGTTTTGTTTACCCTCCCATGGATTAGAGCAACATAAACCTTCATCTCTTCCATACACCCACCCGAATGAGTATAAACAAGACAAAAGCCCATCTGATAGATAGATAGATAGATAGATAGATAGATAGATAGATAGATAGATAGATAGATAGATAGACAGACAGACAAACACTCTAGACAGTTAGACAGATAGACAAATAATAGCCTCTGTGACCATAAACAAGACAGTCCCCTCCAATCACCATTAACAGCTCCGAACCACCACACAACTTGCCTCCTCCCATTGCTCTAAATAAGACAAGAGACACCTCCAACATCCACTTACCCATCTTCCGTGACTTCAAAACAATTCAGAACATAACCTCCCATCCACCTACCCTCCTCCATCACTCCCATAAGCCCATAAGAAGATGTATAATCAGCACTAGGTTAACGACGTTATCAGTATCCATCAGTGTTTTGCGTGCGAGAGCTTGCTGAAGCTTGGGAAAAGGTGGCCGTCATCGGAGCGTGGTAATGGAGGTTGTGTGTCAGGCGCGGGCTCCCTGTAATATTTCAGCTGAATTGCAACGAGGCCTTGGAGCCATACTTTAGCCTGTAATGGCAGGAGGGTGGCGTGCTATGTGATTTAGGAGCCGCCAGTCCCCCCAGGTTACACAGTGTACTGATAGCGTTCACTCTATCTCCGGTCTTATTGGTCATTACCTCAAAATAGGGATGTTGTGGGTCGTAGCAACGGCTTCTCTCTCTCTCTCTCTCTATCTCTCTCTCTCTCTCTCTCTCTCTCTCTCTCTGTAGTTCCTTTCCCTTTTTCTCTTTTCTTTCTTTCTTTCTCTATGTAACTCTGTTTCTCTCACATCTCTGTGTTCTTGTACTTTGCCTCTGGAAATACCTCAATCTTTCTTTCTCTCTTTATCCATCTCTCTCTCCCTGTCTCTTTCTCACTCTCTATCTATCTCTGTCTCTCCCTCTCTGTCTTTCCCTTGACCATAAATAAATTCTAATTGATCTCAGATGAGAACAGATTGTCAGATTGCTGTATTGAATGTCTGTGAAGCACAGATTTTGGGGTCGATGGAAAATGAGCCCTGTCAGTCTACTTTTCCGCTTGCCTTCCCTCTCTTTCTCCCTCTCTCCCTTTCTTTTTCTTCTCTACCTTACGTCCATCTCAGACTCATGCACAAGCAGCCGGCTGTCCAGATTTCTCCAGTTTTTAAACATAACAAATTAGAGTGGACATCACTTAAGTCTAATCAAGGGTTGGACAGATTATGAGCAGGGGGTAAAAAAAAAAACATGTCAGGCATTAGCTTTCATTTTAAGTTCATTTTAATTCTCCTTCAGTCAAATTATCCAACTGTAAATGTTTTAATTAACTCGGAATGTCAGTGCCTCATCGGGTTAAATATCGAGCCGGCTGACACTTGGTATTGTAAGTCAAGATGGATCTAGGGAGAGAGAGAAAAAAAGGAGAGAGATGGGAGAAAAAAGAAGTACTTTAGAGGAAGGAGAAAAAAAATGAAAGCTTCAGCAGAGTTTTCGTCAGTCTCTTGTGTGTTTCAAAGACAGCGGCAGACTCTTTATAGAGGCTGATGAAACGGCTGCTGACAGTCTAATTAGATTAAGAAACACTACAGAGATTATTTTGTATGTGTTGATGAACGCTGCTTTTAATTCACTGACAGTTCTGAAGCTAACCCCCTGCCACCATCTCGACCCCCACCTACCTCACACCCACTCCACGCACCTCTCTCTCTCTCTCTCTCTCTCTCTCTCTCTCTCTCTCTCTCTCTCTCTCTCTCTCTCTCAGCATCCACCAGCTAACTCCGCCCTGGAAGTCCATTTCTAGCGCTTCCTTCCTTCCTTGCTCTCCTCACGCTCTTCAAACACACAGAGGTGCTCAGGCTTCACACTGCGCCTCAGCCAGAGACAACCTGCTACTGATTCCTCATTAAAAAGCAAAGTGCTCTCTCAAGGCAGATGTACATGAAGATGTACAATGAAATACATTGTGAATATTGGCCCCTCTGCTGCAGGTATTCTTTGCCATGTCTTTAATGTGCTCATCTATTATGGTTATGGAGAGGCTATAGTTTAGGTTATTAGGATGCACTGAAGGGTACAGAGACTACAGAGCACGCACGCACACACATACTGTACACACATCAACACACATACACACACATATCCACAAATATCCACACACAACCTCATTTTGTATTTTGAGATACTTACCCACAGAATTACACGCGCACACACACACTTATGGGACACATACACAAACACTTACCAATAAACAAACACACACACTTACTTACCCTTGTTATAAACTCAACACGTACACTTACACACACACACACACACACACACACACACACACACACACACAATACACATACTTACGCTTGTCATAAACACCATTCAACACACACACACACACACACACACACACACACACACACACACACACACAAACTTGCCATGTGCACACAAACACAGCGGTCACAGCTCATTTCATCACAGTGTTAGTGTTATGACACTTGAGCAGCAGAAACAAGAGGCAGCCCTTATGGCTTCCCAGACACATCGCAGCCGGGGCCCCTGCATGCATTCTGCCATGGAATCTCAGTTCAGACCCAGGAGCTTATTAGACTCTTTTGCCTGGAGAGGCATAATCACACCTCAGCCTCCTCGCCTCGCTCCATGGAGCAGAGCACGCTCAGTTCGACCGAGCGTGGTTGGGGTAAGGGGGGGGGGAGCGAGGGGGATCATTACCTTCTAGTCTTATCTACCATGTGTATGCGCATCTGGGGAAATGACCCGGGTGAACCGGAGCAGTGGAAAGCTCGAGTTTCAGAAATATCAGCAGCCATTTTTTTTTTTTTTTTTTTTGAAAGCGAGCAGAATAGGAATGCGTTGAATAATAAATGCAACAAACAGAGAGAGAGAAGGGGGAGAGAGAGAGATAGACAGAGAAAGAGAGAGAGAGAGAGAGAGAGAGAGAGAGAGAGAGAGAGAACGGGATGGATGGATGATGAGTTCATTCAGGTGGAAAGCAGAATAGGCCCAAGGTGATGTTTCGATCATTTATGGGGCTTGTGCTGTATCTTGTTTTCCTAAATGAGGAAATGAGATGAATCAAGGGCTGCTGTGGAGTAGGGGTTGGAGGGTTTGTGTATGCGTAACTGTGAGTGTGTGTGTGTCTGTGTTTGTCTGCATGTGTGTGTGTATATGTGTGTGTGTGTGTGTGTTTTGGGGTGGATGGAATGGGGAGCAATCTTGCTCAGCAGCGTCATACTGTAGGCCCCTCTCTGATTAATGTTACGGCCTCATGCTGTCCCCGCCATGGAAGCAAAGCGCCTCTCAAATTGGCTCTCTCTGCCTGAAGGGTTGAAAAAACCCTCTTTTATATCTTTCTTTCTCTCTCTCTCTCTCTCTCTCTCTCTCTCTCTCTCTCTCTCTCTCTCTCTCTCTCTCTCTCTCCCCTTCTTTTCCTTCCCGATAAGCAATGCCAGACGCTTTCCGCTGGCCTTCCTCTTTGTCCCGATGCATTTGAATTAAAGTGCATTAGCTGGTTGACGCGGTCGGCTCGAAATCAATCAGGAGTGAGTGAGTAGGCGCAAGCTGAGTTGGTACGAACGGTCATCGAGCGATGACGCCTAGAACCCGTGAGAAGCCAATTATTAGCCGGTAATAGATTGCATCGCCCAGAGGACTAAAATAGGAGGAAAAAGAAAAATTAAATGAATCTCAGTGTCCAATTGCATCTTATGCCCAGGCAATAATAGTTATAGGGCTATGGAATGTTCTTGATGGAAATTAGTCTAAAAAATAGAAGAAGGGGGAGGCAGATAATTGTGGTATGATGTGGTGTGGTGGGGGGCTGGGATGAATAGTCCTTCTAGTCCTGTGAACAGTCTTATTATCAGTCACATGTATTGAGCAGAAGCATAAGGAACTTAAATGGCTGGATTATGAAGTGTCTTGTTATGGTCCATCACACATCAACCCTCCAGACAGGCTAGTTGTATATGTCATGTCAGACAGCAGCTAGACAACTGATGAGTCCCTATGGCCTGTACTGACAAGCCATCGCTAAAGGGTCACAAGTTAAAAAACTGACCGAAAAAGAGAGTAACACAACCAGCAGCAGTCCATCAACACGCACATCGTTTGTTTCCCAAGTGCAAGCATCTCAGAAACTCAGAAACATCAAGGCCCTCAATACCCATTCAATCCATTTTGTCTCTCTCCCTATTCTTTTTCTTTTTTTATTTATATTCGGTTCCGATAAGACTTTCAGCTCATTCCTCTCTGTTTATTTGTGCATTATTGCTCCTTCATGACTGAGGTATCAAATGGGCCGTCTGCTCCCTTCTCCAGGACAGATGGCTTGAGGAGATAAAGCCAATTATGACAGGCTGTCAGCTCAAGCACAGGAATAAAAGAGGAGCCACAGAGAGAAGGAGAGGAACAAAAATAAGAAAAGGAAGAGGAGCGATAATGAACGAAAGCTGTCCTTTAAATAATGAAAAACAACTGTCAAAAAAAAGTTCTCGGTTAGTCTTGAACTGTGGAAGTGATGATTGCAAACCAAACTTGAGAAGCTGTCATGATGGTGATGAAAGCTCGGTTGCTTGTTATGAAGAAAAGGCCATTGTGGCGTTTGTTTCCATAGCCTTTCGATGTGGTGATGAGACACGTTTTTCAAGGCACACTTGCAGAGCATTATGTTCTGGGCCATTTTCCAGTGCATCGATCGGAAGGTTCCGGAATGGAATAGTGCTATTATGGTTAACAATGGCAAACACATCTCTCAGCCGTCTGAATTTCCACCAACCCTGAATAGTAGAGAATGACTCGTTCAAAAAAAAGTAAAGAAAAATAAATGACTCCAAATCACTAACATTTCCTTTTCTGTTTTTTTTTCCTCATTATTTTGTGTGTGTGTGTGTGTGTGTCTGTGTGCGTCTCTGTGTTCTCTCTTGTAGGATGATACCTGCCTCGAGCAAGGCGTTCCACGTGACTAACCTGGTATCTGGCACCAAGTACGACCTCTGCGTCCTGGCAGCATGGGATGACACAGCCACCACGCTGACGGCCACCAACGTGGTAGGCTGCGTTCAGTTCTTCACGCGCGATGACTACCCACAATGCCAATCACTGCACAGCCAGCTGTTGGGCGGCACCATGATCCTGGTCGTGGGCGGTGTGATCGTGGCCATTCTCCTCGTCTTCATTGTCATCCTAATGGTGCGTTACAAAGTGGGCGATGGCGGCGATCCACCAGCTAGCAAACTAACCAACGTGAGCGACACCTACTCGCAGACCAACGGCGGTCGCCTGGGCCAGAACGGAATGCCCATGCCAGCGCTGCGGCCGTCGTCCTCGGTGTCGGCAGGCTCGGGGGCTTCGGTGTCCATGGCTAAGCCGAAAGTCACGATGCGCGACGAGGTGGTGGATTTCAAGTGCGGTTCGCTCCAAAGCAGCCTCACCTCCTCCGATTCGTCCTCCTCAGACTCGCTGGACGGGGCAGGCGACGGCCTGCACAGAGGAAGAGGAGGAGGTGGCCGAGGAGGAGATGGAGGAGGAGGCTCCTACAGCCCCAATTCCACTCTGGCCAGCATCTGGCGCTCAGCCACCCCTAAGCCCCGCACCAACCTGGACCAGCTCCTGGGCGCCTTCAACTCGCTTGACCTGCGGAGCCAGGCCAGCAGCGGCGTCTCGGGCAGCGGTCTCGGCCACGGGCTGACCGGTGGCGGTGGCACCGTCCCTCGAGGGGGAGGAGGAGGAGCAGCCGGCGCTGGCCCGTCAATGTCCTCCTCCTCGGCCACCGCGTCAGCGGCGGGGGCCACCGACAAGGAGCCGCTCCTGGGCCGGACTCTGGACTCGCGGCTGAGCCGGCTGCTGATGCTGCCGCTAGACTCGAGGCCCAAGCGCAGTCACTCCTTTGACATGGGTGACTTTGCGGCCTCCACCGGCCAGCAGCTGTGCAGCTACCCGCGGCGCATCAGCAGCATCTGGACTAAGCGCAGCATGTCCATCAACGGCATGCTGCTCCAATGCGATGAAGAACCCGACACAGGAGGCAGCAAAGGCACCATAGACAGCGGCTCCGACTGGGTCATGGAGAGTACTGTGTAAAGCCAGACAGAAAGATACAGATACACTATAAGCAAATATAGAGAAAAGTGATCGAGAGAGAGAGAGAGAAAGAGAGAGGGAGAGACAGAGGGCGTGGGAGGAGAAAATGGGAGCAATGACCGTGGGAGAGGAAATGAAAGACAATCTTGAGATTATATGTAAGTAAATACAGTATATATATATATGGATAATCTAAAGTTTGTGTGGATTATAAGAGAAAGCCATGCTTTGATGGACCCATGGAACACTGGGATTACTTGGGACAAGGTGTGGTGTGCGTGTGTGTGTGTTTGTCTCTCTCTCTCTCTCTCACACACACACACACGGTTCTGCATGAAGTTCATCTGTGTTCAGTATTGGTTATGTTTTGTTTCTCCAGTGTTGTGACAAAAACAAACAAACAAAAAAATTACATTCATGATACGCCTTTACAGTTTTGAGACAGAACTTTTGAAGAAATGCTTTGGACAGAGAGTGGATTCCCATGTGTGCCAGTTGTATGTTTTTATGTATAGGTGAATACTTTGCTTATGACTTTGCGTGTCTGTGTGCAAGTGTGTGTGTGTGTGTGTGTGTGTGTGTGTGTGTGTGTGTGTGTGTGTGTGTGTGTGTGTGTGTGTGTGTGTGTGTGTGTGTGTCCATACTGTATGTTTTTACATGCATGGGAAATGACTCAACCTGAATATGGAAGAAAAATCGGAGTAGTTCGCCATGCCAATAACATCAAAGACTCTGTGCAAGAGACAAAGACTTGCTTAAGAATTATATATAAACAAAAAAACAGTTTAAATACATGTAATGAATCTAAAAAGTTTTTATATTTTTATGTTGTTTGTCAAATACGCATAATCTAAGACTGCTTACTCCCTGCTAAACAATTGGAGAAGTTTCTGGAACTTGGAGATGAAAGCTTTTCCAGCCCGCCTCTGTTCATCCGCCTCTGTTACACTCAGACACTCATTTTTTATCACCATCGCGCCGGCGTAATCTTTTCCCCTAACCCAAACTGACAGAATGTGAAATTTCTTTAATTGATTTGTGGAAGATGAATCCATCCTTTCAATGGTGAAAAAAAAAACTAAATCAGCGGTTCAAGCAATGTGAATAATTGTTACAATGATATGTTAAATCTGAAGGACGTTTTTTGTTTTGTTGTGTATGCATTCCTGATGTACCATCCAAGCAATTGAAATTAGAAAACAACTTGTCAACATCATCATCATCATCATCATAGTGGGCTTCTGTGGTGGACTACGGCTTGCCAAGTGGGATAATTTTGGTGAAATTATCGCTTACGGGGGGCCTCTTTTGTCCTCTTGATTTAAAAGAAAGAAAGAAAAAAAAAACACTTTTTTGCCATTAGAGGATGTGAGAACTAAGCCCAACTGCTCTCAGATGAGTGTTAGGCTTGGGTTGTCTTTATGGTGACACAAAGGGCACTGCCATCATATTTGTCTGGCCTTAATTTTGGTCTGCTCTCTTTATAATTTTTTTTACATTTACATGTATGCTTTGAGAAAAGCTGATAGAATGTATTTTCCTTTGGGGGCACCCCACAGATGACAGAGATTTGGATTGAGTTTTTAGTAAAAACATAAAGTTCTGTTCTCATTTTAAAGAAAAAGAAAAGATCTTTGACATGAAGTTAAACAATAAATTTGGTGTGATTCAATCCATAATCTTGTTGGTCCAGTTCACCACATGATGTCTTTAAGTAAAAGAACCAAAATTTTACAACAACACAGACCAAACAAAAAACTGGCAGCTATTGTTAATGTTTTGTTAGCTCCCGGTTTACTATTTAGTCTATGCTGAATTTTTTTCAGTTCTTTTTCTTACTAACAGTACTTGGTGACTGAACAATATGGATGGATTAAATCACACCAATAACACTTTGGATAAAATCACATGAAATTTCTTCTTTTTAAAAAAAAAAAAAAGAAAGAAAGAAGAAAGGGTCTTTGACACAGAGTGTTAAAGGTAAAAGAGCACATGTCTGTCTGTGTACATAGTGTACTACAGGAAAACACTTCAGTTTGAATGCCTCATGGTCTGGTGTCGCTGTGAACGAATTTTACATTCTAATCTCTTCTTTGTCCCCTTGTGACATCCGAGACTAGAGGACATTGTTCTATAGGAATCACATTGCATACAACAGTAAAAATAAAATAAAAGAATTGACAAGAATTTTATTCACTGCTAAAATAACTCATGCAGATTTTCTGGGCGCCTATAAAGTCACAGGTAAGCTCTAGGGAATCTTGATCAGGTTTACAAATGAAGTTTCATTTTTATTATTATTATTTTGGTATGTTTTATTTTCCTTGTAGGGGCGCCGGTGGAATTTGGATTGTTTCAACACTTACTATTCGCTCCTTGCACATAACATTCTGTAATGCTCTTAGATTTCTGGTTACCATTGGCTGCAGTCACTGAGATAGAACACTGGGGGCCCTATTTTGACGACGCAAAGTCAACTGCTGTTTGGCGGATGGCGCATATGGTTTTGGGGGCGTGTCGGCGGCTTTTTGCTATTTTCACAGCGCAGAAAATGAACTTCGCGCCGGCGCAAAGTCCAAAAAGGTTGGACTTAGGATGCCTAATTAATCATGGGTGTGTTATGGGTGTAACACAGGCATAACCAATGACAGATCAATCTCTCATTGCCTTTAAGAACGAACAGCGCAAAGCGCCTGGTGAATTGCTATCACACCAGCTGATCTCCTCCTTGTGCATTTAAAGAAATTAAAATATTGAATACCGAGCAAGCTCACACGTCGGGTCTAGTCATAGTTAGAGCCGTAATGGGTATGGTAATATTAAATTGATGTCTACAGGCTGCACAAGACACGAAGGAAGCTGATTTAGTCCTGATAGATATCTCGGAATATTCATTCGAAAGTGAAAGTAAACTTGATTCTCCATTAAACGTCCCCCCTTCTTATATCCTCACTCGTTTTCTGTTACAGGCTAATAAATTGTGGTTAACCACATCTTCCTGAGCATCATAATGATTTCCCGATTGTAATAATTATTGTTGTGGCCGTCATTGTTATGCTGGAACAAGGACTGCATTACCTATTGCGTTGTGCGTCCATAAAATAGCATTTCAGGAATGCGTGACTGACGAATGACCAGGTTTTTTCCAGTCACTGGCGGATCCCTTTCTGCGTCTGTACAATAGCATCTTTTGCGCTTTGCGCCTAGCCACACCTTCGACACACCTCCGAGGACGCAAAGTCACTTGCTAGTTAGACAACGTGAATTACTTGACAGAAAGACGAACCATGCGCTCGCACAAAATAGCAATGACGCCGCCTGCAAGATAGGGCCCTGGGAGTGTTTCTCAAAGTCAAGCATGCTTCCTTGGTAGCACACTCGCCTTGGAAGTCGTACACTTCAGAACCAAGGTTCCATCAGTGCATCCTTGAAAAATCTATGAACAAAGGCCTCTGTCCTCGCTAGAATTTAGAGGGATGCTTGACATTGGGACATGGTACTTGGCGACAGATAATGACTTGTGCTCAAATGCTTGAATGCTCAAAAAAGCAAATGCTTCCTTGACTTTGAGAAACACTCGGTAGTCACATGAGAATTTTAGCAGCTAGCAGCTAACACAATTTTAAATTAACAAATAAATGGCTACTTTTAAAGTTAGCGTTTTTGTTTGACAATGACCTGAAAGAGACTTTGCTATGACTGACGGACTTGTTAATTAGCGCCCAAATGCAAGTTTGCAAATGCAAAGTTATGTAGCCAATGTAACCAAAAATACGTTAGCATTATTAAAAATGTTTGTGTGCAAGGAGCCCATTGTCATTATTAAATGAAAATTTGTCACCAGTCAGTCGTGACTGGAATTGTACACTAAATCTGTATATTGGCGCTCTTTGTTTCTGAATGAGTGAGGCTGTTGTTGGACAGTAAAGCTACATTGTACAGTAGTGTTCAGGTTTTTTTTTTTTCCTGATTTTGCAACGATAAAAAAGTGCGGGGAGCAACAAAGTTTACTTTGGTGTTACAGCGTGTCTGCATACGTACCTCACACATGGAGTTGTACAGTAGAGATGTTTCTGTGGTCAAATCTTTTTGTTTTTGTTTTTGCTACAAAAAAAGAAAGATAAATATGAAGTTGTCTGAAACTGCCTGGAGTATGCCTGATGTTTCTTTCCTCTGCTTTTCTGTTTTAGGTATCTTGTAGAACAACAATGCATCATGACCCATGGATGATGTCTAGTCTTGTGGCCTTGTGATAACTAACAAAATTGGTTACTGAGAACAAAAAAAGGATTTTGCAAGATTTGATTGTGTGACTGAAGGATAAACATGGTTCTCATAAACATTTATCTTTTTCAGTAGCACTTTTTTCAATGAATAAGGGGGTGCTACTAAAATTCAAAAAAAGTAATTTTCAGTAAAAGACCAACCATCATTTTGTCATAATATTGCACTAATACAAGATCATTGGCCCTTGATAAATTCAGGTCCGAGTGAAAGCTTTAAATGGAATTGCCACCGAGACAAGTAGTATGCCAGCAATATCTGTTTCAAAATCTCCAGACACCTGCATCTCTTGTGACAGACCTAAAGAATTAACAAGGGAAGATCTTCTTCCCTCTGAGCCTGTGCTAAACTGTGCGTTGTGAGGACAAAATGTCATTTCCTTGAAAGACAGGCACTTACGTATTAGAACCTATTAGAACGGCACTTACTTTTTAATCCCTTAATAGGGAAAAGAAATGCCAATGTCCAATTTGAACACCTTTGATATGTGACACATATAAGACCAAGGGTGCATTAAAAAAAAGAAGAAGAAAGTATTGCAACATAATGAAAATGAAAACATCTACTGTATGTCAACAAATGTCATCAAGTCAACTGCATTCATTAACACTGTCTGCAGATGGTCAGTAGTTAGAGACAACAGTCTTAAATGGTGAAGTGAGGGGAACCCTTCCTTAACAGTTTAAGGATGCCTGAGCTTTCGATGAAGGCCTCAAATGACCCCCTCTCACGTGGAGTTCACATGGGGAGACCATTGTCAGAACATGAACTGCTCTTTAAGCCCTCTCTCTCTCTTTATCTTTGTTTCTCTCTCTCACACTCACTCACTCACACACACACACGAACACACGAACACACTCTACTGGTCTGGCCACAGAGAGGGGCATAGCATGCATGGATTGTGAACAGCATGAGCAAGAATCTGTTTAAAGTAAACAAGGTTAGGTTAGGTTAGGTTTCTTTAGGAGTGAGTTTGCGTGGTTAACCTGAGGCTGGTGTCACGTCAGGTGTGGTGTCAATTGAGGTTGGTACCACGTTAAGTAAGTGCAGTAGGTGAGGGGTGAAAATTGTCGACAACCACAGAAATAAAACTAACAGAAACAGAAGAGAACAAACTAGCGAAAACAACCAAATTGAGAGTTGATATCTGTAGTAGAAAGAAAGGGGGGACCACAATTGTTTACAACCGCAGAACGTTTTAACTTTAACTATGTCATTATATAATGATGAAGGAAAATTAGATTCACTCAAGAGCTATTCTGACAGCTTCTTCCTTCTGTCAAGCAAATATCACAACACCAAAAGCATTTTTTTTTCCTGATTTACCAAACAGAGATCTTAGCTCGTGCTTTTGCCATGACAGTAGAAAAACGTTATCAGTGGATGCAGGACAAACTGTGAAACATTTCCAGGAACTGTCCTCAATTTACTGCTCCTATCTGAGATTAATACCAAATCATTGGCAGTTTCTGTATCCAGTGAAGGTCATCTCCACAATGATGTAGGCATTAATTCAAAATACAATATTGAAGCACAAGTAATTATAATAACACAGGGGCCTAAGTGACATATTGATCAAAACTAAGTCATCAAAAAAGCTGTTGATGGGTTTTTTTCATTGACTCAAGTAAAACAGACTATTTGATATTTATTAAACAAAAACCGACACACATCCAACACATCATTTGTCTGAAAGTGAAAGATACATTATTATTATGACCGCCGCTAGCGTAGCAAGCGTAGCGGTCATATAATGACCCCCCGTCATCTACTTCCTGAATTTTTGGTCAACGATTCCCGGGACACCATAACACCGGGGCACATGAAACTTTTACGGAAGACTTTTACGGAAAAATTTCTTTGAGCTGCCCCCCCGCAAAACCTAAAAAATGCAGTTTTTCCTAAAAAACTACCTGACCCGTGACATTGAGGATGATGAAATGTTTATGGAATGTTGGTCTCAAGAGCCCACATCAACTTAGCTTATAACCAGTCATTTGTGATTTGCACCCCCATGGTAAAAAATGAAAATGCAATATTATACTGCTTTTATTGCCCCCATCTTTAGATCAGGTGTTATGAACTGCACCAAATGTAATGTGCATGATGAACCTGGCATCTTGTGGGAATATGTCAAGTTTTGTGGAATTTCATCCAAGGGGGTGCTATAAAATAAATGAATTTGTATGTACATTTAATGACTGTACATCCATCGACCTGTAGGTGGTGCTATTAAGCGCAGGGTTATTGGTTTGGTTATTGGCTTATGTTCCTATGGGAATTTAAAGGCCTAAGTAAGTAAGTAAGTATTGGTTTGGGATGATAGGCCTACTGTCTCACACACACAGGGCAGAGAATGTGCAGAACTGAGCAGCAGTCATATTTTGTACCGGCATGCGGTACATCTAGTTCATTAAGTATTAAGTCATCCATCTGTTCCAATAGGCCTAAATGTGATTTTAATAGGTGAAATCTGTAAAGAAAGTATAATGCAAACTGTAGTCTGTTAATGTTGCTAAAATGTCAATTACACCCTTTAGGCTCTCAACTCTCAATATGCACACACAAACACGATAGGACAAGATTGTACACTTACATCAATTGCACAGTCAAACCGCACAGTCAAACCATTTTTCATAATGTGTCACAATGATGTCAAAGACACTGTAAGAAACATACTTTCAAGCTGCACTGAAAATGCATCCGCATGATCTTACGGTCACAACACCACCTGGAAATGTTTGCGTTGACTAAGAATCAAGCAGGTGGATGATAGTTTTGGGATTCATGTGTGTATAAATGTGGTCTCCATATACTTTAAAGAGACCTGAGAGCATTTCTGGGGTGAATTCACATTGATTGCTTTGTGAATGATCCCCTTTATTTCCAGTGTTGTCCCTCTGGACCCCATAATGCAGTCTAGTGGTTTACACATTGGCTCTGTCTGTTGTTTTAAATGCATTTTGGCAATACCTCCTCTTATTGTCTGGAGAAAAGAACAACCACAACAAAGCAACCTGCCCATCTATCAACATACAGTGGAACTGTCAGCCTCCAATCAATAGCATAGATGCATTTGAGTTCACCAGGGTTCAAAAATGTCATCGCTGACCTACTAGTGAGATTCTTTTTGGCATTCACTAAAGCTGCTGAATAAGGCCTGATTGTGCCTATTGTTGCCTACTCTGCCATTTCTGGAGAGAACATTATATTTCAATCAAAAGCTGTCTATATAGACCACTAATTAACAAGTGCTTTGCTGACATGTCTCAGACTATAAATCATTTTTTGCGGTTTGATGGTTTTCAATTGAAAATCTATACAAAGTGATCAATACAATTGGACCAGACTCCCTACTCTTGCAATAATTGCAGCCACCAAGACAATTGTTTTTTTCTTTAGCAATTTAATTTACCTTTTACACTCAAATACAGCTTAAGAAAATAGTGTGTTATTTAAATGCAAAATCTCTTGTGAAATGCTTTTTGACAACGCAAGAAATGTGTTTTTTTTTTTGTTTGTTTTTTTTTTTGCCTTTCAGGTGGGCAAAGGGTAAAAAAAAACATTCCCAAGGCATTTTGTTGAATAGTCTTGAAACAAAGATATCCTGCCTTATGAAGTTGAGGGAACTGTCATTATTCTCCCTATAGCATAAGCCTCTGTTTCAGAAAGGTCAATTAAACAGATTCCTTTCTTGAAAGGTCTCAGGTGTGTAAGAACAAAACCTTTGATGTCCAAGAAAATACCAAGAAATGTCATTAAAATTCAGAAGAATTATACATATACATAGGCTACTATAGGCCTATATACTAACTGGATTCATAATGTGAAGCCCTGTAGTCTATTTGCGTTATCTCTCTATTATCTTATTCCCTTTCTGCCTTTGCTATCATTCATGGACAGAACATTAAGGAGTGGTTAAAGAAGAAATACAACTGTAAGAGGTACAGGTACATTATATATAAACGCTTGAACTACCTTCAATTCGAATAGTTAACCAAAACTGACAAACATTTGAAAATTATCTTCACTGAGGGACGCCCAGAAAAGTCATAGATATTCAAAGGGATAGAATAGGCCTACATTACAATACAAAACTCTAACAGATGAATTTAGAGGTGAGAACTGGAGAACAAATAGAATATCTCAGAGACCTTGTCTGGCGTCTTGGAAAGGATTGGTGGGATGTCAAGAATCAGATGACCAGTCAAGTGTTTCAGTCATGCTTGAGTGACATGGCCTTGTCTGGCCTCAGTGTAGTCAAAGGCAGGTAATCAATGCTGCCTGAATCTTCACCCACTGATTGGTTTTCTACATGTAACTGAACTGCACTAATTAGCGGTGTGGTCATCCCCTACTGCTGACATTAACTGTTAGTTCGCTTCAATAGGATTTAGTCCTTTCATATTGTCACAGTATGTTCCATACCGTTGCATCCATCCACCCTAACAACACTTCTTGTCACTTCCAACCTGACCTGACCCTGACACACAGGCTTACACACATACACACATACACACTTCTGCTTTATCCCACCGCTAATCTCCTTTCTTAGTGACAAAATGGTGTTTACAAAAGACCACAAGATGGTCCCTTTTCTTGCCACAGAGCCCCGGCAGATGAAGTTGCTTTGGCCTGAGTGGCCTTTTCACAGAATCACTGCCAATGCGTTGGATTCCCAATTATGGTGGTTGAGTGCTGAATCCAATTAAGAGAGCAGCAGTAAATTCACTGCCATTGAATCACAGTGTTAAATGTGATTTGTATTACACCAAGTATGTGATCTGTAATGAGTGTCAGTGTAGCCCACTGAGCTGCTTTTTGTGTTGTCAACCAATGAATCAATCCAGGCTCAATTCTAATCATTTTGATTAAAGGGACACTGCACAGTTTTGTTTATTTGTATCTTCTGTTGCTCAGGAAGCAAAATGGTGATTCTCTTATAAGGATCATTTGTGTATCAATTTTGTTACAGTTATTTCTCCTATTTGCCTATTTGAAAATAAGAGACAATAGATGAGACCTCCCAATGAGGCGAGAGTGAGCCACATCAGAGATATTAGTTTGAGAAGCATGTACAATAGGGGAGGTCTTTCATAGAAAGCATACAAACATGTTCTGTTTCTGTCCTTCTGACACTAAAACATAATACCGTAGCCGCGGCTTATACATTGATTTTACTAAATTTCTTCCGCTATGAGGTTAAAACAGGGGGGCAGTTAATATGGTGTTAATATGGTTTTGTGTCATAAAACACTGTTCTGCGGCTTATACACAATGTGGTCTATATGCGGTATAATTGCTGTAATGTTAAAAAAAAAAAAAAAAGTGTCATGCAATCACTAGGATTTTTTTTTAATTTCAGGTGGTTTCCTAGCCCCACCCAGAACTACATAGTGCATATCCTGGATGGCAGGTGGGAATAAAACTTGTATTTATCCACCCCTCATGCCTACATGTCATCTAAATTAATTTGGAGATGGGACCAAAACAAATTCTATTGTAAAAAGAATACCTTAAACAGTGGGGAATAGTTGCCGAGTGTCCCTTTAAAAAGATTTATTTTTTATTTTTTACTAATAACACCCAGCATCTCTATTAATTCCAAATTAACCATAGTTAAGGTTAGTAGAGGACTAGGCACCAATAAGGAAATCCAACATGATTTTTTTGCAATTTTTCTGCTCAAGTGGACAATGTACCTCATGAGAAGGAACATTCTAGTCCTCTTTACAGGTACCATAGGCAATCCACCTTCACCATGACAACACTGCAAAGCTCTCTCACACACACATCACAAGGCCTCTTAAATAACGACAAACACGGTCAATTATTTTTCATTTGTCACGACAAAAATGCCATAACACACCGCCATCCACATCCATCAAATCAGATCATTTAATTATCTTGCACGCTGCAGGGGGGGCGATGCATTTCCAATGATCTCACTCCTCTTTCATTTAGTGGGTACATGCAGTTCTCTCTCTCTCTCTCTCTCTCTCTCTCTCTCTTTCTCTCTCTCTCTCTCTCTCCAGTCTGTACATCTCACATCTAATTAGTTTACTCTCATCTCATTTCCATTTCCAATTAGTAGTATGAAAACTTACCGCACACAACACCATCAACACAACATACTGCTCATTTCCAGCACAGAAATGTATATGTTTCTGTTGACGTATTTTGTATTAGCCAACAAAGCTGGAAGAAAGTGGAGTTTTAAGTATTCTTATAGCCTATATTCACAGTAGTACACTTTTAGTTGACTCATAATACATTCACATTATACTATTGTCACAAGATTTTTACCTACTAGAGTTATTTATTGATGGTTCCGCTATGGCTGAGAGCTGTCTGCATTTGGCCTACAGTATACATTAGCAATGCAAGGCATATACATTATATTACTTATGGTACACTGTACTAACATAACAAATAAACTTGAACTTGGATGCTCTTTTTCACAGTTACCATTATTAAATGAGGAATTACTTTTGTTATAGGTTAGCCCTTAATACCAACTAAAGGCCACTGTATTGATTTTTAATAACCTATTGAGCGACTGTAAGGAAGTTAAGTATAGGGTGGAGAACCTCCATCTCAAGAGGCTAATCATGCAGGGCTCCACGTTGCTAGCAGACAGTGGGGAAATAATGATGAATGTAGTTTCAGGCTTAATTTAAAGGCCTCAGGTGAGAAGGTAGCACCCGTGCCGCATAGCAATTCCCCACTGTGAATGATAAATGTAACGACCCAGGAAAGAAACTGCATTATTTACCAAGTCAACCAAGTGTGGGTTTTATATTTTCTTCTTCCTTTTCCTCCCCCTTAATCCTTCTCTCTCTTTTTCTCTCTCTCTCTCTCACTTTTGCTCTCTTCCTCTCGCTGGGGTAGGTACTGTAATTGCCTGCGGCTGTTAGTCAGTTGCATGTAGTCATGACTTAAACATGACCGCCTCGTGAGTGGTGCTGATGTACAATGGCGGGGCCCGTTGCAAGTAGCCAGTAGCCTTGACATCGCCAAGGGGCCTGACTGGCTGGCTGGCTGGCTAGCTGGCTGCTTCATGCGTGCAGCCAAAGCTCTGCGTTCGCCACAACATAAGGGGCGAGGGGAACATGCCACTGCTACTTATAGAAGGGCTGAATAATTTAGCAGGTGTTACTGCTTACTTACTTAAACTCCTCTAGAGGAAAGAGAGAGACGAATGAAGATGATATACATGATGATGAGGAGGAGGATGATGATGATGGTTAACAACACATGCGTGTGTGTGTGTGTGTGTGTCTGTGTGTGCAAAGGCACTCTCAATTTATGTGGCCGCTTAGGAGCCCCAAGTCACTAGGGCCCCCCAAGACCACAAATATGTGATTAAAACACACACAGACACACACACACACACACACACAAATAAATAATTCAAACAAAATTGTAGTACATTTTCATCTTCATAATTGGTATGCCAACATTAAGTTAATTGATTGATTTAAAAGTTAATATTTTTGTGAGTTTGGTACCCCTCTAAGACTACAAGCAATGGCTAGAATAACACCCTTGTGATGTACAGTAAGCTATAATGCTAGGTTATAGTCAGGGAGCCAAGGTCTCAAAAATGGGTTGAACCGGACACCGTCTGTTATACTTTTTATTTGTGTTTTTTCTGTTAATTTTGACCCTAAGAACCAATAATTGGAGGGTCTGCTCTGCCGGAAATATCGCGAAAAAAAATTGTGCCCATTTTAGTGTATACAGTGTATTATTCATCAGAAAAATGTGAAAAATTATTTTTTTTTCCCCTCTTCTAATCCTCAGTCTCTGTCCAGAAATACATTGCAGATGCACAGAACACATGTACTGGCAACATCAACTGAAAAGAAACATCTTAAAACACATTTTAATATGATTTCTCATCAGTTTTGTACAAAAAATGGCCGATTTTCTCACTTTTTCCAAATATTTTCATATTTACTTCATTGCTGGCAATTAACTATTCCCCCATCAGTCATCAGTCCATACAGTATGTCATACTTTTCACCAAATTACATACTCATAGAGGTTACTGTATAAAAAAGTTTATAAAAATTCAACCAAAATATGGTATCAGTGATGAGTTCAATTCTAGTTTGTAATGAACAGGCTTAAAGCCTCAATATCATTTTAGGCTACTCTGAAATGTCCGAATGACATAGCCTACTGGATATTTTAAATGGTTGGCAGCACAGGGAATCCACGTGGAACTGCACTCTCTCCTGCACTGTTCACTTTGAACACCACAAACCTCAAGTACAACTCTGAATCATACCATATGAGATATTCTCTGACAACACTGCAATTGTTGGGTGTCTCAAAGATGGCCAGGAAAGGGGAGTACAAGAGCCTTGTGGAAGACTTTGTTGGATGGTGTAGTACTAACCAGCTCATCGTCCCAGTTCCCAATAAACCCTCCATCATGTCATTGAATGATTACAGACCTGTGGCCTTGACTTCATTCACTGTGAATTCCTTTGAATGTCAATTAGTCAATAGTGCTGCCTCATCTCAAAAACATCACCATACGTCATTAGTTGGACCCCCTGCAGTCTGTCTATAGGGAAGTGGAAGTGGATGATGCAGTGAACATGGCTGCATTTCATTCTGCAACACCTTGAACAGCCTGGGGCCAGTGCTGTTTGTGGACTATCATACCTTTTTTGGATTATCATAAATTCTTACCACCAAAGTATGAGTTCATTTCCTGCCATCTGTCAGTGGCTCTCCATCTTCCTGACTGGCAGGAGAACTCCTCGAACAACCTAGAACTCAGCACTCTATAGCTCTGCTCTCAAACTAGGGCGTGGACACATGTCTCCTTGCTATTGACCAATAGTTACATGTAGACTCTCAAGTTTCAGGGATCCATCATCTCCTAGAATCTAAAATGGGAGATCCAAATTCTTCAACGGTATCCTCAAAAAGGCCCAGGTAATACTTCCTACGAACTGTGGAAATATGGCTCACCACAAGAGGTATTGGCCATCTTCATCATCATCTACACTGCTGTCTTCTACACTGCTGCATATTCATCACAGTGCGGTTTGGAGCAGCCACTAAACAGGACAAGCACAGACTACTATACAACATTTGGTTGAAGGAAAAGTCATTGTGCACCCCTAATATTCCTATTAAGGATACAGTTTTATATAAAATCCTATAATCATTATCATATCACCATCTGGTAAAAAGTCCTTTACATATTGGTTTGTGAGTAGAAATACTTAAATTTTGTAAACCAACAAATAAAATAATAATAATAAAAAAAAAAAAGAAAAAATAAAGAAAGAAGACGTGCTGATCATCAAGTCCTCATTATGTTCAAAGTGGCATAACTTCCAGGGCACCTAGAAACAAAATGTATTAACTTTTGTTATTCATACTAGGTGAGTTTTGTAGAAATGTACGAAGTTTAATCTTTTGCCAGTGTGCATTATCTTCTACGACTATGTTAAGTTTCCAGTATGTGGAAACATGGCTTGTTGAGCTTGTTGATTGCCAATTAGTTGCTAGCCCAACTAGTAATCATCCCATTTACACTGATTCTGGTTGGATTTTATAATAGTTAGTTGGGAATAGTTGATTGACAATGAAGTAAAGTAAAGAAATATTGAGAAAATGCCTACTTTTAGCACTAAATGGAGGGGAAATCATACATAAATGTATTTTTTTTCCAATTAATGTTGTCAGCACATGCATTCTTTGCATCTTGAATGTATTTCTTGACAGCCACTGAGGATTTAAGGGGAAAAAAAAGTTTTTCACATTTTTCTGCTAAATATTGAAGGGTGCGTACACTAAAATGGGGACAACTTTTTTTTGCGATATTTCCGGCAGAGCAGACCCTCCAATTATTTGTTCTTGGGGTTAAACGTAACCAAAAAAACAAAATTGAACAGACGGTGTCGGGTTCAACCTATTTTCTTGAGCTTTTTAGACCTTGGCTCCCTGACTATTATGCACACAGTGTATCTGATTGAATGATTAAGCATCTGGTGCGGTGGCGATGGAGGGTCCTCAAATTAAATTCTGCTTAGGGCCCCCTTAAGGCTGGGCTGGCCCTGGTTTGCACACACAAGTGCACAGCCACACTTGTGTCGTGGAATTATCTCAATAACTAGATGTACAAAATTTGACCGCCGCTCAATTCTGCACATTCTCTGAATATATTGAAAGAAGTCCTGAATATATTGAATGAAACTCCGGATATATTGAATGAAACTCCGAATATATTGAATGGTCCCGAATATATTGAGTGAAGTCCCAAATATATTGAATGAAACTCTGAATATATTGAATGAAAGTCCGAATTATATTGAATGAAACCCAGAATATATTGAATGAAAGTCCAGAAATTTCGGTGGAATTCTTGGATTCTCTCATAGACTTCAATGTTACAGAATGAGCTTCTCCACTGCATAAATTCGAGCGCCGCCCAGAACTACCTTATTTGGCATTAGCCTCATGACTCCAGGAAGTGGGTGCTCATGATTTATCTCCATAAAGAAGGATCTCTGGTACCGCTTGGGTGGAGTGAATGAGTAAATGAGGCAAAAATATTAAATAAATTATAGTTTTATTAATAATTTCATTGATTGCAGCAGCAAGGTAAAATAGTTTAGTTAAGTCACAGTCAGTTATTTTGGCCGAGTAGTAATCCAGCTGCGTTACCACCTGTACAGCACAGGAAGCGGCGACGATCCCACTGAAGGTTGGCGTAGCAGCTAGCTAGCGGCGACGATCCCACTGAAACAGCGACGATCCCACTGAAGGTTAGCGTAGCAGCTAGCTAGTGGCGACGATCCCACTGAAGGTTGGCGTAGCAGCTAGCTTCAGTGGGATCGTTGCCGCATCCTGTGCTGTTCACTGGTGGTGGTAACGCGGCTGGATTAATTACTACTCGGCCAAAATAACTGACTGTGACTTACCTAAACTATTTTACCTTGCAGCTGCAATCAATGAAATTATTAATAAAACTGTAATTTATTTAATATTTTTGCTTCATTTACTCATTCATTGCCAACCACTCCACCCAAGCGTTACTGACTGGTCACAGGCATTTCCATATTTGTGACACACATAAGATGGCCGCTGGCACTGACCTCGGATGAGGCAAGTTTCATTCAATATATTCGGAGTTTCATTCAATATATTCGGGACTTCATTCAATATATTCGGGGTTTCATTCAATATATTCGGGGTTTCATTCAATATATTCGGAGTTTCATTCAGTATATTCAGAGTTTCATTCAATATATTCGGGACTTCATTCAATATAGCCTATTCGGAGTTTCATTCAATATATTCGGAGTTTCATTCAATTATTCGGAGTTTCATTCAATATATTCGGGAATTCATTCAATATATTCGGAGTTTCATTCAATATATTCAAGGTTTTCTTTCATTCAATATATTCGGAGTTTCATTCAATATATTCGGGACTTCATTCAATATATTCTGAGTTTCATTCAATATATTCGGGACTTCATTCAATATATTCAAGGTTTTCTTTCATTCAATATATTCTGAGTTTCATTCAATATATTCAAGTTTTTTTTTCCTGAACAACTTATATATATAGAGCACATATGATGTAAATGATTATTTGAATTTTGTAACCCAGTAACCATTCACTTAATAGCACCATCTACTGGTCAATAGATGTACAGTCATTAAATGTACATATAAATTCATTTATTTTATAGCCCCCCATGGATGAAATCCCACAAAATTTGACATATTCCCACAAGATGTCAGGTTCATCATACACATTAGATTTGGTGCAGTTCTTAGCATCTGATCCAAAGATAGGGGCAATTAAAGCAGTATAATATTGGATTTTAATTTTTTACCATGGGGGTGCAAATCACAAATGACTGGTTATAAGCTAAGTTGATGTGGGCTCTTGAGACCAACATTCCATAAAAATTTCATCATCCTAAATGTCACGGGTCAGGTAGTTTTTTAGGAAAAACTGCATTTTTGGGGTTTCACGGGGGGCCACGCAAAGATGGAGTGGCCCCCGGGGACCAAACTAAATTTTTCCGTAAAAGTCTACAGGGGCTACATGCCCACCAAGTTTCATGTGCCCCGGTGTTACGGTGTCCCGGGAATCGTTGACCAAAAATTCAGGAAGTAGATGACGGGAGAAAAAATAAAACTTTGACAATCATTATATGACTGCTACGCAGCGGCGGTCATAATAATGGTGATGGTACTAATTAAAATCCTCACTAATTCACCACTGCATCCACTTTGACATCCAGAGCTGACCTTTTTTTATGTCCCCTGTCTAACAAACAAAAACATACACCTCCTCCTCTAGTACCCTTAGAATGATTTACTGTCTACTAGGGATGAGACGATTAATCGTGATTAAATATGTTACGATTAATTAATCGTGAAGGTCCCTATAATCGTGATTATGGTTTTTTATCATAAAATACTATCAGAAAGCCACTAAATAGAGTTGTTTAGCTGCTGGACTGTTGCACTGTTACTGGAATTAGGACTTTAACATAATACAATCATGTCTTTTCCCCTCAAACAACATTTTTTTTATTTCTGTTCTATATCCAGCAGTAAACTGACTAGTTTTTGATAAATTTTATTTAGACATAATAATCGCAATGATCGTATAATCGTGATTATTTCTCAGACAATAATTGTACCATCAAAATTTGTAATGGTCTCACCCCTACTCTCTACCTTAGACACTCACACTGTCTCCAGCCAGAGACTTAAAGCCAAAGACAATTACCAGCAGCAGACTCCAATTCACCACCCTGAAAGACACACACACACACACACACACACACACACACACACACACACACACACACACACACTACAACTACAGTTACTGTGGGGCACTGAAGTGGAGGAAACCAGTGCTGGGGGAATCCATCAGTTTCCATCTGTCCAGATAAGTAAATATAAGGAACTACAGAGAACTTTTCAGTGTAATCATTCTCTCTCCCTCTCTGTGGAACGGACTGGCTTAGTCCACTTCTGGAAAGTTACAGTAAACTGATGGAAACGATTACCTCTCCCTGTGCGCCTCCCTATACAGCTCCGCAAGTTTGTGTGTGGAAAAAAAGAATGGGTTGTTAAAAGGCACTGACACTTAGAGGAGAAATCTGGAGTTTGTTTTAAAGGTGAAATCCAGTGGGAATCACTCAATAGCCTTGTTGCTCCAGGTACATGAATGCTGTCTGCTGCAAGAAGAAGAATGAAAAAAAGAATGGACGCTGCACAGGCCGAATAACAAACCGATTAGTAAGGCTGACTGAATGGGACATAATGAAATGAAACTGAAAGTAAGTTGCTATGCCCCATTCACTTAGTGATAGTTGCCGGTTCACTGCTCGGTCTATGTTGTATAAAATGTTCGTATTGTTTTTCCTACCTAAATCACTTGGTTAGTTTGAACAACAGGGCTTGATTTACACTGGATTTCTCTTTTAAACTATGTTAAAACATGACAAAAGTAATAGCGCTGTATTTTTGAATGCGTGGTACGAGCAAAGGTGGGCTATTCTACAAAAGTTCGTACTTTTGACATGTTTCAACATAGTTTAAGACAAAATCACATCAGATTTCTCCTTTAGTGTTACATTAAAGATATGGGGACTGTGTTGATCTCGCCAGTCTGGGCAGTGAATGGTCAGTTGTATTTCTCAAATCTATACAGGGACAAGGGTTGGGGAAAGTAGCTTCTTTGGGATTCGGCATCTTTATGAGTGCTTCCCCTGTAGGCTCTATAGCTTAATTCAGCCATCACGCTGCTCTTGCATCTCAATAAGCTCTGAGAGAGAAAAAAAAAACAGAAAGAAAAGGCAACCGGCTCAAAAACATACAGAGTGATAGCCTGGCGCCGACATCCTGGGCCTCTTTTCTCTCCTCCCCTTTGTCTCACTGCTGTGTTGCGACTCTCTTTCACTCTGTCTTATGGTCAAAGGCAGGTAATCAATGACTCCTGGACGGGTTCCCACTCTGTATCGACGGCCTCTGTTGAGGGACTCTCTAAAAAGCCATGAGGGACGCTCCGTCATTATGCGCCGCTTCCTGCCGAGTGGCCATAATTTATTCAGCAGCGGCATCCAAAGACAAGTATCCAATCTCACCTGGGGAGAGGAGACCCGGGGTGTGTTCGGGGGTGTTAACAAAGAAGAGTAGATAGACTCTTGGGGGGGGCGGGGGATGAAAGGAGAAATGGAAAAAGAGAGAAGAGGGAAAGTAGGAATGGAAGAAAAATAACTAGGGAGAAGAAAGGAATTAGCACATAGGAGAGTGAGTGGGATAAAATAGTGAAAAATAGTGTGAAAGAGACAGAGAAGGGGGGAGAGAGAGAAAGAGTGAATATGTGTGTGTGTATGTGTGTGTGAGACAGAGAGAGACAGACAGACAGAGACGATAAGGAAAAAAAACAGACTCAAAAATACAGATCATTCAAGTCACATTCCTCCCGCCATTTACAAATATTGATCTACCGCGCACGGTGCCGCACATTTGGAACAATCTCTGCTGCTCTAGCAGCCGTCTCAATGAGAACACGGTCACCTGTAATGAATCCAGCGCTGTGTGCCACATCACAACAGCCTCGCAAATGATCACAAACTTGCTGAGTGTAAACCCTAACCACGAGGAGTCATCCTTCTCTGAAAACACGCCAGCGTCAGAAGGAAAGAACACAGGCTGCCTGGTTGGCAGGCAGGGATGGAAGGCCAAGGATAGCCGGCCCACCATGGCATGAAATCTTTTGAGTGCGACAGGGGAGGCGTGCTGAGCATAACTCACTGTAACGGCTTTGGGAAGGTTTTTTTTCTTTTATATTTAATTAAATCTCCATTATGCGTGTCTGTGAACTGCCTCTATCTGGAGAGACACAGCAGGAGAGTAGGAGCTGTTTGGTCAAAGTGGATGGCTGTCCTTATTGAATTAGTGCAAAGCATGCAGCTCATGGATGTGTATGTCCTTCCATATCTTTCTTATGTTCTCACTCATCTCTCTCTCTCTCTCTCTCTCTCTCTCTCATTTGCGTTGGCCTGATACTCTCTATATTCTGTGTTGTAAGACAAGACAAAGAAAAAAAACATAGTGTGTGTGTGAGTGTGAGAGAGAGGAGGGGGGGGGGGCACAGACGCATTATGTGAGGATGCGGAGATGCCTATTAGTCAGGGACTGTGACTAGAGTATGTGTGAGTGCGTACACTGACTGGAGTCTGTGTGGGGGTATATGTAACAGTCACAAAATATGGGCTTCAATCTACAGCATGTACTGTAGCAATAAAAATGGCAGTGCTCCGAGCTCACACTGAGCAGCCTGGATGTTTTGTTTTTTTTGTAAATGCCATGACTCTGTGAATGGAGTAACACTGACCCCTGGTGTATCATATCAAACATTACTTAAATTTCTCTTACAGTGTAATGTGTTGCTTTGGATGATTAACCAAGTAAATTGAGCATAAATGACTAAGGTATAACATTTTCACTTGACACAGAAGAAAATGGTACTGCTGTGGAGGATTTATGGTCTTAAGATAGAAAGTAGAAAGGGCACAGTCCCAGGGAATCTCCCCACAGTATCTGTTTCTACACATACACACGTCTGTACACACACACACACACACACACACACACACACACACACACACACACAGATATACTGTATGAACTACAACTCTCCCGAGTTTTTCCCCCAATGCTTTTCTCCTCTGTTCATTGGAGAAGCTAACACTATAGCTATATACAAAATTTGCATTTCTGACATGATGTTCCTGTAATGTGCAGGCCGGTTCATTAATTAGGCATGGGATCTTATGGAGCTACTGATGGAGCCACTGTTGTTGTTGTTGTTGATGATGCTTCTGCTGCTTTGATGTTGTTTGCTGTTGACTTATGGAGCATTAACTGGAAGTGAAGGTTGAGTGTTCCTGTGCGCCTGCTTTGAATTACATGAGAGATTCTGAAAGGTGCCTATAGAGGACTATTGTATAGAGGACCCAGGCACAGTTGCACAAAGCACCTGAAGTTTTTTTTCCTGTATGGAAATCATTAAATATTTCAGGGATCTTCATAATCAACTGTGTTAAACTTACGGAAGCCTTAAATTAATCAGAGACATTAAGGAAAATCCTAAGTTAAAATCTCTTTACTCTAACTTAAGGTGCTTTGAAACTAGACCCAGGGGTCTCTAGCCTACATCATGTCTCCAAAAGGCATACAGCGTCAGACAGAACTTCCAAAGAGCTTCCATGTTACTGTAGGCCAAACAGACACTGTTAGACTAGTGTACTAGTGACTAGTGCATAATCATTAGCGTCAATATGTTGTTGCACCGTATATGGCAGGGCTACTCAAATACATTTGCACGGCAGCCAAACTTGAAAGACGAGAAGCTGAAGAAGGCTTAGGTCGAAATGTCTGTCTTGTCTGTCATGTTAAACCCCTTAAAATAAATTAAGAAAGTATACTCGAGAGTGCGGCTTTTTACTTGAAAGAAATTCGTTGAACAATAAACACACAACACAGGCCTACCGCTTGCTGTAGTTGGCACAGTAAATAAATAGCCTACTTTAGTCAATTTGCTTTGACATTGACTGCATGGAGTGTCACACTGAGAGTGTCTGTGAGTGCTTGTCACCCTGGAGATGACCTATAACCTGGTCTATGAGCTTGGGTGCGCTACGCCAGATTAATTCCAAATTTCAGTCAGGCCAATTTTGCCCCCAGGCCACTAGTAGGCCTGATCTGTGGACCCATAATCAAGGTTAGTTAACTATGAGAACTAAGAAACAGTTTCACTTTTTAAACCTGTGGTGGGATGGCACATAAAACCTGGCAACAGACTCTTAAACCAAATTGCAAAGTCACAGTTATTTACAGTAACTTGAATATATCATGTTGACTGACAACGCTTGTTTTGTAGGGGCTGTGAAAACGCTGATAAAAGAGAGCTGTGGTGCGTAGCCAATTAGCTTGATATTTCAGTTGAGGAAGTAATTTGAGATATCTCCAACTTATGCAAGCTCAGACTCAGACGTGTAAATGCAGTATGAATCTCCAACACAATGGAAACATTATGGGCATAAAGCACCCCTTGATATAAAATTACACATTAGGTTAATTAACTTCAAAACCTCACAACAAAGACCCAGTGAGGCATGGCAAGGAATTGCTTCTTTAGATGAGAAATTACCGGCTAATGTGAGCATGTGTGTGAACAAAAATGCTCTTTCAACTTATTATGAAAAAAATGTGCCCCCCCCCCCCCCCCCCTTACATTACCAAGTTAAATTACACATGCCTTACATTACCAAGTTACCACAAAAAGCAATGCATTACAGTAATTAGTTACTTTTGTGACTCGTTACTCCCAACACTGATTAGTAATCACGAGACATAACCTATCCTGATTTTGTCACATGAAGCTCAATTTAGATTGGCATGGTCCTCAAACTTTAGAGAAGCATCAAACCACTTCTTCATACCCAACTCTTAGGTTAGGTTCTATAGGTTAAGGGTGTCATTAAACTATGATGTTTACAAGCATAATAAAAATGACTGTTTAATATCCAGCCTTTGTGATATACATTGCTATTCTTAATCAATGAGAAATACTACTTGAAATGCAACAGTAAATGTCAGGAAAGTCAACTTTGTGTTCAGAGCACTTCCTGGTATACTGCTCCACCAAGGAGGCACTGTCTGACTGCCATCAGTGATCTCCTTGTCGCTTCTCCCTCCTCCTCTTTCACCACCACAAGTGTCACCGAGCTTGTTGGTGTTTTTTGCCCTCAACGGAGTCAGAGCCTGTTTATGGCATGCTGGAGCACCCCCTATTAACGTCATTCAACCTGCTATTCCAATTGCAGTTCCGCTAGGGGGCGATCACGAGTCAGTGAAAAATCAATGGGTGCCTTTGGGGTATAAGGCTAAATGTATAATTTTCACATATTTAGGGACAAAATATCTGCTACTCTATTCTGGTGAATGATCATAGGAAGGGATTTTACAAATGAACAAAAAAGCCTAAAAATGTTTTTTGTGGACTGAGAATGAAGTCAATTTATAAATGCGGTTATACAAGAAAAAATTATATCTAAAGACATGCAACAATTATGGGTGCATCTCCATAGGGCCCCACTAATTCTTCACTTAGGACTACTCGTGCGCGCCCTCTAGTTGCAATACCACCGGAAGTAATAGGAGAGTGCTCGTTCTCCCCCATTAAAATTTCTCTGACAGAGTCAGGGCAGTTCTGCATGGGAAGCACTCCCGGCCCCCAACAGTTACAGCCAATCACAGCTCT
>JAODXP020000025.1:6461404-6540693 GCA_027497455.2 Sardinella longiceps
ACACTGATGACCAAGCACTAGACATAGCAACCAACATGATCAATGTAACAACCAGCATGGTAACCACCATATCCGCCCTAGCAACGGCCTAACAACAACCAAAAGTACCCTTGCAATCAACATAACAACCAATACAGCAACCAGCACCATTTTCTTTTTTTTTTCCAACTATTCAACAACATGATCAAGGTAGCAACATTTTCTTTGCTACTTGACTAGTAACTTTGATTGCCTAAACAAGTTTCCTCTTTACTGTACTTTTCTACTTTTTTTCTACTATCACTTTCTAAGTGTACTTTTTTAAACGTTTGCATGCACTGTGTAATTCCTTGGAATTGCAAATCTAGTTATTATTATTATTCTTCAATGCTCGCTTTTTCTCAATAACCGTTTCACCTAGAAACTTCATTCAAACTTCATCTCGTAGGTCTCGATTTGTGTTGTTATGCTATGACATTTCACTTTTCTACTATTTTTACTTTTTCTACTATCTGCGATAAACGAGCGAAAAAAGTGCTTTTTTTCACAAATTATGGAATTTTCAGAGTTCCACAACAGAATTCTACTTCCTATTGTTGCTACCTTAACTACTGTAAACATTCTATTGTTGCTTTCTTGACTACTGTAAACATTCCAGAGAACTTTCAGCAGACTAGTGGAACTTCTAGGATTCTATTGCCACGAACATTCTGTTATCTGCTGTATTAACCTTTCCAGTTCATTTCTATTAACCTAATGGGCTATTTAAGCTTATTTCACTTCCATTTGCTGAGGCAAAGGGCTCGCGGAGCGAGCCTCTTTGCCTTTTCCCTCTTCTACTGTCTTTTTCTTTTCAATTCTCTGTATCATCTATTCAACTTTTAACAACTTTTTCATCTTTGCCATTTTTTTCTTTGATTCTCTGTATTATCTGTTCAACTTTTGGCAACTATTTACGTCTTCACCTTTTTGTCTTCAATTCTCTTCAATTATCTATTCACTTTTTCATCGACATTTGACATTTTTGCCTATTTCCCTTCAACTTTTTGCCAACTTTTTACTGTACATCTTTGCCTTTTTCTCTTCAATTCTCTGTATTATCTCTTCAACTTTTTGGCAACCTTTCAGGCCTAGCCTACATATTTTCCTTTTTTTCTCTTCAATTCTCTGTATTATATTCAACATTTTTTGCAACTTTTTTCCACATCTTTTCCTATTTCAACTATTTCCTATTTCAACATTTTTAAACAAATTTACACAAAGCAACTTTTTATGTAATCATCAACAACGAACAATTTGACGCAGCCAAAGGCTGCGTCCACCTTTTATCACTAATTTAACTACTGATACGGGCCATGTTCATTCGAACTGTCATCAACTATCTTTTTTTTTTCAACTATTCAATAATCACCCATTCATCAACATTAACAATAGCCACTGCTAACAACTCCCATGATGACCTAGCAATATATCAACCAACAAGGTCAATGTAGCAACCAACATATCCGCCCTCGCAATGGCCTAGTAACAACCTCAGACACCCCTATGGCAATTGACATAGCAACCAACATGCTAAACATGGCAAACAGCATAGCAACCACCATATCCGCCCTAGCAACAGCCTAGCAACTGCCTCCAGCAGCCTTGCAATGTCTTTAGAACCACTCCATCAATAATGATATAGCAATGAACATGGCAACCAACATGATCAACGTAGCAACCAGCATAGCAACCTACATGTCCACCCTAGCAACTGCCGAACAACAACCTTAAGCACATATGCCACCTTCCAGGAAGCACTTCCACAATGACCTAGCAATGAACATTGCAACCAACATGATCAACGTAGCAACCACCATAACTTACCTGGCAACAGCCTAGCAACAACCTCAAGAAGCCCTGCAATGTCCTAGGAACCGCTTCCACACTGATGACCAAGCACTAGACATAGCAACCAACATGATCAATGTAACAACCAGCATGGTAACCACCATATCCGCCCTAGCAACGGCCTAACAACAACCAAAAGTACCCTTGCAATCAACATAACAACCAATACAGCAACCAGCACCATTTTCTTTTTTTTCAACTATTCAACAACATGATCAAGGTAGCAACATTTTCTTTGCTACTTGACTAGTAACTTTGATTGCCTAAACAAGTTTCCTCTTTACTCTACTTTTCTACTTTTTTTCTACGATCACTTTCTAAGTGTACTTTTTTAAACGTTTGCATGCACTGTGTAATTCCTTGGAATTGCAAATCTAGTATTATTTGCTCACTGATGGTAAAAGTGTGTGGTGTTGAAAACTTCTAAAAATGTCTTCTTTGTGAAGTTGGGCCACCTCTGTTGAATAAAAATATTGACCAAGCCTCTGCAGAGGAATGCAGAACTCTCTCTCTCTCTCTCTCTCTCTCTCTCTCTCTCTCTCTCTCTCTCTCTGTGCAAAGATTCAGTACATAGGCTGCCTTGCAAATTGGTCTCTGTCTCCTTTCACAGCACAGGGCCTTCCTTAAAGTAAACAAACTGTCCTTAGTGGTGATCGCCACCTTGTGGTAGTCTACTCTAGCCTACAATGTAGGCCTAGTGTATTCCTTACACTGGCTAACCAGTCTCACAGAGCAATAATGTCGTAATTCCTGAGAATTCCTGAAAAGAAATTTGTTGACAATATTAGATTTTTTATATATTCTAGCCTACTTAAGATGGATGAAGTAGGCTACTTTCTCATTTCATATTTTAGCTGTCATGCATGATGCATGTGAATGAAAACAGCATTTTTGAAACTCTTTCTACTATTTCAAGATTGGTAAAATGGGCTTAGAGGTGCGCCATAGTTGACATCGTTGATGATGCATAGACATGACAGTAAAAGCAGGACAAGCCCGAACATTCCTCAAGATGCCATGCTTCCTGTCTACTCAGTAGTCTGCGCGTGCGCGAGTGTGGATAACGGGAACAGGCAACCACAGACAACAGCTGGCTAGCAACGGGGACTGGTCAACATCATGGATGAGTTTCAGACTGGAGAGGAGGTAGCAAACTTTTTAGTTTAACCTTCAATCATCGGTCTCATGGTCATAAAGTCTGTTTCATCAACTCTGTTTGTTAGAATAAGATAACTGACTAGCATGAATTTGGGAATTTGGCAGGCAGATCCACAGGGCATCATTTAACGTTAAAGCCTATTGTTTACGCTAGCGCTTTAGCTACCCAGCTAACGGTAGTTGTCAGCTAACGCCAAACCCTACCCACACCTCATTTAAATAAGTACCATTTTAATTTAATTAAGTCATATTTTCTGGGAAGTAAACACACTGTAGAATAAGCTATAGATCTGTTGTAAGTTGAGATGGTGACATAAAATCTTAGATCAGGCTAATGTTAACATGAGGCAGCATACATCAAGGCATGATAAGAAAAGCTATGATATCGATATCAAGATGGCTAAACTCCCAAGTCATTGCCAAACAAACACCTTCACATTCCTTTTTCTTTTGTCAGTGCTTAGCACGTTTTGACAGCCCAAATCCATCTGCTACTGGGAAAGAGTTGGAATGGTTGTTTTCTGGAGCACAACGTTTTAGTGGATGTTTCTTAATTTGTCTTCTCACCAAAAGCTCTTTTGCTTGTTTTGACAGACAGCCTTTGTTGTTGATGAAGTGAGCACAATCATTAAAGAGGTAACATCTTCAACTCATGTCCTGGTGTGCCGTGCATTTACATTTGTCTTTATTCGTTGTCCCAATTATTGAATGTCCCCAGCCTTGATATTCCCTGTTATTTTTTTAGTCCGTGGAGGCAGCGATCGGAGGCAATACCTACCAGCACAGTAGGGTGAACCAGTGGACCACTAATGTCGTTGAGCAGTGCCTCAGTCAACTCAGCAAACTTGGCAAGCCTTTCAAGTATATCGGTATGTTCAATGCATTGTGGTAATGTTCTTTTTTTTTTAACGTCTCCACCTACTTATAAGTTACCTCTACTGAATAGGTCACCTAACAAATTACCTTCATCAGGTTATTCTGTTGTGTGTAATGTTGTGCAAAAAAAAAAAAAAAAGTGGACTGTCCGCACACTTACTCCTGTTCAGTTATGTTAAATGATTTTTTTCACCACAAAGTTAATCTTTTCGAGTTTGCATTCTTCATCAGGCATGATTTGCCTGCATATTGGACAGTGTGCAGGAGTTTGTATTCCAACAAAGTATTCACAGGAAGAGTGCAAAATCATTCATCATTTTTTATTCTTTTCCAGTGACCTGCATTATTATGCAAAAGAATGGAGCAGGACTGCAGACTGCCAGCTCCTGCTTCTGGGACAACAGCACTGATGGTATGTTGCAGTTGATCACATGCAATATACTGTACAAGTTCTGCTAAATTTATGGATGTGAGTTAACTCCTGTCTAAATGTTTTAGTGTGCAGATTTTTAATTATTGTCTATTTCCATTCTTTAGGAAGCTGCACTGTGAGATGGGAGAACAAGTCAATGTACTGCATCGTCAGTGTCTTTGGGCTTGCCATTTAAACACTACACTACTGGATTAGTTATCACCTTGTGATTTAATTGTGCCTACTGTTCTCAAGCAAGAAAAGCCCTCTGGACCAAAGGTTTCCACCCAAGTGAACCATTCTACTGTTTTTACTTTTTTGTGAAAAATGCAAATAAATTATTTCTCTTTTCAACTTTCTGAGTTTGGCATTTCTTTTCATAAATTTGTTCAGAAACAGATCAGAATCATAAACATGTTTCTTTCCCTAGTTCATTACAAACATGGTTATCACACAAACACAGAAGACTACAGCAAATTATACACAGAAAGATTTTATTCACTCTCCCCAGTACAAGCCTATCAGGCAAGGTTTTGTACTTGAACTATAATGACTACTACACATCACAGCATTATATTTACAAGTGATTTTGTTTTACAAACTGCAATAAGCCTTTTGATTGATAATTAGTAAAGTTATCCCTTGTTTCCTTAGCTCTACCTCGCTAGCAGCCTTTGTACCCATGGGTATAAAACCGTTTTCTTTGTTTTTACAGAAAACCTGACAGACAGATTGAAGGAGTAATACTGTGCAAAGTAAAAAGAAAGGCACATATATAGATATAATTTCTTTTTTCAAAAATGTTAAATTATAGTTTGACTTTGTGGTAAACTCTTATGTGGAGTGGTGTATTGGGTATCTGGCATACTGAGACCAATCTTGATAGGCTTCAGAATCCCAAGAGCCATCAAGGCAGTCGGCATATAAAGTTTTCTTTTCTTATTCCTCGATGCAGAGGGTTTCAGGGTCCACTTTGCTTTCTATTACCCTCTAGTAATGTATATGGAGTGAAAAAGAAAAAAAAAAATATTTGGTTAAGGTGTTCCACCAAGTGGACAAATCCAGTGTTCAAAATGCCCCATCACGCAAACAGGCGACTGTCAGGGATGAGGTCTGAAAGTGTACGGTATAAAGTCTGAAAGTGTAAAGTATAGGGGGGGAGTAAAAGAGTAAAAATTCTGAAATGGTCTGACAGATTAACAACAAAAGCAAGACTGCATACATACAGACAGCTGTACACAAAAGGACAAAGTACTCAAATCAAAAGTGCATTCAAGTCTGGAATGTGACATCTCAAACAACACAATTTAAAAAAAAAAAAAAAAAACTGGGTGGACTTTGAGAACAGATGAGCTACTAAAAGTCCTAAAAGGAATGCATTGGCAAAACTCACATGGACATTTACACCAAATCGTGGATGTACAGCGTTCTTCCTGGCAAAACAAATTTAAATTTACATAACTAACGATCAAACTCTCTCCAAAATATATGGAGAAAAACAGTTTGATTGCTCGAGGTGTTTTTGGCACATATATACAATATTTGATGACCACAGAGGGTGTGTAAAGTACTTACAATGCATTACAATAGAAACTTGTGTTTGGAAAACGTTAAATCCAGGGAAACCAATACTTTGCAATCTTATTACCAATTGTTTTACTTGATAGTACTGAGGTTAGTTTTCAGCTCATCAGTTGGGTACTGTGATGGTCATTAAAAATGTAAAAACACAACTGTAATCATGATTATGGAGTAATGGAGAATAAGTGGCAAGTTTACATTCCATCGATACCATAAGGAGGGGAAAAATTCCTTATGCACGCCGCTTTGTTTTTTTGTTTTTTTTTTCTTACATTCACACAAAACTTGTTTGTTTTTCTTTGTTTAAAAATATATTTATATATTATATTCCTTTCAAAGACTATATTTACAGTGTGGTTCTGCTGATATGCAGTCAAATGGTTAGTCAAAAAATGAGAAACCACAGGATGGATCAGTCACTGTCACTTTCATCACGGTACTTGGAAGTGGTTTTGATGGCACGGCCATTTTGAAGCGGCATCTCTTCATAATCGCTCCTTCAAAGAAATAAAAAAATTAACAGTTATACATACTATACGCACAGCACACAACAAACTGATTGACACAACTGCATTATGTATTCACACTGGGCCGACAAGAGGAAAAAAATTATAATCAGCATTTTCTCAATTTCCCACACTATTCATAACTATAAAACTAGGAAATCTAGTCTAGGAAATCTTCAAGACATGTTATAATTATGATGGATTCATTTAGATAATGGTTTTGCATTATGTATTCATTTTTAAATGCTTCAAACTGACGAGAACCTACCCATAAATGACCTCATCGTCAGAGTCATTCAACATGGAGAAAGCAGGGTTATCCTTCAACTGGGAGTCTGGTGGAAGAAGGAATAGTTTACAAACAAACAAACAGAAACGTATTTCTCTGTGAAGAAAGTTCTGAGAAAGTTGTCATATGACTGATTAAATTGGAGTAAGAGGCAGTAATTTAACTCACCATACATGGCGTTCTTGGAGGGAGAGTACACAAAGGCTAATGTGTACAGGTAAAAGTTGAGTAAACCGTAGAAGGATAAAAACTCAGCAGGTGGGGAATATGTTAAAGAACAAACTTTACACACATTGCAGATCAAGAGAGATATTTCATTGACAGGTAAAAGTTGAGTAAACTGTATAAGGCTAAAAAAAAAATAGCCAGAGCAGGGCAAGGAGCACTTTTTACACACTTTACAGGGAGAGTTCTTTAAAAAAAAAAAAAAAAAAAAAGCTAGGATAGTGCAATTCAGCAAAGGAAGGACAGTATTGCCATCAAGGTAACCCATAACCTCTTAACTTTTAGTGCCAGTATTATTAGGATCTAGTTTGCCCACATTTTTACTGAACTGTTATGCACACATTGAAATAGACCTAAAGGATATAGTTCTGGTAATGGGTTGACAGCTCGGCCACAAAATTGTCCTGCAAAGCCTTGGCTCCAAACCTCAGGTAGAGTATGGCCATGCTGGGAGAGGGAGAGGGAGAGAGAGAGAGAGAGAGAGAGAGAGAGAGAGAGTTGACAGAATGTTACAGTTAAGCCCATAAGGGATAGTTCTATTCTGAGCAGGCAGTTCTGACCAGTTAGTTCTGTTCTGAGCAGATGAAAACTGTATTACCAACGAGTTGCAAACAGGGAGAAGGGAACAACAGAAGCGAGAGTCTACTGTACCTAATGATGAGCACCACAAATGTAAGAGCAGTCAGGAACTTCAGCCGGAGATCTGTAGAAAATAAAAAGATGCATTGGTTGTGTGTGTGTGTGTGTGTGTGTGTGTGTGTGTGTGTGTGTGTGTGTGTGTGTGTGTGTGTGTGTTTCTGTGATAATTACCTGAGTAAGGCATATGCTTGAGCTCTGTGCAAGCCCAAATGAGTAGAAATACCAGGTACATGATGTAGAGGCCCACCACCAGCAGGAAGAAGATCTTCATACCCTGGAGTGTGACATCAGCACACAAATCACAACATTAATGCTGTGGACAGGACACCCATTTTGTAAGTAACCAAACATCTGCAAAGCCAATGGTGGGCCACAGCTACTCTCTGGGACGCTATGGTGTTCTGTACTGTACCTGGAAGTTATCAATGTCTACTTTGTACTGATATGTGGGATCCTGCAGCTCATTAACCCTGTAACACAGTCACAGACAGGATTAGTCAAACCCACACACAAACACACACACACACACACACACACACACACACACATACACATACACACATACACCCACATACACACAAACACACACACACACACACTTACGTTTGCCAGATCCCCAGTGTCACAGCGGACAGCCAGATGAGCCCAACAATAAGTAGTTTGGGCAGGTAGAAGGTCAGGCACTTTCTCTCCCCCTACAACCCAAGAACAGATTGCAGTTTAGCCACAGCAGAACAGAGAATGAACAAAACTAGATAAACATCATATGATAAACATCATGAATATAAAAAGAATAGCAAAAAGAGATGACAAGAGTCCAGGCATGGACTAGCCCATCGGCCATACATGGCAATGACCGGTGGGCCGACGGTCATTTATGGGCTAGGGTTGTCATACTCATAATTTTCTTGAAGGATATTAGACTAGCCCAATTAAACCGCTCATGTTCAATAATTTAACACAAATTAGTCTGAAATTAGACCAGATGAAAATCCATGTGCCTGTGCATGCATTCCATGTGCTTACATTAGGCCTTGGCAGGTGACTACATGTGGGCCCCAGCTCCCACATGATAAAATATACCATCCTCCCAGATTTGTTTGTTTTTTTCACCAACTCCAATGCTATACATCACCCACAGGTCTAAATAGGAAACTGAGCAAACACTTAGTAATATAGCGAGCGCTACATTGGCCAGGATTTGGGCCACAGATCATCCAGCAGTGCTCTGATTGGATGGAATGGGATGGGATGGGATGGGATGAGGAAGAGGAAGTAGAGCATGGACTAAAGGGGCCTTCACATGAACAGCTTCAGAATGCTTGTGAGGCGCAACTATTTTTCTATGAAGAGGCGTTGAAAGCTGCCGCTTTGGTCTCGGCGTCTGCGTTTTTAATGTGACGCTCGAACTTCAAATTTATTGAACTTCGATCCTTTTGACACTGACCTTTCAGCGTTGCTGCAGTGTTTTTAGCATAAACAAACTAGCAGGCTATTTCTTCTATGTTACAGCTCTCCTAGCCTCCTGTATATTAGTCAAATGCTGAATTAAACATTTTGGATCAAGCGGCACGTCAAGCGCGAGCTGAGATTTTCAACGCTGGTCATCCGAATCCCCACCTGGACTCGTATCCCGTGATAAACACAGAGCCAGAAGAGCAGCAGGGCACAGAGGAACAAGGCCTGGAAAAAGGCATCCAGCGTCCCGGGGAACCAGCTGTTCACCAGGAATGATAATGGGAAGAAGGGATCTGACCTCAGCAAAACAGGCCAAACAACAGATACAAAAGAGAGAGAGAGAGAGAGAGAGAGAGAGAGAGAGAGAGAGAGAGAGAGAGAGAGAGAGGCAAACATGTTAGATTATTATGGCAGAGAACAGACACTGTTTGAATATGCTGTAATAATATTTCAAAAGAGAAAAACTAGACGCTCATATTATAATGTCAGACTGACCGTTATAAAGCAATAATAATGGCAGCAGGATGGACATCCACTTCTGCTCAATCCCCCAGTCCCTCATGGAGAACTTTCTTAAGGAGTGGGCAAACATACACTGGGCCAACAAGACAGGAAGAAATTATAAATCAGCATTTTCTCAATTTCCCACTCTATTCGGATCAATAAAACTGGGAAATCTTCTAGTCTAGGAAGTCTTCCAGAAATGTCTGTTATAATTATGATGGATTCATTTAGAATAATTTTAGAGAGAATTTAGATAATAGGAGACATAAAATCCTGTAACCTTACCGTTACCATGAAGGTCAGAACGACAAACACAAAGCGAAACCAGATTTCTCCTTGTGAAAAGGAAGGGTTGTACCGCTTCCACTGTGACAATGCAAAAAAAGAAACATAAAGCACAACAACTCAGCTTTCACTACAGCCCAAAGAAATTTAACTGCCAAAGTAGCTCAAAAGCAATATAGACAACTAGAAAAGCACTCTGAGAGCGCAGACCTCCGCCAAGGCAATGTGGTCACAGACACAATATACATTTTACATTTTGTTCTGGAACACCGATCACCACCAAAATCTAATCAGTTGTTACTTGTCCCAATACACATGTTGTCCGAAAATTTAATCCAAATCCGTGCAGTACTTTTCGAGTCGCACGCACGCACACACAAGCACACACAGACAGACGCCAGTGAAAACATAACCTCCTTGGCGGAGGTACTAATCAAATGTCCATTGGGTTCTCAGGAGCAATCTTAGGTCTTACCACAAAGGTGACGTCTCGGATACCGTAGGTCAGGTTCTCCAGGCCTATCAGGGCCACGTCCACCTGGTACTGGGTGTAGTTCAGGTAGCCCAGGTGCATCACGATGATCTCATCACAGCCTTCCTGTGGCTAGAAAAGGCAAGTATGTTACACTATGTCCAAACTGAAAGCGACTATCAGGTTGTCGTGTAGCATTGACCTTTCACCGTCTACATATGGTCGGTTAAATATGCCGTTCTATTTGATTAGATTCTCCTTTCAATCTAGCCGAGTAACGCAACTTGCGCGACTAAAATAGAAACGGAGAGGTGCGACTAAAATATTTTTAAAAAGTCGAGTAGCAATGCGACTAGTCGCACTGCATCGCGTAGCATTCCGTTAGGACAGTCCATCAAGTCTTTTTGTCACACACATGCAGTCGCATTGCGTTCAGTTGGGACATGGTATAAGGAGGGCTTGGGTCAGTTACTTGGTTTCCACGGAGGCATCATGAAAGTGTACAGGTATTTTGGGACACTTTGCTGAATATACTACTGAGTTGCTGAGCACCTTGAGCAAAGCAGTATGCTGATGCCAAGGGAGAAATGGCTAAACAACTGAAATGGCATACAGTATATAGCTCTACTGCTTGCTGTATACTATGTGTGCATGAAGCCTGGGGTGTGCCATTACTAGTTTCATTTCACTGCTGTGCTCATTTCACAAAACAAAGCCCTTTAAGTTTTAGTGTGTAACTCAGTAAAGTAAGCAAGTCAAGTCTGAAAAGCATACAGTACATTTTCTTCATACAAAAGCGGTCTTGGGGAAAGTCCAAGGTTCATGCAGTAGGCTAAGCAGTATGCCATTTGATGAAAATGCCACACACACACACACACACACACACACACACACACACACACACACACACACACACACACACCATTTCATAAAAAAGCCACCGCTGGCTCTGCCAAATCCATCACTTGTTCTGACACACAGAGTCTTCCAATAGCATTGATTGTGCAAACCAAATCCCCACCAACAATCTCACTTTTAAAAAACTGACAACTACCATAAATATTAATCCCTGAAAAATTCTTTGAGCAAACACACTTAGCTTGGCGCAAATGTAATCTTTCTTGTCTTAACTTGTAACCTAAGCGTGCTTCAACATTGTTCCCAAGACTTGGAAGTTAGAAGGCCTTCCACTTACGCCATTGTCTGCTACAGCTAGCCTAGCCTATATTTAGGCTAAAGTGTGTACATAGAAACTTTGTAGGACCTGCATCAGTTTCCCAAACTGATTCACTGCAAACTCAACCAATCACTCTCAGCATCCACAAGCGCTCCCAAGTCCAGAATATACACTGCTCAATAGTGATCAACCTGTTCCACCACAAAGGAGCAACTACTGACACTGAAATCTCCATGTTCTAGAGATTGTGCTTGGAGACAATAAATCTCCTTGCTATGGCATAGCAAGATCTGATATCACCAAGTAATTAAGAGTCCAGGATCAATGTCAAACTTGTTTGTCCTGGATCAATGTACTCTAACCCTAACCCAAACCCTAACCTTACTCCTAACCCTAAACCTAACTCATTGATCCAGGGCAACAAGTTTGACATTGATCCTGGACTCTTAATTACTTGGTGATATCAGATCTTCCCTATGGCATGTGCCATCCTGGAGGAGTTGCACAACTTGTGTAACTTCGGTAGGGTTAAAGAATTGTCTCATACTGCCAGTAATGATAATAACTCTAACCAAAACCAACAGTAGTGGGAAGCCTTAATGTTAAGCAGCACTTAATATATAGGTATAGACTAAGAACCTTAGACTAAGAACTATTCAATGTTGAGGCTTCAGGAAACGTGTCCCAGATCATTATCAGAGAGGTTCAACTCACGTCATGCCATAGCCAATAAAAAAAGCGTTCCTATAATTGTTTTGATAAGTGTTTTGAGCAGTGCTGATACGCCAACAAACAAGATGAATGTCTCAATGAATTAGATCTCGGTATTGACAAGTTGTGTAACACTGTACTTCTGCATGCATACATACATAAAAGCATGTACATAAAAGCCTTTGGCAAGCATAGACTAGTTTTCTGTCCATCTACCCTCAATACCATTAGCTGAATCAATGAACAATGAAATGAAACACATTTTTCAAATCAAGCTCAATCCTCCAGTGTAGTCAACACAGGTTTTTGATAAGATCAAGGCGGAGCCAAAGGCATGCATCATGTTATCATCCATCTCATCATCGGCACACTTACAGCACAGTGTAGCGTGCGTGATCTCCTGGCCGTGTAGTCACTGATGTGCATGACGCTGGCATCCTGCATGACTCCTTTGAGTATCACATTGATCTGGAAACTCTGCTTGAAGTCTGCCCCTGGGGTGGAGAACAATGCATCACCACAACAATATTAAAAAATGCTGCATGTCCAGATGGTATTTATGCATATAATCATTGTGAACGTGCACATAATTGTCAAATTTACGGACAATCATAATGTGTCTGTTCAATTGAATGAGTGAAATATATTTTTCCACAGCTGTGATTCAATTGTACACATATAGATCAGACTATCAGACTATGCGACAAATCCGGACTGTGCACACATCTCCTTGAGCTTCGCAGGCGGCCCTGCCTCTGACATCAGGCTGGCGCTGCGCTACATGTCAGGAAATGCCCGTTGATATTTCAACTGCTACGATCTACCACTCGAACTCTGATGGGCCTACAGTATATTATTCTAATAGGCTTAGGCTTTGTTTATTTTGTCTTATAATATTATGATTGCTATGTCTTACCAGGGCACTGCTGTAAAAGAGCCTAGAGCTCAGTCAAGTTCCCCTGAATAAAGAATGGTTGATGATGAAATGAACCTGACTCATAATGTGTGTGTATAACAACTCACCATCACTCTGGGAGACTTGGATGACACATGTCAGCCATAACTGTTGGTTGTAGGTGGAAAGGGGTGGAGAGAATAAACTGAATGGCCCCGTCTAAAAAAGAAGGTACCGTTAGAAATATTAAAAACAGCCATCACTCCCTACTAAACAAACCACATTTACGTTTTCCATGTCCAATAACGATAGGCAAGTCAAACAAACATGAACATAAATAGGAGTAGGCCTATATTTCACCTTTGATATGTTCGTCGCTGCATTGTTAGGGACAGTGTATCTGGTCTCCTCTATAATTCTTGGGCCTAGAAAGAGTTGACAAAGACAAAAGAATTTAGTTGACTTGTATATGACACAAAGACTGTAATACACACATTGTATACAAATCGAACGTTTTAAATTACTATTACGATATTTACCATCGTTCCCCTTATATCACCTATTTTTTTCTTCCGGTTTAACATATCTTACTAACAGCACATAACGTTATAACACCATTTATAACATCAGACACCCACCTGCTATACCTATGAAGACTGTGAGTCCAAAACATACGAGGAAGAAGACGAAAACCAACACGAAATGTCTCTTGGAGAGGGTGTACAGCCGCATGGGGGCGAGCCTACAATACATGCATAGAGTGAGACATCCGTGAATTGTAATAACATTGTAAACACACGTCCTGAAAGTAACAACAAGCGACAACACACGTGTTGTTGTCAATGCTTGACCATAACATCCAACATGATGGAACGTTTGGGACATAGGACAACTTGGATCACACGGAGAGTTGAAAAAGAGCTCGCTTTCCGTGTTTGCACTAGGTGCTAACCAGCTGTTCTGTTTCTTGATCAAGGGTTGTCGTTATCGGCGGGCTAGGCTATAACTTTGCGACTTGCTAGTTATTAACATCGAGGAGAAACAGACTATAGATCTTACTACCAAAGCACTAGTGGTGGTTCTACACAACATAGTTATGTTGGCTTGAAGTAATTATCAATAACAGCAACAGTTTTGGCTGCTTTTCTTTGCCGATTGATAACACGCAACTCGCAGATTTTCTTTAGCACAACGTTAGCATCCTGTAAATTAACTAAAACATGACGTTAGGGTCCCAAGTTGCTTTCCAAAACGAGGCCCAGATAGGAGAAAATACTCTCAACTCACATTTCCATTCGGTTAACCCCACGAAAAAGGGTGAAATATGTTTTTTCCACAGCTGTAATTCACTTGTAGACACATCCGTATACATCAGACTATGCGACAAATTAACCACCCGTGACGTCATTATTCTGGTCTGAGATCAAGTCACGTGATGTTTAGAAAGGGAGGAGAAAATCCTGGGTGCGTTCAATCTGGTTCATCAGTATCTTTAGTCACTGGGCATCACATTTTATAAAATCCTTGAACAGCATCACGGTAAATCCACACAAATTAGACGATGAATTAAAGGTAGACTCATTGAAGTGTTGACATGAAGTGTTGGCACTATGCCGATGTTGATACTGACTGAACAATTTGAGCGAGACTGATCTGGACAGCTAGCTGTCAAAAACCAAAAATTAGGCCACAAAACAAGAAGACAAATCTGTTGAGCTAATGAGCCGCACAATGCACTATACAAAATAATACATAATACAACGACAAAAATATCTTTGCGTGTATTGCTTGTACATGGACATACCACAGCAGTGTAGCAGCCAACATTGACTAATTTCACATTCAGTCCAGTCCAACAGGACCTAAAACACTCTGTGTACGTGCAATTTCAACTGAGCTCAGTAGTAATAATTTCACAAAATAACCAGTTATATGCGTCTGAAGCATAGGCTAGCTGAAGGCATTGGTGCCGCCATGTTGAACACCACTATGGTTGTTGAGGCTGGAATCATACTAAAAGCCTACAAGACAATTTCCTTCAGATGTTGGCTTAACAAGGGTCACAAATCACTGAGGGATCACAAAAATAAATCAAGGCGACTCTTGTATGACCTACCTGTAGAATCGATCGTCCCTGTACGGAGTTAGATCCTCCATTAGTTCATTATAGGCCTCTTGTATCTTCTTACAAAAATATTTTAAGTCGCTGTAAAGCGGATTCTCAAAGTTGGTGTATTCGGTGTCCATGACTATCCATAAATCGTCGTTTGAAACACAAGCCTTCCTCTATTGCGCAGCGGGTTTGGTTTACTGGTTTACCAGCCTTTCCTGTGTGTCGGCTTTGCATGGAAGCAATCCGTGCCGACAGGGATGCGCGGGTCACGTGATTTCAGCACCTTGGATAGAGACAACCGCTATTTATATTCAACTAATACCGTCAATATTTTTTCATTGTAGACTACTCATTAAGCGTCAAAGCGTACATGCACAAATAAATCCCAAAAGAACGAATCAAGATTGAGATACATTAGTCTGCAACACTGCTTTACGTTCATTTAACATTTACACACGGTACCTCACCCTCATGACTTCACTGGCACAATTCTATCCTAAGAAATTTGGCACAGGGCTCGGCTGGTCAATCTGAGGTTTCCACCCTATACCAGGCCTTATGCTATATACTAGTCTCATCCTCATGGTACATCAATTAGCATTTATCACTTGTTGTAATTTCCAAGTTGAAAATGTATTTTTTTGCAAGGTTGCCGTGTTATCAAAGATCATGGACTTGAATCCTCTCTGCTGTTATTGCTTCTACTGTGTGAGGCAGCATTCTATGTCTTATACATAGATATCTTGATTATTGTTCTGCATCAACCATATGACTGTCATATATACAGTAATCCATTTCCATGTCAATACTGTTTAGAACCCATTAAAGGAATGTACCGAAGTGAATTCAAGCATCGCATAGCCCTGTTGAAAGAGCTTGCTAAATGCACTAGTTAGCGAGTGGAACAAAATAATTTGGTACAGCATAGACCAAACGCGAACGCAGAAGCGAACAGGCACTTTACACTGAATCAATGGTGACCTGACTATTGGAAACCGAAAGTAAGATCTGAGGTTACATTGACTCAATGTTAAGTGTTTCGTGTTCGCGTTAGGTCAAGCTGTTCGAAATTCTTTCATTTCATGCAAAATATATTGCTGTTGGAAGGCTCATGCTTGAATTCACTCCGGTGCATTCCTTTAAGACCCCCACCCCACACTTTAAAAAGATGCATTCATGTGTTAAAAGGAACATAATGAATTCATGAGGCAAAGGGCCAATCCATCCATTTTATTTATTCCAAACCAGCACAAAGTTTTGAAATGAGGGACATATACAGTGTTAAATAATTTACATGGCATGCCTTGCTACCTTCCACAAAACATTCACTCACCAAATTAGTCTCCCATTTTTTTTTTCAAGTATTTCTTTTTATCGTTTCCTACATCTACGTGTACAAAGCACATCTGTTCAGTCGAACGCTTTTCAAAAATGCTACACCTTTCCATACAGTTCATCTCAACCATTCAGCAGGAGTTTAAGATCATTCTCCACCAATTCAAAGGTTTTGAGTGGATGCACAACATGTGTTGGAATAACACGCTAAAAAGTGTTGAACCCCATCAACCCATGTTTACTGAAGACTTTGTGTAACACCACTTCAACCCATGTCTTACTTAAAACGGAGTATTACACTACATCCAAATGGAGAATGTGTGATGGTCTCCTTGCATGAACAGATGAGCGAAATAAAAAGACAGAAGAGAAATGTGCATCTCATTGGACAAATAAACCTCATATCTAAGCTTGGGAAGATGATGAGAAGTACATGTATTTAACAGATTCTACCTGTGGTTGAAATCTGTTGAGCTCACACAACTGTACACAAACACAGCTGACATGGTACGCGACCTATACTGCACTGGATTATACTTTAGAAACATATACAATCTCATTCCCTTCTGCAGCCCACAGTAACTCTCAAACACGGCACCTCCAGCCACCCTTTTTACAAACACCACACTAACAAATCTTCTCAATTACAAAGAAATGCTCGGCAACATCTACAGAACTTATATACAGCAACAGGAGTAAGAAATGTTCTCAACATAAATAATAATAATTAAAAAAAAAGAAGAAAAAAAAATATTACAAACCAGCACAGCATGATGTTTCTGTCTCATCTTCCCCCACACCTGCGCTACACTAAATGTGTGCAAACGTCTTGGAGAAAGAGTGTAAGAGGGGACCTTTCAAAATATTGCACAAACAAACAAACAAACAAACAGAAAAGAATAATAATAATAATGAGCACGTTCCAATTTGGCTTCTCTACTCAAAACACTTTTTTTTTTTTCATTCTCATAACAGTCATGCTTCCATTTAATGCACATCAAAGACACGTTTTCCTGCCATTACACCAATAGGACTCAATCATTGCCTTCATAAACATAATGAATGCATGTTATTACCGTAAAAATATCGTGTTTTTTAATCAACAGACATGAACTTAAAAATTCAACCCAATGACTGTGTTGTGAGATTGACAGGTGTGTGTGTGTTGGGGGTGCGGTTATAGATCAGAGGAGTGTAACAGTACAAGTGCGACAAAGAACGACAGTCACCTGGTCCCCATCTAACAGCACTGAACTTTGGCACACATACTTGTTTAGGTTTGGAGGTATTGAAGAGCAGAAATGTAAAAATAATTACTGTGTTCCAACTCAACTGTATATTGCAATCTAGACTTCATATTCGGATGGCAACAGTTCTATCCATAAAAGCACAGAGACAGACAGAGACAGAGACATAGACATACACATACACACACACACACACACACTGACATCCAGACAAACACACACACACACAGTGGAGACATGGTATACAGTCCAGTAATCTCACTGTGCGAAAGCAGGCCGGTCATGTGACCTGCTGGTAACACTGAAACCCTTGATGGGTTTACATCATCATGTCTGTCCCATCATGCCTGTTTGAGGAAGCCAACTTTCCCAAAACTATGGGACTATGCAACTAGCAACTACGTTGGTTGCAATGCAATTTCCCATTGCCAACTAAAAGTTGCAACTAAGTTAGCAACTATGCTTTTGGGAAATGAATGCCTGGCTAGCTCATCTCATAGCATAATAAGACATCCACTTGACTTGCTCAATAAACGCAAGAGTAAAAGTGGAGAAGAAGTTCCTTCCCAGAGGCTTCATGCTCTAAACACCTCCACTGAACACAAGGCTTATCAGTTATCGGTTCCAACAACGCTACATGTCCATTTTGGAAAAATATTAGTGTCATGTTTTTGTTTTGTATTTTTAAATTGTGCATTCCAGGTCATTTTAAGGAAATGGATATTTGTTGTTTTGATTATTTAAAAAAAATAAATACAGCAACTGAACTACAGTTTTGACCAAATATACCTGGAAAACATAAATTAAAAAGGCAAAAGTTTTCTGTAAATGTGTTAAAAACAAATGGCAAATATAGCGTTCTGGAACCAAAATCATTTCTCTTACACATACGTCAGTGTACTTGCACAAGGAAGCACCTAGTTCAGGGTCTTAGACATACATACAGCTTGCTTTTTCTACCAGGGTCTACATTGTAATGCATTAAGTTATGTGACAAATTTTTAGCAATTAAAAAGTACATATGAAATGCCGTGGATGAGACATAGAAAAATATGTATTGTACCTTGCTTAAACCAGGCATTATCTCCACCTGCACAACTCACTTCATAGAAGTGATGGGTCATGGCTGACATCAACGCCATTTTAATTCAACTTTTGACAATTTTGAATACTCAGATTTAGTGTGCCTTTTTTCAGTCTCGGTATATAACTGATGCCCAAAACATCAACAAAAGGTGGTGTAAACAAGGTACAACAACATCATTTGACACACCTACATAAATATATACAATAACAAATACAATGCTGATAGTGATGACGCGGGTCATATAGATTATAATAATTATGAGAAATAATATTATTCAACATAGAGGGGGCAGAAATCAACTTACTTGGATTATGTATGAAGATGTGATGTAGTGTGTGTGTGTGTGTGTGTGTGTGTGTGTGTGTGTGTGTGTGTGTGTGTGTGTGTGTGTGTGTGTGAAAAAGAGAGAGGGGCTTGTAGAAAATTCACCCTGAAATGTGATTGCTGCACAGTTTTGTTTTTGTCTTCTCAAAGCCATACCTGCCAGACTATTTCATATACACAGCTCATTCAGTCTTATTTTGAAGGTAAATCATCTCTCAGATTGACTGATCACACAATGTACTGCCAAAGGAAAACCAATCAACTGACTAAAGGGGATTGCTGACCTAATAGAAGCAACAAACCCCCTTCCTAACTCTGAGTTCAACAGATGTAGATATGTCATGTAAATGTACTGTTCCTTACACACAATATCACTTACACATCTTACAGCAATTGATTTCAGTGCCCAGTAGTACCTCTGGAGTCTGGAAAACTATGGCCATTTTCCAGAGAGCAAAAAGGTTTCAAGTATTACTGTTGCTTACTTTTTAAAATTGGACAGACACAAGCAAAGAACAAAATAAACTCTGAGATGTGACCTTTTTTTTATCAGGAGAGTAAAAATCATGTAAGGCAGTCTGTTTGGGAACAGGGGTGTTGTTTCTCTTGCCGCTCCTCCGTAAACGAGAGGAGGAGCATTTTATTCAGAACACAACAGCAGAACACTGAGGATCTCGTCTCCAGACTTGCAGACGTCTTCTGTTCCGCCAGCCTGAAGATCCACTCTCTCCCTCAAGGGGGCGCTGTTAGATCAGCTTCCTCCATTCTGGCAGAGGCTTTTTGAGGAGCGCCTCGTGGGCTTTCCTTCCCGTAACTGGAACTGTAACAGTAACAAACTTAACGCAAGTTAAGGGCTGCTGTGGCAACGACAGAAGCTCCTCTTCTGTGACCACAGAGAAAGGGGGACGGGGCGACGAGCGGATCATTTCAGCCTCTGAGTCACGTTGGCCAGGGCCACAGCGAACGCTTGCACAGCAGAGAACGGATACTGGAAGTCCAGTATGTAAGCGTTTCCATCGATCCTTCCAAACTGCATAACCTGGAAACCAAGGGAGAGCACCATGGATTACATTAATGAAATTACTGAAACTAATTAAAGAACTGAGCCAATGTGAAACATAACCGCATGTGTGAGCCCTCTCATGAGAATTTAAGACTTTTTACTACGCTCTGCCTTCTGTTTTATAGGGGATGGATGCGCTGAACTACAAAAACATTTATAGACCATGGGTGCGTGAGTTAAAGGATAACTATCAAAAGTAAATAAATGAACACATATATTTTACGTTATATTTTTCTGCAACATCGGCAGGCAACATCAACATTCTTTCAGTCTAATAAACAGGCAAGAAATATAACTCGAGTACATTTATTTTGCTTTGATAAAGTTTTATAAGATCCAGGCAGATAAGCAATTAATATTTGTTTTAATCAAATATAATTCACTCTCATCATACATAAGTATCTTACCTGTCTTCCCTCCAGCTCGATCTGAAAGTTCTTTGCGGACTCCTGAGTGACTCTCCCGCCGAAGTCCAGCTGGTAGACCTGCGTGGCCTCGTTCCACAGCGGCTGCTTGTTGGCCATGACGTAGACGAAGCCCTGGCTCCCTAGACTGCGGTCCTCCTTCTCGTTGGCCTTGCGGCACTTGATCTCGTCCAGCTCGCACCCCCCAGCCCTCAGGCTCCTCTTGGTCTTCCAGCCCTTCTTGCTGTTCTGGCTCTGGTTGAGCAGCTCGTCCCCGCTGATAAAGAGCTCGGGTTCGCTCTCAGAGCTGTCCTGGAACTCGTTGGTGGTGGCCTTGTTCAGCTTCTTGGCCTTTAGCTGCTCCTTCTGGCCCTTGGGCTTCTTCTTGTCGCGCCCACCCAGCCTGGGGCTGGAGATGAGGGAGTTGAAGTCCCCGAGGGCGCGCCCGCCTTCCTTCTTCGACTTGCTGCCGCCTTCGGTGATGGCCGTGACGTTGGTCTCGTCGGTGCGACTGTTGTCCAGCCTCTTGCGGTTCTTCTTGCCGAATCTGTCGGCTCGCTGAGGCACGGGACTCTCGTTGAGCGACAGCACCTCCTGAAAACCCTCGCCAGTCTCGGCGGAAGCTTCCGGCGAGCCGAGGTGCCCTTGAAGGTCGGCGGTCGGAGGCGGGGGTGGCGGTGGAGGAGGAGATAGAACCTGCTTCTCCATCGCCAAATGGGAGGCTTTGGGAGGGAGAGTCCCTGCGGGGCTGGACATGGGTGGGCAAGGGTTGTAGGTGCCCCACGGGTGCAAGGCGATGGGCGTCATGGGGACTCCCGCACAAGCGTTGCCGCCGGGGTACATTGGCGGCAGTGGGCAGCAGGCCAGACTGGCCAGGTTTTGTGCATAGCCTGGCGACAGCACCAGGGTGGGGGGGTCCTGCTGGGAGAAGGGCACGGGGGCCACCACCTCTTTGGGAGAGCAGGGTGGCCGCGGGGAGGCCTGCATGGGCTGCAGCTGGGCGCTGCTGTAGCCTGTAGCGGTGGAGTAGGGCAGGGAGATCTGATAGCCCGCTGGGACCTGGAAATTGGCAGCGTTGGGGGAGGTGGGGGACTTGGGCGAGAGGACGAAGGGCACGCGAGACACGTCCAGGTGCTGGGCGGGGCTGAGAATGAGGGGGGGTGGTTTGTGAGAGCCTGATTGGCCGGAGCCTGGAGGGGGAGGAGCTAAAGTGGCGGTCCTCTCCTGAGGAATCCAGATCTCCTCGGTGGCCGAAGGGTCCCACTGGTACGGGGGCGGCCGTTTGACGGTCAGCGTTCCCGTCACGTCGGTGCCCACCGCCAGGTGCCTCAGAGACTGACTGAGAGCCTCGTCCTCCGTGAAGGCGGTGTTGACGTAGTCGGCTCTGTCTCGACCGGCGCTGTTGGCGCCCCCTGCCGCCCCGCCCGTGGTACTGCTCCCGTCCAAACTCAGAAGGTTGTAAGACGACTGAGATGGGAGCGGCGAGGCGCTGTTGGAATGCACGATGACCGTGCTGTGGGGCGCTCCACTTCCTGTTGGCGGAAAGTCCTGCCGAATGATGGTGCCTCCGGCGATTCCGTTGGCGCTGCCGGCGGCGCTGCTCACGTTGCTGCTGCTGCTGCACTGGCTGCACGTGTAGAGCGCTGTGGGGACGCGCTGCTGATAGGCTGCCGCCAGAGCGCTGCTCGCTTTCGCTTTGGTGGGGAGAGTTCGCTGGGGATCCAACATCTGGGACACTTTGAGCGCTGCCTCACGGCTGTTGCGCCGCAGGGTGGCGTGGATCAGGCTGCTGTCCAGCCGTTGGCCGGGGGTCCGCCCTGAGTTTGTTTGATTGGCTGGATCAGGGTAAGGGGGAGGGTCTCCGCTGGGAATGGAGTATCTGGGCACAGTGAGGCGATTGAGGGTGGCGGATGCGTACGGGAGCTGCACTTTCTTACCGTCGGCAGAGGCGCCGGCGGCTGCAGCAGCGGCGGAGGAAGAGGAGGAGGTGACCCTGAGGGTGGCAGAGCTTCCAGGGCCCTGCAGAGTGTAAACATTTTGGTTGCAGACGAGCCGCGTGCGTGGGCGGCAGACCTCCTCCACGTTCCCGCTGCTGTCGAAGGTGGTGATCCTCTCGTAGCCCAGCGGCGTCGGGTACTGCACCCCCTGGGCTCCCGGAGGGTAGAGCGTAGAGAACTCTCCTTTCTTCAGGCACAAGTCCGCTGGGGGTGGAGTTCCGCTCGCACCTCCTGCCCCGCCAGAGACGGCCGACCCAGCGGCCGAAGCAGCGGAAGCCGCGGCAGCCGCAGCCGCTACTGCTGCCGCCACCGTGCCTGGGTATGGAGGGGGCGGGGTCATCTTGCTGAGCTCCAGAGGGGCACTGAACACCACGGCGTCGCCTTCAGCCAGCTGAGGAGCGGAGCGCGTGGGTTTGATCTTCAGCAGGTGCTCGTGCTCCACCCCGCGCTCTACGGCTGCCGCAACCGCCGCGTGCTCTGCAGGGGAGAGGGGAACCTGTAGCGCCCCCTGTTGGAGCTGAAGCTGGAGGAGCGGACCAGAGGACTGGCCCTGGGCCTGAGGTAGGGGGTTGGAGGGGATCTGGATCTGGATGGGGTGCTGCTGCAGCTGCTGTTGCTGTTGCTGCTGCAGCTGCTGCTGGATCTGGTGATGATGTTGCTGCTGCAACTGCTGCTGTTGCAACTGCTGCTGCATCTGTTGATGTTGCTGTTGGAGTTGCTGCTGCTGCTGTTGCTGCTGCTGGATTTGTTGTTGCAACTGCTGCTGCAGGTGTTGCTGCTGCAGTTGTTGTTGTTGATGCTGCTGCATCTGTTGATGCTGCTGCATCTGCTGTTGGTGCTGCTGCAGTTGTTGTAACTGCTGTAGCTGCTGCTGATGCTGCATTTGCTGCTGTTGTTGCATTTGATGAAGATGCTGCTGCATTTGTTGATGCTGAAGCATCTGTTGTTGATGTTGCTGCTGCTGCTGCTGCAACTGCTGCTGTAACTGTTGTTGCTGCTGCTGCTGCTGCTGTTGTTGTTGCTGCTGCTGTTGTTGATGTAACTGCTGAAGTTGCTGAATTTGATGCGGTTGAAGCTGGTGGTGTTGCGTCTGTTGTTGTTGTTGCTGTTGTTGTTGTTGTTGCTGTTGTTGTTGAGATGGTGTTGCCGGACCGACCAGGAGTCTTCCGACCTCCAGGCCTCCGAAGATGACCTGTCCAGGGCTGGAGTACCTGGTGGGAACAGTGTACTGGGCAGTGAGCACAGAGTCCTGACCTTGGTCCGACGCAGCGGCGGCGGCCGCCACTGCTGCCGCAGTCGCCATGGGATTGGTCAGGATGTCCAGCTGGACGTTCTGATTGGCTAAGAGGGACTGGACGAGCCCGATGCTTTGGGTGGGGGACATGGCTTGAGCAGGGCTGTGGATGGGGGCGATGGGGATGTTTACAGTGCAAGGAGGGTTGTCGTCGGCGACGCCCGATGGCCCAGTGACGGGGAGGTCGTCCTCGTCTTCGCTGAAGACGTTTGGGCTGAACACGGGCAGGTTGATGTAGTCCATGGAGATCTTTCTCACCTCCGGCAGGTAGATGGTCATCTGCCGCGGCTGGAGGTGAAGCAGGCTTGTCTTGTAGATGACTGGGGAGCAGAGCAGAGAGACAAAAATCACACATAAATAAAGTTATAATTCCAACCAAATGGAAACTCATACACTGAAAATTCATAGTCAAAAGAAATAGGGTATGATTTTTATTATATAGAAATTTTTACCTGCGCCAAGATTTGTTGGCAAAAAGGTAGCGAGACCAACTATTTTAAACTTGGTTCCCCATATGTTTGAAGTCACCTGAGCAAGGTAATTATGCTAAGGGAAAACAGAGACACACAAGTTAATTAATGAGAGGTCAAAACAAATTCCCAACTCAGAGCACTGGTGGTGTTCTTTTATGTTAAAAACACACTTAAACTATCCAAACACCAATAAATCTATCCTTGTGCTGAAAGACTACCAGGTAAGTTACCTGTGTGATGTCATCAAGGGGAAACTCTCTGCGGGTCAGACTCGGGGAGCCAATGGAGGGTTTCCGGATCGGTAACCTTGGCGATCGTGATATTTCCTGCGTGGCTCGGCTGAGCTTTGGGGATTTTCGGGGATCTATATTAATCCTGTTGGTAAAGGGACACACTAAGTCTCTACAGAGAAGGTAGTAGATGGGAAAAAAGGTTGAATTCAAGGTTGTCACAGACATGCAGAATAGAAAACCTGCTACTATTAGTACAGTACAACTACTGCAGCAAAAACATGCAGAGTTTAGCAGATCAAAACAATATAATAATACAGAATATCAAACATTGCTTAACATAACATAATAAGTAAAATGAAAGGTGGAAAAGATTTTCAGAGACAGACAATAGCAATTGCAATTTTCAGGATTTGTAAGTGATGAAGAATTTCATGACTCCACCTCCTCCCTTTGAAAGCAAATGTAAAACTAGTAAAGCACTCGGAGAGCACAGACCTACACCTAGGCAATAAGGTCTCTGACCTATGGAATAGAAATTACAGTTGGTGTCCGGATCACCAACAAAATTCAGTCATTTGTTCCTCGCCCTAATACCCTGAATGCCTGAATATTTCATCAAAGTAACTAACGCTGGTGAAAACATAGTCTCCTTGACGGAGGTCATAAACAAAGGCCGGGTTGCTTACTAGTTTATTTCAAACACAAAGGCAGTTCAATTTACTGTAGAAAAAAACAAAGCAAATTAGAGTAGATGTGTGTGGAAAAAAGCAATAAAAAATGTGAGCAAACAGCCAGAGGAGGCTTTAGTACCGTGGTAGTTTGGGTGACTTGCTTCCCCTGGATATCTTTGGTGATTTCTTGCCCACCCAGTCATCACTGAGCTCAATGTCACTGGAGTCGGAGCAGTTGCAGCTGTCGATCATGGCCGAGATCAAAGTGTTTCCATACACCTCGTCTGAATCAAACAACACAGAGCCCACGTTACACCACTGCCATGGAAAACACATCAGCGCAACCTTCACTTGTTTCCATAAACACATTTCACAGATCATATCATCACCTTGGCTGGAGTTAGACTACTTTTATCTGTGTCTTGCCAATTAATGGAATCAAAACAAAACACAACAAACAAAACAAAACAAGTAAATACTGAATCACTTGTCAGTTTGAAGATTAATTTTATCAGATCATAAGAGCAGAAACAGGAATTTAATTTAACTAGTAAATATGGAATCAAAACATAAATAAATAAATAAATGAAAGTCCTTTCGCCTAACCACTTCAATCTCACCACAGTCAACAACCCCCTCCACTCAACACCCACCCGTCTTCCCGTCGGTCTTAGGGTCCATGATGACAAACTCCGGCCGTAGCTTGCTGATCCTGCGGCCCTTGAGAATGGGCACCAGCCCCCCCAGGTACTCCAGGTAGAGGGTGTAGCAGGGCCCCCCCACCTCGGGGTTGTCCTCCGTACGCTTCATGGTGCAGTGTAGGCGCTCGTTCCCAGACGTGGGGTAGCTGACAAAGTCACGCATGTTGTTGGGGTCTGGGATGGGGGGCTGGGAGGAGGAGACATGGAGACACATAAAACTGCATGAACATCAGAGCCGTTTCCCACTGAACTAAGTACTCGTCTGCTGCAGTACTAACGGCATAAGAGGACCACACTGCTGGCTTTGCCTTCCTACGACAGAAAAGCTCAAATGACTTCCTCCACGACTCGGTCTCAGAATACTGGCTCAATTAAATCAGTATCCTACTGTATGCAACAATTATTCAAATGTGAGAAAGAGTGATCTTTTCTACATTAAAGGAGAGTTACCGGAGAGAATTCAAGCATAGCCCTGTTGAAAGAGCTTGCTAAATGCGCTAGTTAGCGAGTGGAACTGAAATCAGATTTGGTACAGTCACAAACCGAACTGTTCACAACGCAGAAGCTTGCAATCAGTTTGTCACTGAATGCAATGTCGGACCTGACTGTTGGAAACCGAAAGCGTAAGATCTGAGATTACATTGACTCAATGTAAAGTGTTACGCATTCGCTGTTAGCGTCTAGTGCTGTTCGAAAAGTCTTTAATTTCATGCTAAATATATTGCTGTCAGAATACTGTGCAGCAGGATTAAACTCAGCATCCTACTGTAGGCAATAATTATTAAAATGTGGGAAAGAGGGATCTTTTCTATATTAACTATACAGGGCTTGGAATCCCAAAGGGTTATTTCTATAGGAGGAGGAGGAAGATGGGAAACAGGGTTATTTCTATAGGAGGAGGAGGAAGGTGGGAAACAGGGTTATTTCTATAGGAGGAGGAGGAAGGTGGGACACAGGGTTATTTCTGTAGGAGGAGGAGGAAGGTGGGACACAGGGTTATCTCTGTAGGGGGAGGCGTGTGGCACAAAGTATTTCTAAAGGATGGCACACTGGGTTATTTCTATAGGGGAAGGAGGAGAGTGGCACAGAGGGTTAAATCTATAAGAACCCTAGGGTGGCACAGAGAGTTAATTTGATAGGAGGGGGAGGGAGGCACACGGGGTTATGATAGGAGGAAGGAAGAGGGTGGCACAGAGGGGGGGGGGTTCTATATTTCTATATAGAACCTCCCTATATATGGGTATGTATATTTCTATATATAGGTTTTTATTTATAGGAGGAGGAAGAGGGCTGCACATGCGTTATTTCTCTATAGGAGAAGGGTGGCACACAGGTTTAGAATGGCACAGAGGGCCTACTGTACCTTGATGGTGGGTGCAAAGGCGGTGGTGACGAAGGTGCTGAGTCTGGAGGGCATGGTGAGCTTGGCCACGTCCTTCTCCTCCCGTACGGCGCTGGCGATGCCCTGCTGGCACAGCAGCTGCAGGCTGGCCACCCGGTGCTCCACGCGCACCACATACAGAGCAGGACCGCACGCCAGGAACAGACGAGAGTCACGGTGGCCCCAGCACAGGGTGGTGATGGGACGCTGACCGTTCAAACACACACACACACACACACACACAGGTACACAGACACACACACACACACACACACACACACAGGTACACAGAGAGGCACACACACAGACACACACACACACACACACACACACACACACACACACACACACACACACACACACACACACACACACACACACACACACACGCACACAAACAAACACACACAAACACAGGTTAGATAAATAATGCACAAGGAGCTAAAAGCCTAAAGGCTTACACACAAAAGAGTACACATACACACACACTACTTACCATTATTTTAAACAATACTGATCTACCATCTACTTGACTACATTTCCACTTTTTCTCTACACAGAATGTACAGATGCAAATTGATACAGTAGATGAACCAGATCAATAAGAATGATGAAGAACAATGGCATCAATATCGATAAAATCTGTGGTACGCATGAGACAGACTCACCTGTGCAGGTGTGTCCAGGGTGTAGATGTGCTCCCCACGGACGTTGTAGAACTTGACGGTTGCGTTCCTCACAGAGGGAGCACAGGTGGGGTCAGGTGACACGACGTGCCTCTCCATCCCCGCCACCGCCAGCAGGTCTCCTTGAGAACACCACTGCACCACCACGTCTGCAGGAGCACACAGACACACACACACACACACACACACATTAAGTACTATCAAGTCTGTTGACAGAACACTGAACAGAACAGAAAACTGTTACAGAGTAAATGGTGCCAATAAGACATGTCATACAGACATCATAACACAAACATCAATAACAACAATAAAAACATTATTAAGAATATAAATAAATAAATAAATAAATAAACACACCCAGAAATGATAGAATTGATACAAAGACATTCCAAATGGAGAACAACACTCATAAGGAGACCACAGGTGTCTGTGCAGGACTTCTCACCTTTGAGACCGGAGCGGATGTGTATGGGGGACAGGTCGTCATAGTTACTCATCAGGTTGATCTCTCCCGACGTGAAGCAGACCGTTAGCAGAGGCCTCAGGCTGTGCACTGCATAAACAACAACAAGACCAGGACTGGGATCAGCCAGAGAGACACAAACACTGGGACAATACTGTACACAGCACTGCACCAGACTAGGCGTCCGTTTCCCAAAAGTATAGTTGCTAACTATGTTAGTTGCAATGCAATTTCCTATTGACAACTATGTTGCAACTAATTTAGCAACTATGCTTTTGGAAAACAGACGTCTGGACCATAACACATTAGTCAGAGACACAAAACACAAGGACATACACATCCCTGGCAAAATTTCAAAACAAACAAAAAATGAGCCCTATTGACCCCATTATTGGCTTTTTTTATCACTGACATTTCCAAAGAACTATTCATGATTATAAGGGTGATTAATTTAGAAACGATTGAACAATATTGCCTGGCAATGATTCCTATTGCATTGCTGGATTTCAGACATTTTTCCCACTGATATTAAATATAAAGAAAATCATCAGTTGGGGTAATTTGCCAAGGCTCTCCTAATGACAGAACTAGGAAGCAGTGATTTAGTGGGTTATAGCCTATCCCAGTAGCAGGAATGCTTTGGAATAGCTACACAAATTCCCAACATGTATCCTCAGCGATAAAATCCTCCTCTGCGCTTCTCCCTGAGTCATAACCACGGCTGCTCATTTCCCAAATACACTTCTCATGCCCTGATGAAGACAATGGGTCGAAACGCGTAGGCATGTAGCTAGAATTTATTAATTTAATTTTACAAGGAGTGCCTCAAAAAGTTGTTTTTTAATCTCTTCATGGCTATTTTGAAGCCCAATTTTTTTTTGAAGAGCACCCTTTTTCACTATATTTGGATAAACAACCCAGTGAAGCATTCCTTTTTCTCTTTTTGATTACACTTCTCAGCCTTTTTTAATTTGGGTTTGGCGAGACATATATTACTGTACTACTGTATCTCTTCCCCCTTACTAGGAGTCCTACTCCTACTCTTGGGCTGCGTCACTGCTCAGAACCATAGTGGATCTGCTTCAAGACACCCAAAGCGCTTTACAGTGTAAGGGGGACCTCACTGACCACCACCAATGTGTAGCATCCACCCACCTGGGTGATGCACGGCAGCCATTATGCGCCAGAACGCTCACCACACACTTGGTGAGAGGTGGAGAGCGAGGGAATTATTGAATGAGCCAATTACAGTGGGGGATGATTAGGGGGCCAGATTGAATGAGCCAGGTTGGGTGATCAGAACACCAAACTGTCAGACACACTTGACTTGACCAGGAAAAAAAAAGAAGAAAAAAGTGATCACACAGCTCTTGACTTGTTTGCTTTCAGACAGGGAGGTTGGTACAGTAATACTTTTCAGAGAAGTTTCTAGAATCATCACTTAGACTAAAGCAATGGCAGTGAGCCCACAGTGACGCACAACACACAGCGTGATGGCGGTGACGTTCAGGATTCTGCTCGCTCGCTAGTCGACCAGCTGGCTAACAGCAGGGGGCTTTTAGTTGCGGTCAACTAAACTCCACATGTGCGCTCTGTCCGGCCTACAAAGCCTCACCTGTCCAGCCTGCCTCCATTTAAACCATCAATAGGCTCTGAAAATTGGCGACTCGTTTGTGAATGGTGGCGGAAAAACATGAATGTAAACGGTTTTGAGGGGGGCAGCCAGTGTGGGAAAATATGGACTTTTTTGTTGTGTTGTGTTGTGTTGTGTTGTGTTGTGTTGAATTACAGAAAGATACACACATACTGTATGTCCACAAGTTCAAACTCAATGTCACACACACACACACACACACACACACACACACACACTTCAAAGCAGTACTTCGAACAAGCTTCCTGCCACCTGACCAATCACAGCACGGCTTGCGCTTGAAACCCAGGAGGGTAGCTCAGAACACAGCAGTGATACTAAAACACCAGAAAGTGTGTGTGTGTGTGTGTGTGTGTGTGTGTGTGTGTGTGTGTGTGTGTGTGTGTGTGTGTGTGTGCAGATGGGGCACTATCCAGGTTCCATCTGCACTGGCGACAAGACGAGGCCACCGAGCAGTGTGTGTGTGTGTGTGTGTGTGTGTGTGTGTGTGTGTGTGTGCGTGTGCGTGTGTGCAGATGGGGCACTATCCAGGTTCCATCTGCACTGGCCACAAGACGAGGCCACCAAGCGAGAAATCAAAACAGCTGGATTGGATGGAGCTTTCGCAGGACTGCAGCCCCAGGGGACAGACCAGGGGACTCAACACTGCAGCCCCAGATTAACTCTGAACCATCAGCCACAGCAGAGCAGATTATTTTAGGACGAGGAGAGAGAGAGAGAGAGAGAGAGAGAGAGAGAGACAGAGAGTCGGGATCTGGATTAAAAGTCAAATTAGAGGGCAAGGTCAATGGGTGAGGGATGGAAATGCACACACACACGTGTGTGTGGGCAGGGGGAGAATGGGAGTTACAGGTGATTACACAGGTCCTGTTCTTACCCATGAAATGCAGCGGGTTTGAACATTCTAGAATGCACAGGTGTCGTTTGGCAACACTGCTTCCGAGATGGAATCAGAACACGCTAACCTCTTCAAGGAAAAAAAGGACTTCAAGGAAAAAAAGCCCATTTAGGCAACAAGCTTCAGGCGCTGTGAGACAACCCTTAAGAAGCTTATGGGGTTGGGAGTACAGTGTAGGTCCCTCTACTCTCCTCTCCTCTCTAGTGGCTGCCAGAGGGGCTGTGAATGAGCACCTCTAGAGGTGGCTTTAGGGGCTCAGAGTGTGACCTCAACAAACACGATTATGGGATAGATAGAATCACTCACCATGGCGATGGCCAATAGGAGATTTGGAAATGGAGCATGGCAGTACGGAAAGCTGCTTGCTCAGCAATAACACAGTTTATGTAGGATGGAGAGAGAGAGAGAGAGAGAGAGAGAGAGAGAGAGAGAGAGAGAGAGAGAGAGAGAGAGAGAGAGAGAGAGAGAGAGAGAGAGGGTGGGAGAGAGGGATAGAGAGAGAGGGAGGGACGTATCAAGAAGAGAGATAGAGAGAGTGAGGATGGACAGAAAGAAGAGAGAGAGAGGCAGAGAGAGAGGGAAAGTAGAAAGACCCCAGAGGATGCTGCTTTCCCTGTGGGGGAATAGTCATCTTAGTCAGTGTCACTGATAGAGAGAGAGGGAGGAGAGGGAGAGAAGGATGGATAGAGGGAAGAGAGAGAGAGGGAGAGAGAGAAGAGAGAGGGGGATAGAGAAAAGAGAGAGGGGGAGAGAGACTGAGAAAGAGAGAGCAGAAAGACCCTAGAGGATATTGTTTGCATAGAAAGAGAAGAGGAGGGAGGGAGAGAGAGAGAGAGAGAGAGAGAGAGAGAGAGAGAGAGAGAGAGAGAGAAAGAAAGAAAGAAAGAAAGAAAGAGAGAGGGGGGGGTGTTGCTAACTAACCGTGTGGGGGGGGGGAGTAGTCATCTGAGTCTGTATCTAGGAGAGAGAGAGAGAGAGAGAGAGAGAGAGAGAGAGAGAGAGAGAGAGGATACTGTATGTAGCTTACCCTGTGGGGGGGAGTAGTCATCTGAGTCTGTGTCGCTCTCACTGCTGTCCTCCACCAGGAAGTTGGGGTAGTTCCAGGCCATGCTGACGATGCCGTCCGACTCGTGGAGCAGGATGTGGGCCAGCATGCGGCCGTGGCAGTCCATCACGATCACCTGACCGTCCGCCGTGCCAAACAGCACCTGCAGGGGGCAGCGCACAGCACATGAATCACAGCCTGCTGGATATGGGCCTGTGTGTGAGAGTGTACATTTATGTGTGTGCTTATGTGCATGTGTGTGTGTGTGTGTGTTCTCAGTGAAATACAGTGATATGTTGAAGCATGATTCATCATGAGAATTCATTGGAAAGGCAGCCTCATTATAAGGCAGTGACATGGTGGAGTGCATTTCATGAGGTAGCAAGATCATTTTACAAGACAAATAGGCTCAAAGGGAAAAGCAATTCAGGCTTTACATCACTAAAGGCTGGCTGTGACGCTGGTGTGAAGCTTTTCTACGCCTTCCTCATATGATCGACAAAAAGGTGTTGAAAGGTCTAGGCTTTACTGTACATTGTGGTCAAAATCACGAGGCAGGCAACTTCTGGTGTTTCTGTGTCTTTATTCACGACGCCGGGGAGATGTTACCAGCAAGACGCCAAGTAACAAATCCAAAGTCCCAACATTTGGGTTCCCTCTTTATGCAGGTCTTGTCTCCTACTTACACAGTCATTTAGTTGACAAATGAACATCCAAACTAGACATGATATTATCTGTGGTCTTTGGATACCAGCTGCACTGGACCCACTTCCTTCTACAACTAAATCCAATTCTACTAATGATGTTTAGTCAATAGTTAACCATTTGGGGTGGATGGACCCAGGATGTCCTACTCTTGGTCTACCCTCAGGCTCTAAGAACTTCCTGCTTGTTGACCATCCTTAGGGTGGTCTGGCTCTTAGACAATTGCTTTCTTGAACAGGCACATTTCTTAGACAACAGATCTCTACACATATTTCTCACTACATCTATGCTTTCCAACTTATTTCTTACGGAGATACAGAATTTATCCCACATTCCCCCCTGTGGAGCCCTACAAGCTCCATATGAGATAGGCTAATAAATTACCTTGCAGTTGATACTTAGATCACATAATCATTGGCCGATACCAGACTAGAGATTATATTACATAGACAAAAACATTCAATTTCATAAATTTCAGAGCACCCAAGAGCACTGGGGCAAGGAAAAACTCCCTTGCCTTTCTTAATGGGAGAAACCTTGGACAGATCCACGGCTCAAGGAGCTGACCCAACTGTCAGGGGCCATTCTACTGTTAATACTGTTACGTGTTAGAGCATCATTTCCTTGCCATACAACTAATTTCTTCAATTCCAATTTCTTTTTTTCACTAAATCATCATCATTGTCTGATTCAACTGGCACTTAGAAATTTCTATACCTTGAAATAGAAATGTTGTTTGTTAAAGGTTAGCAGGTTAGTTAGTTCAATGGAGCATAAACATTTCATCCATTTCCCTTAGCACGATTCATAGACATGGCACAACTAAAATACATTTGAAATACATTTGAATGCTTCATGGATTTTAGAATGCAATTCACTTATGTTGATTCCCAGAATTTTCCTATTAGTCTCTTTCAACTGTCCTTCTACCTTCTTGTTTCATGGGATTTCGTTCAGTTCATGTATGATTCTTGATTTCTTTCCTGTCTGCACTGAGATCATCAGACGTCAGACCAGGGGCGTAGCACCAAATTCTAGGCCCTGTACACAAGCAGTGGCCATAGGCCCCCCTCATACTCTGGAATACAATTCCAGAAACCTCTTGAGGCCCTGGTAACTCTCTTTCAGTGTTCCTCATGTTAGGTAGGGAAAATAACATTTTGTCCTTCCCACGGTCGCAGTATGTCCTCTCCACTGTTTCTGGTTCCCGTTATCTTTGATGATGATGATTCCTTAGATATTTGATGAGTGCTAAGGAGCCTTGTTCAACCGGGTTTTTATTCTGGACACTCTTTGAATGGTCGTCACCTGTAAGAAAACAAAGGACAAAGCAGTATCAGTTCTTCACAATAACTTGTATTTATTCATTTACCCTTTTTTCCCCATTTACATCTACGTAAGTTAGATATTATTCCCCCTGGGCTGGTAAGGGACGAGTGATCAAGATCTCAAGTACTGTGCCTTGTAGATCCTAATACCTGGTCTCTACGGTAGAGGAGAGTTCAAAGTAATGCTTTCACTCAGTCTATTCACCTTGAAACCTTCTTACCATTTGTTTTTCCACTTCATTCAGATCAAATCTTTTAAGTTTATGTGCACTTTCTAGATTCTATTCAGCTCTCTAAATAAATTAGCAATTTCTGTACAAGTCCCTGTAACTTTATTTTGAAGATTCACATTCCAGTGCTCTTCCTTATTTTCTTAAATCAGGCCTAAATAGGCCTATATAACTTTCTTGAGTGAAAGCCTAACTTGACTCCCATTGTCTGTACCCAAATCAGCACCTATTACTATAGTGAATCCTGATGTAAGACACAGTTAGTCTCCTTTTACTTATGTCATTCTTCTTCACTATACACTGTATCTTGCTTCAAGTTATGCTAAGGTAAATTTATTTCTGCTTTCAGAATTTCATGTTTCGCATTTCAAATTTTTTCTCAATTTTCTACTTTTTCCTGTACTCCCCCCTGCACGGCTATTAAGTGGCCGTGTCTACTTAATGTTTGGCTCAAACTGACATTATGTTGGTAAATTCATGCTGATTAGCCTGTATATCATTTCTCCTTTACATTTGATATGGTCACATTACCAAGAATCCTCTTTCTAGGGTTCGTACACCTTTTTCAATATGAAATTCAAGCACTTTTCCAGCACATTCAGGGTCAATTTTCAAACTTTCCGACTTTCAAAACTGATTGAACTACATAGGCTACTGCTCAAATTTTTTCCAAATATCAGAGGGCCAGAAACTATCTGCCCATCACCCTAATGCACAGGCACCACCTCCAGAGTGCTTTGCTTGATGTACAGTAGCTGCTTACTGTTCAGCACTGAATACTGGTTTTAACAGAGGCTGTGACTGGTGGAGCACTAAACATGAACACGTACAAACGTAGAAGATGGGTCACAACTTCACTCATGACATGTAACAATGAGCAACACCCATTTTTACATCTCATTCAGTCACCTAAAAGCAACACAAGACTCTAAATTAGTTTTTTCTAAAAAAAATTTCTGCCTAATACAATGTACACATCTTAGGTCAATTAATGCTTCAAATTTATATAACTATTGCAAGGGACTATTATATGGATACAGAGACTATAAATACATTACATGTCAACACTTTTTACCACAATTACCCAATGCCTTCAGAAAACTCACATATCAAAATCTCCAAATTGAATTAGCCTATAGGTGCATTGTTTTCATATATCTGCCACTCAAAAATTGTCTTTTGTCAAAGCTACAGTAATCTGATTGAACAATTTTCATGAGAAATCAGTTAGTAATGCTCAATTAAAATGACTGATTGTTCTAACTACCTTCCACATGAACCATCCTGCTATTTTCCATTCTCAGATAGGCCAAAAAGAATCGAAATGTAATTTACAACACATCTGATGTATTATTTAACAGTGGGTCAGAGTTATTGTTAATGAGTGATCGTCAAAACTGAGGTTCACAACCTAGGTCTACAAGAGAAACGGGACTTTATTAATTCTTCACCCTGCCTGTTTTGTGCATCTAATGCGCACTGCACGGACCAAGCGGAGCACTTTTCATTACGATCATCATTTTATTCAGTCTACAAGGCGAACTACTATTAAGTGAACATTTGTACGGAGCAAATGGATTTACACTTTCAAGCATTATCAAGGATTGTGCCACAATCCAAGCACACTCCAAACCTTGAAAACACCACATTAAAATCCAAACAATTTTAAGGTTTTTAAGCACCCTTAGACTATGAACCCTGTCTTTCTCACCAATTCTTTCATGGACTTTTTTAATTCCAATCAGAGCATTGTTTCCCTGGACTGCTAAATGGCAGTGCCAATTTAGTTGACATGTTGGATCAATGTTTCCACTGTATAATTAATCATATAGATTTAAAATTGTTAATTGTAAATTGCATTGTCCTTTACAACACATCAAATGGATTCACTACAGCATAGCTACTTCCTACCTCTCCAGCCCATTCAATTCTTTGCCAATAATCTGCACAAAAATTTCCAATACCCTACCTAAAGGCTAAGACTAAAGTCATTTAAACACATCTTTCATCACTGTCATTCATCATGTCAGTCTAAGTCAGTTATCCCTCAGGGTTTTGCAAATCTTACATCATGGAAGTGCACAATTGGAAGTGTGCACACAATTTAAAAGCAAAAGATGGCCATATTAAATAATTCCCAGGAAAAGTATTTGCTGCGTTGCCTTGCGTCAGGGCAAGCAGTCAGTGCTGAGATGCAGTATGCATCCTAGGGCCCACTAGCCAGGGGTGAGGTTATGACCCCATTTCACTTACTCCTCCTGACAGAGTTGCAACTTTATAAAGACCTTACGTTGCCACAGTGTCGCTATTGACACACCTCTCTCGACGCTTTTCACATGAATTGCTTGCGAATAAAATCTTTTGAGAGGCAAGATGTTAGGGCTTTGTGGAAAACTCTGATTGGGGCCCTTTGTCTTTGTGGCAAGGTACACTTTATCCACTTCTATTTTTATTAAAATAAACAAATAAACAAAGCGTGTCTAGTCTAAGCATCTCAATGCATCACCATGCTGTATATAAACAAACTTTGCTGTCCCACACCCAGAGACAAATAATGTCCAAAACCAGCAATCCATTTTCATGCTCATCCTATAAATGTGAAAACCTGTTTCACAATTGTGTCAAAGAACCTATTTACCTTGACAATTTTTTTTTTCATAGCCACATGTGTATAAGAATGTTTAGTTTGCAAACACTGATTTCATGTCAGGCCAGGTTACAGGCCTACTACTGCTGCAGAGTAAATTTACTTTTAACTACTTATAATTTATGCCGGCTGTTCCTGGTCTTCACTTTTCTTAATAATTTAATTTAGGATTTTCAGGAAGTATGCCACCACACAATGCAAGTCCTCTGTAATGTCCTGCTCTCTCTGGACTGAGATTTAACCCTGCCCTTGGTTTGCTAACTTCGTACCCTTCAAGTGGGTGCAATTTCTCTAACTGAAACCCCATATACTGTATCTCTTCTCAGAGCTACTGCGAAAATATAACCTATGCTTAAACACAAACATCTCAGTCCAACACAAATTTCAGGGGAAAACACTGATACAGAAGAAAAGAGTAGCCTATTAGATTTGATATTCACTGTCCTGTCCTGCTTCTGTCACTTTTCTTTTCCCTATTTTATCACTGACTAAAGTTTTACTACTGAATTTTTTTTTTTCTATCTGCCTCATTTCTGAAAAATAAAAAGAAACATCCCCAGAAAACATAAAAAACACTGAAGCTATTGATAAGGCTGCATAGAGGAAACAGACATCATATATCAGAAGTGTCACCGTGGGTTCACTGAAACCCCCCTGTCCATGAGTTAGAGAGTCCTGTGATGGAAAATATTCTTTATCCTTTGTGCTGTCTGGTCTTGCAGCTTGCAGCAAAATGGTCCACGACCTGTGCATTCTTTGGTTACTCCAACTTTTAAAGTCCATTTCCACTGCCTTTTCCCTCACCCTCCCTCCACCTACACTGCTAGCCTTCTCTGCTAGCTGCTCTGGTGCTCCTGAGTGTTTTTTTTTTTTTTCTTCAGTTGATTTTCTCTCCTTGAATCTTTTCACTCTGCCACCGTTCCTTCCTATAGTTTAGGATAGGACAGTTTAGGATAGTTTCCCTACAATTTGCACTGATAAGGGGATCATGGCAAGCAGCATGCTGGCTGGGGTGCATTAAGTGGTTAGGGAGTCTTGCTGGGTGAGGGGTAAAGACAGATGTGGTGGATACACCAGTGTCCAACATTATTATTCCTCTGAAAGTCCATTAGTTAGGGGCTTGCTCAGTTTGTTCATCTATTCATGCACTTCTGTTGTTGTCTGTAGTCCTCTGGAAAGCCTTTGTCTCTCTATCTCTCCTTCTCTCCCTCTCTCTCACTCTTTCACTCTCACTCACATATACACACCCAAACCACTTTTCTCCTCTACTTTTCTTTGTTTAGAATTTCTCTAACCCTGTCCTTTTTCTCTTTTTTCTCATATGTCATATATGTTATAGTTCCCCCATCATTTCCCTACATTCTTAACCTTTCTATCCAATACTCTTACAATATTCCTTCACTTTACTTCTTCCTATGCATACGTAGTCTTGTTATGTTAACACTATTATTAGTTTTCTTGGTAACACTTTCATGTCTAGTTCTATCATCAGTGTCCCCATATAATTTTTTTTCCAATCGCCTTACGCCTAAAAGTAACAGAGTAATACAAACAATTATGAAATAGCAAACTTCATGAATATCCGTTCGTCTTATTATCACGTATATAATATTATCACATGTCTCTTATTCTTACATTATACCTGTTTGGGCTGATCAGACCCTTGTTACCCCCCTGTGCGCACAAATTTTCCACCATCCTCAAATGGTCGGAAGGCCACTACCACTATCACTGGCAGGAAAAACACTACCACTCTCACTGGTAGGCACTTGTATACACAAACCACTACCTTCTCTGGTAGGCACACTAAACCACTATCCACTCTAGGACAGGGAACACACACTACTATCCACACTAGGATAGGCGACACATACCACTATCCACTCTAGGATCGGTAGGTCTCACTATTTTACCATATCCACTCTAGGATAGGCAACACACAACACTATCCACTCTAGGATAGGCTAGGCCTCACTATTGTACCACAGCTGTAAAGGATGTAAAAGAAAGGGACACTCACCACCAAAGTTGCCTGCGACCACAGATACAGCTGGGACCGTATCTGAAGCCCAGGAGGATTCTCTCTGGCCTGGCTGGGTGTCGTAAGGCTGTTTGGTTGCTGACACGACCTTCTCCCAGGGATCTCAAGACGATCTCCCACCGAGTCGCGACTTTGGTGGGTTCCAGGCCATTGGTTCTTCTCGCTGAACTCCAGAGATTGGCACCCTGCTCGCAGCGCCACCTTGTGGTCAAAATCACGAGGCAGGCAACTTCTGGTGTTTCTGTGTCTTTATTCACGACGCCGGGGAGATGTTACCAGCAAGACGCCAAGTAACAAATCCAAAGTCCCAACATTTGGGTTCCCTCTTTATGCAGGTCTTGTCTCCTACTTACACAGTCATTTAGTTGACAAATGAACATCCAAACTAGACATGATGTTATCTGTGGTCTTTGGATACCAGCTGCACTGGACCCACTTCCTTCTACTACTAAATCCAATTCTACTAATGATGCTTAGTCAATAGTTAACCATTGGGGGTGGACGGACCCAGGATGTCCTACTCTTGGTCTACCCTCAGGCTCTAAGAACTTCCTGCTTGTTGACCATCCTTAGGGTGGTCTGGCTCTTAGACAATTGCTTTCTTGAACAGGCACATTTCTTAGACAACAGATCTCTACACATATTTCTCACTACATCTATGCTTTCCAACTTATTTCTTACGGAGATACAGAATTTATCCCACAACATCACTAAAGGTTAGCGGTGATGGTGGTAAGCATTTCCTCACGTTGCTCATATGATCCACAAAAAGGTGTTAGGCAGACTTCATGGTCACGGACACCTCATACAGTTTGTCCAGTCAACATCTTTTGTAACACATTATATTCACCTTATTCCACGGGTAAACACGGGCGCTGCCATGACAATTGTCATTGTCATGTGTTTCTACGGCTACAATAAGGAGTTTTGTGATCGTGGTATTTCATGAAAATTACGTTGATTTGAATGAGAGGCAGTGTCTAACGGAAGTTTGAAGACAATCGGAGGGCTAACGCGGAAGAAAAAAAGACAAAAAGGGGCGGGGCTGCATAAGGTGAATAAAACTCAAATCCCTGGTCTAGCTGCTGTCATGACTGAGGTTATTACTTTTTAACCAAAGATCACTGAATAGCCCACAGGCCACTTCAACACTGTCTGTGTTCCTTCACTACATGGCCTGTAACATAGTCGTAACAGGTAGTACTGACACAGGTACTGACACATACAGTAACAGGCAGTGTCGACACAGGTACATGTGCTAAAACAGAACAGGTAGTGCTGACACAGGTACATACAGGTATACTAACACAGCACGCGGGGTGTCTGACAGAATCCAATCTGACAGAATTCTGCCAGAGATCAGGGGTGGAGTTGACGGCTCTCTCTGACTGAAGTGGACAATGTCATTATGTCCGGAGTGTGAGAGTAACGTGGGCGACCGGCAGACACAACAAAAACAACAAAAACAACAACAACAACAAAAAACATCCCAAACCAGACAGGGATGCATTATCACTGACAAATAACAAACCATGGCTGGTTCTGGGGGTTTATTCCTACATAGATAATGAACAGCTGTTTTCCTGTTGTACTCTGTAGTCATGGAGCGTGCAAATGTACTGTGTCAAGATCATATCTCCGGTCTTGTACAATAAATATCATCCTTTCATCATTTTAAAAAAGGAGTGTCTACTTTTAAAAACGGAGTGTCTATTTGCAACCTGGGTAAGAGTTGGCAATAGGGTCAAAACTGTAATGAGACCATTAAGGCTAACGGAGGCCTTTGAAAAGTGCATCACAATAGGGAATTCTACCATTGTACCATGTTTCAAGACCGTTCAATAATGAAAAAGACTATAATTATAATGGTATTCCATGATCTTTTACACAACACAACATTATCAAGCTCATCTCCACATTTAAAAAAAGGTGATTTTCATAAAAATTAAAAAAGGTGATTTTCATAAAAGCAGGTTCTAAAGCCTTATGGTAAAGAGAGAGAAACAGGGGCAGTAGTTTGAATGAAAAGGGGCGAGTCTGCAGATTTGCACCGGCTCAACTTTGCCAGTCCAGTACTTCCTTACCTGCTGGTCATCAGGGGTCCAAATCCCACAGGTGATCTGGCTCTCCAGGTTGATCTCGGACGACCAGTGTCTCTGACCGCTAACCGAGCCCACCAGCACGAAGCCGTCGCGGTACGAGATGAGGGCCTGCGTACCGTCATGTGACCACGTGAAGTCACTGACCTATAAAAGATGAGGCACAAACAAAAGGCTATACTTAGAACCCGCTGCATGTCTGTTTTATGATGCACACACACACACACACACACACACAGCCATCGCACAATGCAGCGTTTGCGGCTATATACTGTAGTGGGAGCGCTCTCTGCCACAAGAACAACCATCTCCGCTTCAGACATGGCAACGGCAGAGGAAGACTTTGATCAGCCGACGGCTTATAAAAGTGATCTAATAAAAGTGCTATTTTGGTCGGTGAGAAACAAAAATGTGGCCAATAAAAGTGATGTTGCATTCTGAATGACATCCGATTTCTTTTTTTTCCCCCTCGTCAAAGGCTTCAAGGTTGACAAATATGAGGCCTATTTATAGGCTGAACAACCAAAACGAGACATGAGAGGAGAGAAATGAGAAATGAGACGAGTCTATTGGAGTTTGAAAGAAGGAGACACATGCAGTGTGTTCCAATCCGCGCACTTCACGAGTGCACTCCAGTATAGTGCACTATGAGCACTACACACTTGCTGGTAAAGTGCATGAATTTCGGCAGATAAGGGCTGTCCCAAATGGAGCACTTCGTGCCGCACTTTCCGGACGTTACGATCGCGACGTTAGTAACAGTGTTGTGTTGAAGGCTACCATTTCCACAAGCTTCGTAGGCTAACTTAGCCCAAACTAGCTATTATTGCTAAACTTGTTCTTAGCTTAACATACGAACGGTAAATATCGGCTAGATCAATTTTGAAAAGTTGCCGGTTGTCATACCTCTTCCGTTACGTTGCCAAGATGGCGTCGATAAAGTGCGAGAAGTGTCCATCGATGGACACTCCAGAATTTTGACCGTTATAGGGCACCATCCGGGTACTTGCGGCGCACTTCATTTTGCTGCTTTTGAATTGGAACAGCCCTACACACTCAAACGAAGCACACGAAGTGCTGAAGTGCGCGAATGGAACAGACTGATGGCCACTGACAGCCCTTAGAACACTGTGACATGCTTTATGTGCATTCTCAGTCAAGGAAAAAATAAATAAATAAATAAATAAATAAAATAAAAAACAATAGCGAATAGAGGAATCTGATTTCTAATCCTTTTTTTTCCCCAAAGTGAAAAAAGTAGAGACTGAGGTCAAAAGACTCTAAGCCGGTCTGATCAGAGAGAGAACACTTTCTAGTAGCCTAAGCCTTTCAAATGGAAAATAAATAACTGCAAGTACTATTATACTGCATCCATTTGCAATGGCTATATTACATATACTTAAACTTTCCATTATACCACTAATATATCACTTGCATTTCAATTGTTATTACGCAATCATTCTAGGGTCAGCTATGACCTTACCTGACCCCTATTCAATCCTAATTAGCATAGTGCTTACGCAGCTGTCCTGTTCTGTACTGTACGTCATTTATACTCCACTGAATGATGAATGAATGAACCAGCAGCACAGAATCAATGACTGACTTCCTTTTCAGCTCTGGCCTAAGGAAATAGTTCTATCATTACAGTCTTACTGTTGCTGGTGTTTCTACTGTTAATATCCCCAACACAGGCCCTGGACTAAGGAAATGGTTCTATCATTACAGTCTTACTGTTTCTACTGTTGGTATCCCAACACAGGCCCTGGACTAAGGAAATGGTTCTATCATTACAGCAGCCTTATTGTTGCTGGTTTTAGTATCAGAACACAGGCCCTGGACTAAGGAAATGGTTCTATCATTACAGTCTTACTGTTTCTACTGTTAAAGGTATAATCCGGATTGAATCAACACGTCGCCCTGCAGTTTTATACTGCTAAGCGCTACTGAAAGGCACTTCAATGATCGAATTTGGTGCATCGTAGACGGAGTTTGCGAAACGGCAGCTAACACTAACTGAATGAGGCATGTCAAAAACGAAACCTAATCGATTTGCCTTCGTTTTGACATGCCCCACTCTGTTACCGTTAGATGCCGTTTCCCGGTGTGAAGGAGTTGTCCATCACCTTCCCAATAGCCCCGTGGGGAGAGAGGAGACTCACCTGAGCCCCACGGTCATTAACCAGCTCCACGGACCAGCGTCCCTCGTACTGGATCCACACAAAGATCCCTCCATCAGTATCACAGGTGGCCAACTTCTGGAAGGGCTCGTTCCAGCGGACCAACACCACCTGGCACAGCAAACACACACATGCACACACACACGATTAAACATGATTGGATCACATAAATGTTTTATAGTAAAATATGACCTTAAAGTATAAGTCCGGAGTAAGTTTAAGCATAGCCCCGCTGCACGAGCCTTCTAACAGCAATGTATCTCGCATGAAATGAAAGAATTTCGAACAGCATAGACCTAACGCGAATGCGAAACACTTTACATTGAGTCAATGTAAGCTCAGATCTTACTTTCGGTTTCCAACAGTCAGGTCCCATTGATTCAGTGTAAAGAGCCTGTTCACTTCTGCGTTCGCGTCCGGTCTATGCTGTACCAAATTATTTTGTTCCGCTCGCTAACTAGCGCTTTTAGCAAGCTCTTTCAACAGGGCTATGCTTGTATTCACTCCGGTACATTCCTTTAATGACATTTCAAAAGTCAGCATGCTCAACATTGCAATATCAAAGTCTCATATCATATATTTACAAATATTTTTCTCATGTTGACCTGGTAAGTGATAAGTTTTCAGTTGCTAGTTGACCTAGTAAGCGGTAGTTTTCAGTAGCTTATTGACCTGGTACGAGACAGGCTAATATTCAGTAGCTAGTTGCCCTGGTAAGTGTCGTTTTCAGTGGCTAGTTAGGTGAGTAAACCCAGGGGGGGTGAAGAAGGGTGGAGGAATAGAGGCAACGAAAGAGTGAGAGGAAGACAGAAAGAAAGAGAAGATCACTTGGAACTGGATCCAAGTCTGAACCCATCTGTTGATCAAACAACCTTCTCCTTCAGTCTGTGTGTGTGTGTGTGTGTGTGTGTGTGTGTGTGTGTGTGTGTGTGTGTGTGTGTGTGTGTGTGTGTGTGTGTCTGGGGCTGTCTATGCTCGTCACTCCATGATGGCATGAATGAAGAATCACACCCTCTGGCCATGTGAGTTCTCCAAGCATCATGCTGAAGGCTGACCCATCTCCGAGCCAAGGGGCCGGTCACGTGGCCGAGAGGATCGGAGGGTGCCTGTGTGTGCGTGTGTGTGTGGACTTCAATGAGCAAGGGGTTTTAGATGGGGCTTAAAATGACCAGCCAAGGCCCTGCAGTAGCTTAACTCTCTCCCGAGCGGCGGGATTAGAGGAAGCCTCCACACACACACACACACACACACACACACACACACACACACACTGCCAACAGCTCAATCAGCGACACGACGGCTGCCACGCTCCACCACTGGTGACGCCAAATCACCAACCACAACAGTCTGACACGTGCGTGTGTGTGTGTGTGAGAGAGAGAGACAGGGAAAGAAAGACTGAGAGAGAGTAAGACACTGGCCTTACACCAATAGGACACACACTGAAGCTTCACACAACAACCAGTTTCACCAATAACTGGTCTCCTTCTTCTGCAGTTCTGTTTCACTGCATCCATTGCACAGTATTCCAACACTCTGTGATTGCATATAATAATAACTAGAAAAGCGCTCAGAGAGTGCAGACCTCTGCCAAGGCAATGTGGTCACAGACACAATATACATTCCACATCATGTTCTGGATCACCGATCGCCACCAAAATCGAATCAGTTCTTGCTTGTCCCAATATACACATTGTGCAAAAATTCCATCCAAATCCGTGCAGTACTTTTCGAGTTATCCTGCTGACAGACAAACAGACAAACAGACAGACAAACCAACGCGACAGAAAACATAACCTACTTGGCAGAGGTGATAATAATAATAATGATGATGATGATGATGATGATGCCAGTCCCAAGGTTACAGAAATGCAGCATAATATTGTCTCCAATTCTCTGCCCACATACATACATAATTGTACTACTGTGCTGCGGAACTGCATTGAATTACATACGAGTGTGCAACAGTGTCATCAAAACAGAGCATATTTACTGTTCCCAGCCCACCCCCTCAGGCTACTACTACTATAAATTATGAGGAGCTCTGTCGTTTCAACCAGAGATTCCCCTCCCCCACACAGACCAACATCCACACACACACACACACCTACACAATAGAGGGCCAGAGCAAACGATTCCTCCTGCAACAGTCGACATACGTTTGGACAGGAGGGGGATAGAGTGTGTGTGTGTGGAGGGAGGGAGTGAGAGTGTGTGTGTGTGTGTGTGTGAAGTGTGTGTGAGAGAGAGAGAGAGACGCACGTAAAGGCTCACTTGGCATGAGATCAATCTTGAGATGTGTTGTGTTGTAGTTGTGGTCGTGCCGAGGCCACTCAGCACGAAGGCCTCTCTCTCTCTCTCTCTCTCTCTCTCTCTCTCTCTCTCTCTCTCTCTCTCTCTCTCTCTCTCTCTCTCTCTCTCTCTCTCTCTCTCTCTCTCTCTCTCTCTCTCTCTCTCTCTCTCTCTCTCTCTCTCTCTCTCCCTCTCTCCCTCTATCTCTCGCCCACAGGCCGCCCTGATCAATATTCAATTACCCATTATTACTTCCACAGCAGCAGCAGCAGCAGCAGCATCACACTGGCCTGTTGCTTCCTGCTGAGAATCACTGCTGCTGCTGTTACATCTGGGGGCCGTCCTCAGCTCACACTGCACCGCTTCTAGCATTGGGTCCTGCCCCATCACCTGCATCATGGCGTCCTTGTGTTCGCGCTTGCGTTCTATGAATCGGCCCTAAGTTCACCCCCCCACCACCCCCTATCCTATCCCTTTCCGAAGTGGCACATGGTAAGCACAGCGACTCAACAAAAGCTGGGAAAACTGTAGGCAGCAGGACATTATATCCTGGGAAAAAACCACCACCACCACCACCAACAGAGGGCTAAATATACAGCAGGTTAGGCGGAGGCCGGATTAAAGGGCCAGCTTAAACAGGCGCCTTTAAGGGGCTAACGGCGGCCCTGGTGACGAAGCGCTTCTGGGGATCAGGTAGCACATGGAGCGCCGCCAGACTAAGGAGCCTTACTGGACATGAACACCAAGAGAGGCAGGGACAAGGACGGAGATATATGGTGTGTTTCTCAAAGTCGAGAACGCTTCCTAGGTAGCATGCTAGCCTTGGAAGTCGTACACTTCAAAAACAAGGTTCCATCAGTGCATCCTTGAAAAATCTATGAACAAAGGCCTCTGTCCTTGCTAGAATTTAAAGGATGCTTGACATTGGAACAGTACTTGGCGACAGATAATGACGTGGAATGCTTGAAAAAGCAGCCTTCCAAGCACGCTTCCTCGACTTTGAGAAACACTCATGGACATGAACATCCAGTGAGGCAGGGACAAGGACGGATATATAGGGACATGAACACCCAGTGAGGCTGGGACAAGGACGGGATATGGGGACAGAGAGGGTTGCAGCGGAGCTCAGTATTCCATGATCTTTGATACTGGTGTGGTGGAGCATGTGACATATGGACATGAACACCCAGTGAGGCTGGGACAAGGACGGGGATATAGCGACGGGGAGACAGGGGCAGAGATATTCACCTTATGCAGCCCCGCCCCTTTTTGTCTTTTTCTTCCACGTTTGCCCTCCGATTGTCTTGAAACTTCCGTTAGACGCTGCCTCTCATTCAAATCAAAGTAATTTTCATGAAATACCACGATCACAAAACTCCTTATTGTAGCCGTAGAAACACCGTTTCTGGCAGAGATATAGGGACAGGAATATAGAGATCGGGACGGGACAGGTAACCCTGACATCTGACATGTCTGAAGAGGTGTTGTTCAGCACTGCCAGAGGCAACTGTTGTTGTTCTTAAGGTGGCTTGCGACTGCTTGCATTGCAACAAACTGCCACGATTGATTCCCACTCCCACAACTCCTCTCTAAAACCGTCTCATCTCATTGTGGATCCTCAGTCTGAATTGGCCTTCATCAGCGTCATCAGACGGTACTGGATACTATAAGAAGGCCCAGATAGGCAGGGACAAGAACGGGGACGGGGACTGAGAGACGGGGACAGGAAAAGGGACAGAGACAGGGACAGGACAGTAACAGAGAGGACACCAGTTTCCAGATTTACAGTGTATCTCTACAAGCTGAGTGGCCTGAAGACCAACCAAATATCTGAGGCTGCGCAGTGCAGCACTGTGAGGCCTAGCAATGTTAGCTTTCCATTCCACAACATTCAGACAATATGGGATATCAATCAACAACAAACAGCTCATTTCTTACACAAAACAAACATTAAAACCCCTTACAGTGTACACCTCATATCTAGTCACCTTCCAGAGGTTCCCACAACAGACAGTGAATGAGCCAATGAGCCAAAGTCAAAATGAATCTGGTCTCCCTGATGTGATGCACCAAGCTGCACTCCAACTGAAGGGAGTGAATGGTCAAGGACACAGGGAGGCTAAGGGGAGGACAATGCAATGAAGGACGCTGTAGGAGAGAACCATTGGAGGCTGGGCTCTGGTCTGGTCTCTCTATTCTATTCACTGGGTTTTTGTGATTTGGCTTTTCAATCAGCCCTGGAGCCCAATCAGTGATATTCACTATTCTAGGACAAGCACAGCGATTGGCCAACAGAGATGAGGTCACAACAACCTTCAGAAGAGGCTGATTCCGATTCCGTCAAGCATTTTATTAAACATCTAGCCCACAGTGTATCAGCAATCCTCCCTCCCTTTCATCCTCTGTGTAGACATCTGTAGACAGGATATGAGACTCCTGGGGCTCCCCATTTCACATGAGACACAGAGAGAAAGAAAGATGATGAATGCTGTTTGCTTTTTCTTGCCTGCAGTCATAGACCCAGACAGAGCACACTCAGTCAACAATGTTGGCTGACTGACACATGTCACAACTCTCTCTCTCTCTGTCTTTCTGTCATGTACTGTAGCCTACTGTTTTCTGTTATGGGCAGGTTGATGGCTAATTTCGTTTTGTATTTCTGTACTTCTGTAAAATGACAATAAAGGTTCATTCATTCATTCATTCCAATAGAGAGAATTCCAAAATAATTTATTAAATTAATTACTGTCCAATGCTGGGCCTACACATTGAGGTGCAGGTTTACAGTTATTTTCTATATATTTATTTTTATTACCACAAAACAAACAAACACATAACGGCATGTATGAAAGGACAGTCAGAGTGTTGTTGTTCTTAAGCGTCATCAGACGGTACTGTCAGTACGAAGCCCAATGATAATGAGTTAATCAGATTACAGTCCGACACAAGCCTTTGGCTGTCACCTGTCAATGATGCTGCAATTCTGCAAACGTTTCTTGACTGCGTTAGGCCTACTTATTCAGGCCTATATTATCTATTTTTCTAGACCCATCACCTACCACTGGGGTCGGTGCTTCTGTGCATCAAGTGTGCTTTTGTCAGGTAAACGACTGAGACAAAGACACACCCAGGATATGGCAGGTAAACGATTACATAACATAGGCTAATTGCCTTGAGAACGGATTAACGTACAAAGCTGATCGGTCTGTGTGATATCTGACCAGATATCCCCTTCCTACACGCTTCTCCTTTGCCCTTTCTCACACTCACAGGGAGAGTCTTGCTAAGACTTGGCTGAAATGCAGGTCCGTCTGCGTCCACTCTGATACCTGCAAATGCACACAGGATGCGGGGTCCACGTGAGGAAGCAAAAACAGAAGCACTCTCTTTCTCTCTCTCTCTCTCTCTCTCTCTCTCTCTCTGGAGAGAGAGGGCACAGGGAAGGTTTTCAGAAGGGGAAAAAAAGCCTTTTACTACATAATTTATGGAGCACAAAGAAACTTTGCTGTTTAGAGCTCAGGTAGAGGAAGCAGTGAAAAAGGGTGACTCAAAAGTGGGCCATCTCAGAGAGGTACTAGCCAATAGGAGCGCAAGTAGGTGAACAAACAAGACCTATAAAATACACAAAGTAACACACACACACACACACACACACACACACACACACACACACACACACACACACACACACACACAGTAAAACACACTAACACACAAAACCATGTGTGTACAACACACACGAGAAAAGCACACAAGCTATTATCCTTTGTGGGAACCCAACCTGAAATGTGTGCATTTGTTGTGTGTGTGTGTGTGTGTGTGTGTGTGTGTGTGTGTGTGTGTGTGTCTCCACACAAAAGGAGAAAAGTGTGGAGAACATTGGGTGTCTGTCTATCCCAAGAGAATGTTTTGTGAAGCGCAACAGACCTCCCTGGGGGGAATAGAGGGGGTGACCACTCTGTACATGGCAGGTGCTAAGCAGAGGCAGAGACAGAGACAAGCACAGTCATGATTAACACATGACTGAACACGCCTAAAACAAGACAAAACAAGAAACACTATTCAAAACCAAAATTACTAGGGGTAGCGAGAACTTGATGCCCCTCTGATTGCAAGACAGTACAACCCCAAAACACACACACACACACACACACACACACACACACACACACACACGCTTCTGGCTATGTGGCACTTGCTAATAACTGAAATCCACAAACATCAGTCACACCAAGGCCTCCCTCTGGATCCACCTTTAAAAGGAAACAAGTGCAGCGTGCAATAGCTTAGCCTATAGATGTCCTTGTCCTTGTGTTTAGGGCCTTGCTGTGCGGAGAGGTACAGTAACCTGGGCCTGAACCCAGCAGAGTTTCCACAAATCATTCACAGCCTAACAGACAATTTGAACGGCTTTAAAAGATTCTGCTCTCTTGCAAGGAAGAGGAGGCAGCTCCTTCCTCTCTGACCAGCACTCTCCCTCTATCACACATGCTTGTGCACAAAATTTTGTACAAGCATACAGATACAGATACAGACACACACACACACACACACACAGAGAAAGAGAGAGAGCGCCTGTATAGTGTGAGAGAGAGTGTGTTTGAGTGTGTGTGTGTGTGTGTGAGTGTATGTATGAGAAAGAGAGAGTCTATGTGTGTGTTTGCGAGCGAGAGAGAGAGAGAGGGTGAGAATGAGAATGAGAGAGAGAGAGAGAGAGAGAGAGGGTGAGAATGAGAGAGAGAGAGAGAGAAATAAAAAGCCCCGATCTTTGCGTTTTCATCAGATGGGATGAGCCACTCTGATAAGCACTCTCGTGGGATTACGTCTGATTTGTGGATTAGACAGCGGGTCAAGGCCCGTGATTGCTTTTTGTTTATTTTTATCCACTTTTATTTTGAAATGTTCACATTTCACATGAGACTGAGAGCTTGAGAGAGAGGCTTGTGTGACCCAATCTGACAGCCAGGGTTACGTAATTGACAGAATGAGGGAGAGTGGTGTCTATATGCCCCAGCATAGCTCATCTCACTGACAGTGACAACTCCACTGTCCATATCCCATTACTCCACATGTCAAAGCTCCCCTTCAAACACGGCCACAACAAGAGCGCGTAATTGCAGATATCATCATCATCGTGGATCAAACAGATGCCATCTCAGACAAAACGCGCCACTTGGTTTATCCACAGTGGCCAATGTTCTTAATTCTAACAAACAGATCAAATCAGACTCCATTCTCAGGCTCTCAACTCTATTATTAGACCCTAGGAAACACTTTTGTTTTATAGTCGTCCGCACACCGGCTCCGACATCATTGCGGAGCACTTTCGAATTTGACTATTTCGCAAACAAGCATAGTACAGTAGCCTGTGGAATCAACAATAGATGTCAATGGACGGCTCGGACAAAATCGACTTCAATCGTAATTCACAATCGACAGCGGAAGAGTTCGGTGTTGGTGTGCGGTGTGGCATTGAAAATAATGGAATAGAATGTTGGAAGAGGAGTGCTCAGCACTATGTCAGTGGTGGTCAGTGAGGTCCCCCTTCCACTGTAAAGCGCTTTGGGTGTCTTGAAAAGTGCTACAGAAATGTAATGTGTTGTCGGAGCCGGTGTGCGGACTGCTTGATGATAGTGCTGATCCCCGACGACCAGCAATACTAACGCAAATAATACGCGGTCCACTATATAGGCTCAGCCTAAAGCCGAGAGTGGTAAAACGGAGCCTGCAGTGCTGGCTTCTCTACACCCAACAGCACAGGGCTGTCAAACATAGGCTACTGTACGGCCCAGGGGCTGGATCAACCCAATCCCCTCATTTCCATGCGGCACAACACAGAAAGATTGAAAATAGTTTTAAGGATGTAGAAAAATAGTCATCGCATTTCCGCAACACAATACTGGCAGCTCCACATGCAGGATGTGTTACTGCTGAAGTGAACTCAACCAGCAGCCTAGGTGCGTCATGGAAGGCCTTACACACACACACACACACACACACACACACACACACACACACACACACACACACACACACACACACACAGTGAACTCCACCGGTGGGTGCGTCACGGAAGGCCTTACTAACAGGAAAGGGAGACAGAACGAACCAGTGATGAAGTCAAAACACAGACACAACGTTAACACTGATGAGGTAACATGGCGCTTTGCTTTTCTCTGAGAAGCATCGTGCATCCCATGATAAAAATGAGTTTGACACACCTGCAGTGGACAGTCACAACAGTACAGGTCTACACAGCAGCACATGGCACGGAAATTACATTTAGGCCAATTCAACATTTATCTAATTAACTGAATCCTGATGAATGGATCCTGAGGCAGTGTTGAAATGAACTGTACTCTTTTCCCCATGGAAGATGTGAGGAAAACTCACAATAACTCAATGCATGTTCTGTGGGATCAAACCTACCAAATCTATAACACTGCAGAATATCACATGGCATCTTGTGCATTGTACAATAATAGTATTCTGATCAACTAGGCCCACCTCCTATCACAGCAAAACCGTTATAGAGAGACAGCTCTAACGGCATCAAAACTGGAATCAAACTGAATCAGGAAATCAGTAATCTGCGATAACCATCCCTTGTGCAAACACAAACACACACACACACACACACACACACACACCCCTCAGGGCTTTCCATTCACCTCCATCCAGGCGAAGCTGGCTGAGATCCAGCCCCCTCTGCTCAGCCTTTTTGGCTCACCTCACAGTACTCTTCACCTGCACCAGGAATAGATGAACGCAACGCAAAAAGAACCAACCGTTCAGCACAGAACACAACTCCTATCCGGCTCGCCAATTAAGCTTGACGGCTCGCCAATCTATCTTGAGTTCTTATTGACACCAAGTACAGCTATAGCCTACACGTGCACAATAACTCAATTCAAATAAAACAGAAATAAACCTGAGATATCAGACCTGTATACAGTGTTTCTTAAAACTCCTTTTTCTTCTTCCAAGGCCATGATGCATTTGTGTATAGGCCTAGTCTGTGTGTTAGGCTAGGACACGTGATGGGCTCTGCACAGGCTCACCTGTTCTCCCGGAACCAAGACAGGCATAGGCTGCACACAGGGGAAATGTCAGTCTTGAAGAAGAGAACAACCACACTATCTTGTGTATTCTTTTTAATAAAAGGTTTATTGCACCATGTCCTAGCCCACATACACATTTTGGTGTAAAGCCGTCCTCTGTATTGCACAGTAGGCTACTGTAGGCACATGGGTAGTTTATCTTGATGCACAACACATAGGTTAGACCTCGATCTCTGGAACAGTTAAACAGAGGGAGTTAGGGGGCTGTACAGATGAGCTAGTCTAGTCGATCTGTCACCAGCCTGACAGAATTCATTAGGCAGAGTAATTTCCCAACTGTCACAACGGGAAATGACGTGGGCTTGGAATGATTTATTTCTAGATTGTCCACACAAGAGGAGAACCACCACCACCACCACACTCCCCTCAGTGCAACTGCCACCTGCAACACTGAACCTGGGAGATCAGATCAGCGTCTGATCAGCCATGCAAGTAGAACAAACTACCTTTTCTATTATTGTGTCTTTCAGACACTCCATTTCCACATCACCAGAGCCAGTCAATTCTGACATTGCTGAGACATGTCTGGTGATTGCAATAAGTAGCTTACTGCAGACATGCTGTCGAAGACAGTTCATGACAGTTTGCATAATGTGTGCACCCTTCAAGCTCTTGCACTTGATGACTAGGATGGACCTTAAATTCGTTGTGATGTTGAACTGTGTGAACTTTTGTACAAATCAAAACAGATAGCCACTCACCTCGCTATTGTGTCCCCTCAAGTTGAAGTTGATTCTCTGAGGCGTTGTCCGCTCCCTTCTGCAGTGGCTGGAGGTGAATGTCACTCCAACTACTCCCCGGCCATTCCCCGTGGCGAGCCAGCCCTCCTCATAGTAGCGCTTCCGACACACCGGCTTCTCCTTCTCGCTCTTCGGCACGCGTCCTTTCCAGGACAGGCAGAGGATGTTCGAGTCGCTGCAGAGAACGGGCCCATGTTCAACCGCCGCGAACATTCCTGCCACCGGCAAACGGGGTTCCGTTCCACGGTAGTGCGTGAGCAAGATGGTCCACGAGTTTAGTTTAGTGCCAAGACACTTCAATAGTGTCTGTGCGGGCTATGAGCAAATGCTAAGTTCACCCTCTGAGAGTTCATAGCACAAAGGCCACTACCCTTGAGTCAGTGATCCAATAATGATATCCAAAACCGGCAATGTGACCCTTACAGATGAACTTCGTGTGGACCGAAATATCTGAGTGTTGTTGCCAAGATGATCACCTCAAATGTTCCATGATTTATTTATAAAACAACCAATTATGCATAAACTCATAAAAAGGCACCAAGATCAAGTCATGTCAAAATCTACAGTGTTTGTTTTGCTCGGTTAAAATAGTTTCAAAGCACTATGCTAAAGCGTATTAACACTACGACATGATTTAAAAAGAAAAACAAACTTAGCCTTGTTGTCCCCGATGACAAGGTGTATTTCTTCAATATCCACGTACAGTAAGCATTCGATAGACTCCACTTAGCGCTGCCGAGAGTATGTCCATCATTGATGATCTTTCCTCGACAGTATCAACAATCTCAAAATCTACTCCATCTCAAAGGTAAGAGACTGTTTGTGTTTCCAGTGGAATTGGTAGCTAAGTTTATTATTTAGCAATGTCTGAACAAGCTGAGAGCGAATCCAGGATGGGAAATCATCAGCTGTCCTTCCGCGGGAGAGTGGTTTCTCCCGGCAACGTCATTGCGTCATTGATTTTCGCTCCAATCAGCGTCGGGAATCCCTTCAAAGATGAAAGCCCAGAAGCGCAGTGACAGGGAGAAAGAAAAAAAACATCGACTTTAGGTAAACCATAATGCATATGAATAACAATCATCTGGCGTCTCTAATGCCACAAGCTTACAATAAATACAAAAGACAAATGGACCTTACAATTTGAATTTGAAAATAAACACGAAAAGAATGGGTAGCCTACTGCCGTTTCAGCAATCAATCTTTGGTAAATTCAGCATAATGCATCTATGACAATTTGCAAAAAAGGAATGCAGATAATCCTTTGAAAAAGGGGCACATCGAATTTTATAAATGCGTCTTGTATATAAACAAAACTAAAATATGACAGCGATACATACGACTCATTTCTCCAGGAAAAAAAAATACTAAGTTATAACGTTACCTCAGGACCATGTAGTCTGTTTAGTCCTAGCCAGTTCTAACGTTACAATTTTGATGAATAACGTTACACAGTATCCCTTGTTTGACACACTGACGTTAAACATTGGTAAAGCATTATTTGGGCTGTCACGAGACAATTAAAAATCACCCTCTCCACAAAGAAAGTTGAAATGAACATTGACTAACGTTATAACGTTAGGTCATTTTAAACCTCAAATGAGAGTAGATTGATGCATCTACTACAAAACATAGCTAAAAAAATGTCAGTAAAACTTGGACAACATCGGTCCAAAGCCTATTCTGCTTTATAAAACAAGGCAGCCATCATTGTACAATGAAACCACAAATCAGGTCTTTCTATGTTCTTTCTATCTTTTCATTATTGCATCTACCATACTGCACTGGCTGTATCAACATATTAAACAGCAATTCCTTGGTGTGTCTAACGTTTTCGTTAGCTGCCTCATATAAACGTTAGCCAACATTAGCAAGCTAACATTAACCATAATATGCAAGCAAAACGGTTATTGAGTTGCAAAGTGGCATTAACAGGAGTCTAGTTACCATCATTTTAATAAACGAGTGCATTAAGATCATTTCACTATGCAAAAAAGTCGAAATTAACCGAATCATAAACGGCTTAAAATACATACCTTTGTCGTTCAATATTTGATAGCTCGAGCCACCTCACTATGCAGGGCCCGAGACGCTAGGTCACGTGATGGTCACATGATTCTTGTCTTTGGCAGCTTTCCTGTCATGATGAAAGAACCAAGGCAGCCCCCTCGACAGCCCACAATTTCGCACACTACTTGGAGACCGCTGAGATGATTACATTTTATCGTTGTTTAGACTACTACTGTCATTATTTGTTTGTAAACTATTGCTGTGCATTCCACTGTGTGTGTTCATGTCAAAGGTTCATGTAGACTGCTCCTCGAAAGCTGCACTGTCTTGTCATGTAGCCTGATGTTTATTTTACTTTTTATTTTATTTTTTTAAACTCTTGGCTTATTGCTCAGGCCTACCTGTGATAAAAATCGACATTTGTCAACATCTGTCAATAAACCTTTTGGAAAATGCAAATTTGTTTTGCCATATTGCCCAGTCATAACTGGACCAATGCATAGCAGGCAAATCTGTATTTTTTACGGGGAGTTGCATTTCATGAATACAACAAATTTGACAAATTAGGGCTATAATCTAATTCACCTTGGCTAAATGAGAAATTATTCCATTTTGGGAAGGATCCACGGGCAGGATTAAATGTCAATGCCATATGCCCCTGGCCTTAGTTTGCCCACTTCTGGTCTTATCTAGACAATTTATCTTATGGCTCTACACAATTCATGCAATTTGTCTTCTGCTATTATAATATTATGCTGTTTTGCAGTACATCTATGTTTGTAATATGTTTCAGTGAGAATGTCATGGTGGATCTCTCTCTCTCTCTCTCTCTCTCTCTCTCTCTCTCTCTCTCTCTCTCTCTCTCTCTCTCTCTATGTGTGTGTGTCTCGCTCTCTCTTTCTGTGTGTTTGTGTTTCTTTGCATGCAACCAAACAACAAAGTATCCATGTTAGTAAAGTTATATATCTACTTAAGGATGCATAGAGGAAATGTGGACTCATGTGAATGTGTGGATGTGAAACAAACCTGTGTGTGGATGTAGGCCTAAAACAGTGGTCCCCAAATATTTTTCCTCAAGGGCCAAATTTTATCAAGCATACCATGCCAAGGGCCAACCCCGCAAACATTAAAAACCACGTGTTGAAAGGATGCTAGTTAGAACATCACTAAGTAGTCCTCTTTTAGCCTTCTGCTTTTTAATGCACCACAATAAACTTCATATATAGTATGATTGCCTGTATAGGCCTACTGTTTATGAAGTCTGTTAGCATGTCTATGGAGAAAACTGATTTGGTTCCTGCAGGCCGTATCTGGCCCACGAGCTGCCATTTGGGGACTGGGGCCTAGAACAATCAGACCTTCATTATAAGGTCACTGATGCAACACATTCCAGAAGGTGGTGATCCCTACCAAAAATGACTTAGCCTATCTGTTGTCCTTACCTCACATTGTCTGAAATTGTCCTCAAAATGTGAGATTACTTTTTGAGCTATTTTGCACACAGACAGACAGACAATCTAACGCTAAAAATAATGTAAAATTGGACGCACATCTTGGAAAATGAATGGTTTTTGGATGTGCTCTTGAATGAGATTCACCTCCTCTGTAGGCTATGCCTTCACCTCACCATTTGAATCCATCAACATGCACACTAGTCTACTTTCACCTGTAGGGGGCAGTAACGGTTAGAGCAACTCATGACTTCACAAAAATTGCCCGACGAAACGGTGGACGTCTGGGAGATTAATCATGGCGGCCCCCTTAGTAAGAAATGTTGGGGCTGTTACGAGGACAATAATCAGGACATCACGGGTAAAACATATATTTAATCTGTGACCACACTTTTATATTATGTATTTGATATTATTCTTTTCACTGACTTACGTTTAAGGCGTTTTGTCTATGTTGGGTGTCATTGGCTAAAGTCGTAAGCTAAACAGTGCACACTCTTGTACTGTTTATGGTGCTGAACTGAGTTCTCTGTTCATTTTAGGCGTTACAGAAAGTGGATGTTTGTGTGAATACTGGCAGCCCAAGTATTCTCAGGTTTGTGTTTGTTACAACATCTGCAATAGTTATTCTCACAAAGATTGCTGTATAGCTGTCACGTTATCATCGCATTAACCTCTACTACAGCTAGCAAAGGATGGCTAAGATTATGAAACGTTAACTTTGAGTTGAGGATATACTGTAGGAAATCGTGATGACTTTGTTAATATTACAAAAAATGTTAGACTCACTTAAATAATATGGTGTCGTATCAAAAACATTATGCTTTCATAAATAGCTATTAATGTGTTATAAAACTATACTGTGAAAGCACATTGCAATCTACTATAGGTAAGATCTATGGCATACAATTTATTTTACTAAACTGCCTTTCAGACAATGATGGAATACATGTAAACTTTTCACCATCATCACTATCAGCACCTGTAATGTATTTGTATGTGTGAATGTGATTTTCCATCAGCATCACTATATAGCCTACCTTTAATGTATTTGAACATGTGCATGTCATTTTCTTTGCAGCCAATCATGGCATTTGCAGACACCAGCGAAGTTCCACACAGCCAGTGTCTTCAGAAGTGCCCCAGCTGTAAGCTCCCTTGACTGAACTGCCTTGAGTGCCATAATATAAAAAAACCTTCATCAGTGTAGCTGCCTTATGTCACTAACATTTGTTGTTTTGATTTGCTTATTCTTTGACAGGTCACAGTCACAGAGGAACCAGAAACCCTGTATCAGAAGGTGAAAGTCCTGGTGAAGGGTCATGACAAAGCTGTTCTTGACAGCTACGAATTCTTCGCCACCATGGCGGCCAAAGAACTGGGCATTGGTCTCAGCAAAGTGTGAGTAGAGACTGTCACAGTGTGGAATTGTCTAATGCCATAATGCAGTACTGTACATTCTGAATTTGGTTCAAACACAGAGATTCTATGATATTAATAGTGCCTTTTTGCTCACTTTGTAGGTACGAACCACCCAAACACATTGAAAGGCTAACATTGCTGAAATCTGTGCACATCTTTAAAAAACATAGAGTTCAGTATGAGATGAGAACTCATTTCAGATCCATAGAGGTGAGGGGCTACATCTGTTTAGTGTGTGTGTGTGTGTGTGTGTGTGTGTGTGTGTGTGTGTGTGTGTGTGTGTGTGTGTGTGTGTGTGTTTGATTGGGCAGCCTCATATAAGTTTCGGATGTTTTCTTTTCCTGGGTACTTAAACAGTTTTCTCCCATGTAATTTTCTCATTTGCACAGTCCAATATGAATCAGTGAAGTGTGTGTGTGTGTGTGTGTGTGTGTGTGTGTGGGTGTGTGGTGGGTGTGAGTGGGGGGGTTGATATTTAGGCTGTATTAAAATGACTGTCCTGTTATTGAAATGCAACTGTAACCGTCAAATAACTATACCATGCTAAGTTGTTACTGACATTGCAGGTGCAATATTAGGAAAAAATAATCTTGATTCCCATTTCTCTTCTGGATAGCTGTCAAAGGTAACGGGTTCCACAGTGCAAGTATACTTGGAGTACATTCAGAGGAATCTGCCGGAAGGAGTTGCTATGGAGGTGACCAAAGTAAGTCTGATGAAGTGTTTACAGCTGTGTTTACTGTTTACAGCAGTGTTTAAACTGGGTTGGTGCACATGCTTTGTACCTCATCTGTTAATATTGTTTAGTGTGGTTTCACATCCATTTAATATTGATACTGTGTATTTTACATTTCGTCTATGAACTCTGATTAATTGATTAATTGATTGAGCCAAGTAATTTCTTACTAGGTACAAGTCTTAAATGTGTTGTAACTTCCAAACCTATTATCTGTGAAGCCCATAGACTGCCATAGAGAAGGTTATACTAACTTACAAACCTGTACTATTTGTGTGGCCCATAGACTGCCATAGCGAAGGTTATACTAACCTGTATGGCCCATAGGCTGCCATAGAGAGTGTTATCAGTTCTAGGTTTCAAACCTGTACTATTTGTGTGGCCCATAGACTGCCATTGAGAAGGTTCCGGAACATATCCAGAAACCTCTGTGGGATGATGTTCCAACAAAAGAACAAGCAAGCCAGTGAGTGGACATCGTCAACATGCACAATTCCTCATTCACCTCTACAATGTCTCATTTACATCCTACCTGCTTTCCTCTGACGACTGAGAATATTCTCAGTCGTCATAAGCCCCACATTGATGCACTTGGTCATTTCAGTCTCATTGTCAAGAGAGAAATTGCAATGCATCACAATTGTCTGTTGGTATTGTTATATTTTTTTCTGTAAAGTTTTTGTTTTATTAAATCGTTGAGGAAAAGACTTCTGTGTTTGGTGTACTTTAATCCTCTGCTCAGCTGCTATTTTTTTGTTGAATGAACCAATTAAAAAATGGTCCATTATGTTAAAATGTTACTTTTTATGTACTACCTGTACCTGATACTGTACTATAAGTGCTCTACTGGTTTAGGTCTAGTCATTATCAATGTGTAAAATAAGCCTTTAAATCTTTCTGCTTGTAGTCTTTTACATGGTTAACTTGAACAGAAAACGGGGACCTCATTCTGTTGTAATGTCTGCATGGCCTATAGTCCAGGCAAAATAGCCCATTTTGGGGCCAAAAACAGGAGTAATTGTAAAAGAATTTTTTTCAGCTTAGATAATTTCTTTAAGGTGTCCAGAACAACATACTAAAAGTCCTAAGAAATCCTAGTTGAGGAAATATGTTAAATTCTCATCAATCCGATATGTGTACCAATATAGGCCAGAATAGGTCTGAATAGGGCTATTTTTTTCCTTTAGTCCTATCAAAATAAAACTTTACACAATGAAAGCACTCATGAAAAGTAGCATTTTTTGTATTACAAGTTTTTCTAAAAAATTATTTTAATATGCAAATGGTCTATACACTAATCAAATTAGCCCCAAATACACCTGTATACATGGATAGTGAAGAGATGAAGAGGGTGGGACCTGTCTGAATTCATTTGATATGACACCCTGTGGATGTAAGCTTTCAGAAAAGGTATATCATAAGGGGTAAATTCGTTTTCTCTTAAAACCTCAGGTCCAAATGCATTGGCTATACACCAAAATCACCAATATCAGCTGATCTATAAATGGGTATCAATGGGAGGAGGGGGTGGAACCTATCTAAATTTATGTTTACTGAGATCCTGAACCCTTTTTTCAAAAAAAGTACTTTTCAAGTTTTATTACTTTCTAATACATTCACAGGCACTTTCGTTCAAGAAATGCACATATTTTTTCATTTGCCCCAAAAATAGGCATAAGCTTTAAAATAAGGAGGTGGGTGGGATGTGGGAAATTTTTGGGGGGTGAAATCCTGGGCATGTAAGCTTTCAGAAAATGTATGGTTTATGGGGTCTAATATGTTTTCCCTACACACCGCTGGCCTAAATGTCACCAAAAATTGCCCATTTTGAAAATGCCAAATTTCTTAATTTTGGGATATATTGTAATGAGGAGGGTGGGGCATACCTCAATGTCAAACCATACCATGTTATAGAATATCCTGAGGGTGTTTGCTTTCAGAAAATGTATGGGATATATGGTGAAAATAGTTTCCCCTTCATGATTCAGGCCAAAATGTACTAGTAGTGTATATTCCTCCAAAATCCACCCGAATCTCATTCATTTCAATGGGAAATTTACTTTCCTTCACTATTTTTGCATTTCCTCAACTAGGATTTCTTAGGACTTTTAGTATGTTGTTCTGAACATCTTGTAGAAATGATCCAAGCTCAAAAAAATTCTTTTACAATTAGTCCTGCGAAAAATGCTACTTTGCCTGGACTACTAGCCCACTCTGGGGCCTTAGCTTAACCCCCACTAGTGTGGCAAGCACAGTGGGAATGTCAAGTGTTGCTCAAGTTCCCTTCCTTCCATCTGTCATCTGCAAACCAAAATACCAGTGGCGTTTTCAAGACGACGTAACGTTACAAAACATTTACTACGTCACCCATAGGGATGAATGGGAACTGTTCCGTTACGTTACAAAACGTTATGCTCGTTGAATTCACCACAGGTGTTATGAAGTTCACTGGTTATGTACATTCACCTCATTGTTATCACAGTAGTTTTTGGTCAGTGATTCCCAGGCCACTGAAGCCCTTGGAATTCAGTGAGCCTGTAGCCCTTTTAGACCTGTAGGTCAAAGTAGTACCCTCAGCGACAGCTTCTCCTCCTGTGCAGCTGGTGCACTTAGAGAATTGCAATGCTTTGGCCAATAAACTATTACTGGCACATACTGTAGGCCTTAACATATCCAATGAACCTTCAACCACCATTGTGTAGTTTAATGGCACCCTATTTCTTTTCTTTTTTTATTTTCATTGTTATTTTAATTTTTTTCTTTTTATTTTATTTTATTTTATGGGGGGGGGGGGGGGTCTGTCCAGATGCCATATAGGCTCATAGCACATACGATATTTTAATCTGCATAATCTGGATAATTATTTTAGCAATAAAGAATCACTGTAAATAATCGGTCAGAACTCACAAGCCGAAGTGAAAATTAGCTCGGGATTGGGTTATGTTGGAAAAAATATTATGTCACCTAACAGACAAATGCAGTCTAGCTTACACGTCTTTTGCCATGTTCCTATTTCAGGACGCGCAGGGATTCATGACACCCACTCCAGCCTATGCGTAAATAACGCGCACGTCCATAGGCTACCTCTCTGTTGCATAGGCTAAACAAACTCATAACCTACTAATTAGGTCTAATTTCAAGTACACCGTATCCCCTAGTACACAATGCAAAATACCTAGTGAGCCAAGGCTACGGTAGACCTGTGAAAACTACAATTTCATACGAAATAACGGATTTCACCCTCGCACAACTGCGATTTAAATATTTTTCAACAAAATGTAAATCAGGCACACAACAGAGCGATTTCAGATATATTTTAATGAAAATTAATTATGAAACACAAACAAAGGCCACTCATATTAAATTGTCATTTTTAAAAGTCACAAAGCAAACCTGAGTTTGTGCGACCTTTCCAAAAAAAAAATACAGTCCATTTGTAGTGCCGTTTTCTGCTCCAGTTTCAGCTCATCTGGGAAGGCTGGCTGCCAGCCCTCTGGTCTGATATCAACTCATGCATGCACGGGATGCAGTGGTGCTTTGCGTGAGTCATGTTTTGTGACTCACATAGGGCAAAGCGCTACATTCCCACTAAAGCTGCACAGGGAGTGTGCACACAAGTCTTTCCCCTTTTATTGCATTTCTAGGCCTCATTTACACTATCTTCTGCATTCACCAATGTTTTTTTGTCTGGTGTCTGATCACAGGTGAAAGCTAATATACAATGCACACCCCAGAACAAAGACTTGTTTGTGCAAATTGGTTGTTGTATTTCTGCACTTGTAAAATGTTTCAGAAAGTAAATCTTTGTAGTGGGATCTTAACGAAAATTCTTATGAATATTTTGTTGACTGAGGCCCATTATGCGTGATAAGACTAATAAATTGAAACAGATAATTTGGCCTTAGACTTTCATAAACATTTAATGAGGCCTTCCTGGTTAGAGAACCCTATACTATGTAAACAGAGTCTGTGCTGAACCCCTGCAAGAAAGAAAGACAGGCTCTGGGACTTACACTTGTTGAAGAGCCGAGTTTTTCTCACCTGGTCAGTGTTACTGTTGAGTCACCACAGATGCACGCCCCTGGGATGGGGACATGGAGGAAGATGAGGAGGAGGAGGAGGAGGAGAAAGCGGAAGGCCTGCTTCCGTTTCACAGCAGCGCCTCGGTAAGGGTGACTACAGTATGTGCGCCCCTTCAGGAGACAATAACAGTCAGTCTGTCATCACCGTTAGAGGCAGCAGCAGCAGCGGCAGCAGCACAGCCAACAGCAGAGCAGAGAAGAGGAGAAAAGCATTCAGATGGGCTCAGAGGGGAAAGCCAGAGGAGGCTGCATGGGGATCTCGTACAGAAAGGTGCCACACTGTATGAGAGACACTCGCAAAAGGCCTGTCCAAACTATACTGTACGCTCACTGTGCTACTATTGCTATGACTCATAATGTATCTAGTGTGCAGCTCTTGACTATGGAGTAAATATGAATATAAATTTACATGAATATAAATTAAATATAAATATATAAATATTCTATAATACATGCCAATCATTTTGGAATTTTAAATGAATGAAGCTTTTTTTTAAGGTAATATGATGACTCCACAACTCCATAGAGCAATACAAACCGTACTCACACGTTTACAAGTCAAGATTCACTACAAGTAAACTATGTAGTCCTACAATAAGACTTGAATGTGTAACATTAAAATACACTATACCAGTATGGACCCCTATGATAACTGGCAAAGTTTGTAGTGACTAGAGGTGTATCTGCATCCTTATCATTGCCACCTCCATGTTGGACAATGTTTAGTGCTCACACAATTTCCTCCTCATCAGACACATTCCACCTTTCCATGCATTTCCATGCACTGAGGTCAGACGCATTTTAAACAGGAAAACATCAGAGCAGAACTTTTGCAACCTTTTGCAAGAGTGATGCATCATGATTCTTCACATTGAAAAATGAGAATAATGAGAATGGGAATAACATTGGAAGTCAAGTCCCCAAGTGCACTAATTATTATGCGCTTACAAGATCACACTCTTGCGCTTCCTAACTCTTGTGCTTGCACTCCTTCCTAACTCTTGCACTTCCACTCCTGTTAGCAAAGCGCACTTCTAGTAAGGTATTTACTTGTATTGTGTTGTAGCTAGATTATTAATCCTCTTTTTGTTAGCGTCTGCTAAATGCATATATGTAAATGTAGATGAGTCCAGCAAACTTCTGCCGATCTACAGCATTCCTAGCCTGACATAGCCCGCCCATAATACGAATGTTCATCCGTATCCATGGTCTGGGGGCGGTCTTCATGGGCAGGTTTACATCGGTAGAGAGACTACCGGCCAATAAGCGAAGCTGATTAGACAAGCTGTCCAATCATTTCAAACCAGAAGTGAATGCCCTCCCCCCGCAGTATAATCGCGTCAGGTTAAAGAACCTCCAGACCATGAATACGGATGAACAGCAGTATTATGGTCGGGCTATGTCAGGCTACAGCATTCCTGCTCTTCGTGTTCAGATCAAGGACTTTCTCTGGTTGAATTTCAAAGAGCCATTAATTAAAGCAGAAATGTAGTATCAATTTGATTGTAACATGTCACAGCCCTCATTACATTTCTTCTCTCGTCTCAGCCCAATTTAACGGTTACTTTAAGAAATATGAATAGGTCAGTGCATTTGTGAAATGGAAAGTTCCATATTCCTAAAGGGTTCTTGGTCCTCCAACTTCACTTACAAACAAGTTTAACCTCATATTTTATGGAATGTCCACTATATGACCCAATCTTTTCATCTCAAATCAGTTCAAGGTCAAACATTTTAATTAGATCATTTTTATTATGTTTACTCTGTCCAAATTAAGTGCAATATGTATGTTTATTACCATGGCTTTCAAACCGTGATAACTGTTTTCTTTTTTGACTTGTACTTGGTGTAGGTTACATGTCCAAAGGACAAAGAACGGACATTCTTCTGCTGGTTTGAACAAACAGTAAAAAGAACAGTTCAGGTTACTTTAACTTTATTTTTCTTTTTGTCATGACTAGGTCAGATCTGTTGTCCGTTTACCAAGCGTACATCCACATATCCACAAATGAAGATAATATTACATACTTCAAAATACATGTTTTACACTATTTTAAAGCAATTTTCATTTGCCTTGAAGTACAAATGCAAATATGAACTGTTTTGTCATGATGTGGAATATTTAATAATTATTATATTATATCTACTTAATTATATGTCTTATATATTAACTCACTCCACAGTTTAGATTGCTGAACACAAACATGACTTGTTCCATACAGCAATATTCAAATAAATTAAAATTAGCTTTACATTAATAATGAAGAATATCACATCCATATAGGACCAATAATACTGTGGACATAGAATCAAGAATACTGAGGACAGTGTTGTGCTGTGTGTTGTGTGATAGCCACTGCTGTGTTTGTGGCACTACTGGTCTTGTGAAGTTGTCTTGTGCAAAAGTACTTCCGTGTACTGTACTGTCACCAGAGGAAAAAGTGACGGAGGCCCCAGGAATCCAGGAATACTGACTGATATATGTGAACATACAAGGGCTGGCTGTCTGTCTGTGCACACACAATAGCTTTCTTTGACTTTTTCTTCAGGCTCTTTTCTTACTGTTTCAAATCCTTTTTTTGTGCACTATATTTTAAGGCTCACAGGATAATCACAAAAGGGACTGGACAACACTTAAAAGGCTACTGATGCAAATGAACTTTTAACATTAAAAAAATTCCTACTTTTCTTGCCAATTTGATGATTTTAAACGAGTGCTTTCAAAAACTCTCTTTTGGAACTTGGATCTTTTTGGCAGCTGTCCAGTAAGAAACGTGGGACTGCCTCTGTTTAATTCCTGTTTGACTGGCACCCTGTGTTACGCAAAGTGCTCAGTTTAAACCAGAGCCGTGTTTAAAAACGTCGGCCTCTCGGTGGGCCTGGCCACCGCTGACCTCGGCCGTGAGGGGGGTGAGGTGGCGGAGGGGCGGATCCATTGTGGTAGCTGTATGAAAGGATAAAATCACACATTTGCATTCCGATTGGCCGCTTTACCTGTCAATCAGTGTGAGTCAAAAGTCATAAGCTCACTGAAGAGCTATGATTCCTCAAATCAGCATAGCATGTTACCAATTACTATAGTACATGGTCAGCATGGCTATTCATTTGTAAATGTCAAATCAAATGTTTTAAAAATGATTCATGCACTACACTTATCGACATCAGTGTCTTAAATTGGTTCATTTTAATCCCTATTTATAACTGTTTACTCCCTGTACAATTAACCTTACTCCTTGCCAACTAGATTCTGTCTCTAGCAAGGCACTGTAGCATGGCAGGGCTCAGTATAGGAGGAAACAAAGCCATCTGTGCAGATTGTGGAAGCAGGGAAGGGGAGAGGGGGGGGAGAGAGGCAGAGAGAGAGAGAGAGAGATTCAGCATGGCGTCTTACCCTCGGGGGTGGAAGTGGCGAGGCGGACCAGGGGGACCGTGGGGACCTCGAGGCGGGGGCGGCCGACCTCGAAAACAAGGCGGTCCGAGCGGATGAGGAGGGGGGCCGTGCCTGTGTTGGAGAGAGGATGAAGATCCTTTATTTCCAGCACCTCACATATACAGGAGCGAAGGTGGAGAGACACCCAGTATGCAAATCTCACAGAAAGACCTTTCAAAGATGCAACATCCTCTCCTTATTATGTGATATCTACATGGATTCCCTGAGATTGGACCTTTGACAAAGTATAGCAATGGACATCTCTGTCCTTTGACAGTAGCATACATCTTCAAAGTGCAGTTGTTTTGGAGCATTTACAAAGTATGGCAATGGACATCTCTGTCCTTTGACACCAACATACATCCTCTATGCCCCCAGGGGTCCGCAACACATTGCCAGTGAAAAAGTTTGCTACAAAAATAAACTTGTCTTATAGAGATAGAAATACTACAAAGATACTTCCCCTGTGCATCAGAAGACCTACAGAAAACCACTTCTGCACTGTCATATTTTGCCACATTCAATTATATGCCTATTTATAACTGTTGCATCTGAAAGAACAATAGCTATACATTTTTTTTGGCGATCAAGAGGGGTCCTCAAACAAATTTTCGGCTCCATGAGGGGTCCCTGGCAATGGACATCTCTGTCCTTTGACACTAACATACCGTGCATCCAACATCCTCTAAGTGCAGTTGTTTGGGAGCTCACCACCAGCCTTCTCCATCTCCAGTACAGTACCTGTGCATAGGGGGGTAAGGCCTCAGGTGGAGTGGGGGTGGAGGAGGGGGTGGGGGACCCATGCGTCGAGGGCCCCCTCTCATACCCCCCCTGCCTCGAAAGTCTGGGTATGGACGCACCCTTCCCATCCCTCTTCTGGAGAGAGAGAGAGAGAGAGAGAGAGAGATAGAGAGAGAGAGAGAGATTTCGCTGGCACTGTCACCATTGATTCAGACATAGCCATTCTTTCTGGCTGCACAAGAACAATAAAAAAGACAATGAAGGTGAAGTGCAATGTGTGGCAAAAAAAAAAAAAAAAAAAAAAAACGTGTTGGAATGTCCGTATAAGCGTAAATAGACAGACGTTAAAGACTGTGCAAATCAAAAAGAAGGAAAGCAAAACACATACAGTAATAGCTGTTAAAAGAATAAAAAACGAAGTGTGCTGCCATGTACCTCATGGGCCCAAATCCGTTCATTACGCCGTCGTGTCCTCTACCCCGGCCCCGTCCATGAGGTCCGAACATCTTCATCATTCCACGGCCTCCACGCCCTCCTCGGCCCATTCGACCACCCCGGCCACGACCTTTGAACCCACGCTCTCTGTGAAGTCATAAATCCATACATGTAATGCAAGAGAATGTGTTATTACAGATTCTGCATGTTATAAATTACATGTAATTAGATTACATATAGCCTACAGTCAGGTTTACATGTAATGCAAGAGAATGTGTTAGGCTTTGCCTGACCTGTTTTTGGTCTGAGGTGCAGCATCCTCTGGATGGGCCGCTGGGGTATCTGTGTGTTCACTGACCTGCTCTGCTTCCACATCCATCTGTGAGCAAATACAGTTAGCCTTAGCTTAGCATTAGCAGTGCCTTAGCCCCTCACTGACTGTGCCCACTGACCTAGTCTGCTTCCACATCCATCTGTGATCAAATACAGAGTTATTACCTCTGCCAAGGAGGTTATGTTTTGCTCGGCATGTCTGTGTCTGTGTGTGTGTCTGTGAGCAACATACCTCAAAAAGTACTGCATGGATTTGGATGAAATGTGGGCAACGTGTATTGGGACAAGTGAACTGATTCAATTTTGGTGGCGATCGTGATCCAGAACAACATCTGTGGCCACATTGTCTTGGCGGAGGTCTGCACTCTCTGAGCGCTTCCTAGTTATTATAGTGTCCAACTCAGCGGTTAGAAGCATTCTTAAGGTTCGAGCTGTGAGGATTTGCCACGTACTGCCGCCAGCTAGCCCAGGCAATACTTGGCATTAGTTACATTACACTTAACTCTTACTGTTTGTCTTAATGGGCTTCACTGGATGTTTGCTACAGAAATCGAGAAAGCAGTAAATAATGTCAATGTCTGTAATGTCAGTAAATCATTTCAAAGCCTTGACCGAAGAGGAGAAACTGAAATGCAGAGGATTCCAGTAAACAAATCAAGCAATTATGCACAAACATGGCATATCTCTGGATAGAGAGAGAGAGAGAGAGAGAGAGAGAGAGAGAGAGAGAGAGAGAGTGTCCTATCTAAAGAAGGTTCTCTCTCTCCCAGTGAGAGAGAGAGAGAGAGAGAGAGAGAGAGAGAGAGAGAGAGAGAGAGAGAGAGAGAGAGAGAGAGAGTGTGTGTGTGTGTGTGTGTGTGTGTGTGTGTGTGTGTGTGTGTGTGTGTGTCCTATCTACAGAAGGTTCTCTCTCACTCCCAGTCTCTCATGTTGCTGCACTCATGACTGTAGGGTAAAACCAATGAAGCATCTCCTACAGGAGTCAATCAAGCAGAAGAGAGGAGAGAGAGAGTTGCCAACACAGATCTTTAAAATAGAATATCTGAATCATTTCACTGCTGTCTTTCACACTGGATGTATTGGCTAGCTTTGATAAGAAAACCTCCTATTGGTTTGATTTTGCACTTGAGTTAAATAAATGCAGTTGAAGATTTTCATTAGCCCATTGGCCTATTCTTCTTATCCAATAGACATTAAGAGTGATCCAAGATAAAAAGATGAATTTATCCATTCTTTAGTATTAAAAATGTTGAATCCACTGCCTGCCAGTTGGCTTGAGTTCAGTAGGCTATGTAGACCTAGTGTTTTCAACCAGAGCCGGTTCTAGCCTTTTTGCTGCCCTAGGCCAGATTTTAGTTTTGCCCCCTCTTTTCTAGAAATACAAGTGACAACAAGTAAAACTGAGAAAAAAGTAATATGTATTTTGATGCCCCCTCTCATATTTGGTGGCCTAGGCGATTGCCTAGAACCGGCCCTATTTTCAACACTCAAAGTAGGCTACTAGTTTATTGCCTAGATATAATTGTCTAGGTCTCGGTAGTAGTACTGTAGATCGTGTCACCTTGCACAGTCTGGGAATAAATGGCTACAGCAGTTGTGGGCTGATTGTGGTCTCAAAGGAGTTTATTCAAAGCCGACTTGCATGCCCAATGACACCGGCGTGAGAGTATCCCAGGCCTGGTAGGGTACTTGCCTTGCCAGACCGCTTGGAATGAGAACGGACATCAAAAAGTGGGGCGCATAGCTGAATCCCCCACCCCCCCAATATTAGGTGTCAAGCTCCTTTTGCCAAAATAGTGGAGAGGTCAGGAAGAATCCTTGATTTCTTTCAATTATGTGCAAGTAATAGTCACGTTGTGTTCAACACTTTGCCAGACAAGGTTGATTCAGAGCAAATGAGCAAAAGATTGTTCTAGGGCTAGGCTGCATACCATGCATTTATTGCTATTATGGATACGTAATGTAACCCATCTGTTGATTCTGCGATATGTTTATTGTTACCTTATACACTTTCATTGCAGTCCAAGAGAAAATACTGTACTTTCATACAGAGCGAAAACATTGCAAGCAATGGAAATATTAAACCATAATTACCTGTGATTTCAAATTTTGCCAGGCCTGCAGTAAAACATTAACGAGTGCTCTTTCAATTTAAGTTGCATATATTCTTCCTTCAGCTCGTCATCGATTATTGCCACACTGAAATGCCACAGGATACTAGGGAAAATAAATGTGTAATTGTTGCAGTTCGGTGTCTGCGAACCACAACTCAAGTCGTCAACCATAAGGATTGACGTCGTGATTTAATGTAGCTTAATTTGCGTGTTTCGTCAGTTGGTTGTTCCAACAGAAATATCAGGCTTGTAAAAGCTTAAAATATCTTTATTAGGAGCAAGCAAAAGTCATTTGGAATAAAAAATACTAACGTTCGCTGATATATTTGAAGGATAGGTTACGGTGAGTATGCTGATGTAGTGTCTCACCTGTCACGTGTAGATTGTTAAATAGTCGAGAATCAATGAAATGGGCTATTATCTTTGTTTCGGCACTCCAACTGTTACCAGTGCAAAATACCTAAGAAAGAAAATGATGAAGCTTACCTTGAGGTGCAGGGGGGGCGACGCTTAAGAAAATGGCAAAACCCTTACAAATGTGCCTTTTCTGTCGCTTGTGAGGTTATAACATAATATAGAATAGAAAATCTTTACGCTCCCGTTTATTATGCTTTGAAATGGCGGCGTATGCCGACCAATATATCCAGCTCAGATTTCTTTGTCAAGAATACATTGTAGCAAGGTTTACGCCCACAGGAAACTGAGTCGAGATACGGTTGGCTATGGGTTGGTTTCGTAATAGCCACAATGTGATTTTGGCATTGTTATTGGTGGCATAAGCGCACTGCTTTTGAATCCATGTTTGGAATTGTTTCAATCCACAGGCTGTATGTACTTACTGTAACTGCGCACATGCCAATTTTTCTTTTCTTGCTAAATGTAATCCTTAGTTGCTTTGTGGTACATATAGGGGTATGCTGGATAGTGGCAACATATTTTTTTTTTACATCAGGACACAGAATGGACGTTTTTTAAAAGTAATATTTTATTATTAACACCGGGAATCATCCAGCAAACCAAATCACAAAATAATCTACGGAAGACTGACACATCTTCAAGTGCCAAATAACATTAAAACACCAATATTTACATCAAGTATCCCTAAAGGGTGACATTCATTAAAAACAAATTTGTACAACTTTGAATTATCACCATAAAAAAGAAAACGAGGTTACAAATTAATTTCATCAAGAATATTTTGACAAACTGTCACATTCGAAACAACGTCAAATCATTCCAAGGATTGCCAGATGGGGGTTACCTCACCAGAGCGCACCAAATGACGCACGATGTATCCCAAAGTCTTACTCAATAACTGTTGACTGTTATTTTAGAGTGACTGCTGTTTCAAAGTGAGTCCATGTTAAAGAAGGTGACCTCCAATGTGATTACGAATGGTTCAGAATATCCGAAAGCTCCTTTATGTACTCAATAGTGTACTTCAGGGTCTGAATTTTGGTTAGCGGTTGACCTCTACGGCTGTAATCTGGTGGCAGATAGTCACGAAGGTGATGCAAAGCCTCCGCTAAACTTCTCATTCGCATCTTTTCCCTCTCGCTTGCCTTGATGCGCCTTTTGGTCGACATCTTTGACTTTGAAGTTTTCTGTGGCGTGCGGTGAGCAGAGTTGTGTCCCGACAGCGTGTAGGAAAAACTGGCGAAAGGTTGGCATGTACTGGCATTGCCTGGCATCTCCGGAGAGGAGCACATCGAATCAATTGATGATTCCGGTGAAGATGAAGCACTATGTAGGGTCCGTTGTCCAGTCACGAAGGAACCGTCACCGTTCTTCCATTCCCACTGTTTCAGTAATTTAGCAGTAAGGTCATCCAAATGCTCTTCCATCATGACTGGAGTGCCTGGCTGACTGTCCATGACGTTCTTAATCAGAGGCTCGTCTAGTCTAATCGGACACAGGGAGACTGAGGTCTATATACCGTTGGAACCCTCCGGCGATTTATGAGTTCACAGGTACGGCGAAAGTTCAAAGAAAAGTTAAGTGCCAAAGAGCGACCTTTTCGAAGGCCGTCGTTGGTTGTCACCAATGTGCGAATGAGACGCAATAGACTACTAATGTGTAAAAGAAAGAAAAATAATTAGATTCCCTTTTGTGGGAAATCACTCTTTAAGTCAGTCTGGCCACAATTATCAGTTTGATGTGATCTGGGACAAAAGACAGACGTTGCGCCATGTAGTTTAGCATGTCTCTGAGAGACCAAGCCGCATGTGTCAGAACCCAGTTCATAACGCGTATTACACCGAGTCATCACATAGCTACGTATATTAAACATCTTTGCAACCCAAAATTATTGTATTAAAATAAAACAGAACAAAATAAAGCAAACCAAAAAATATGTCAAATGAAGTAGGCATCATAATATTTGCTTCTTAAATGCTGGAAAGCATGGGTCTCTCCAATGACCTTGTTTTAAAGCATTTCCTTCAACAATTATGGAGAAAATAAGCCCCGTCAGTTTAAGGGAGAAGAGTGTCAAAACTCACAAAGCCAAAGATGACCTTGAAGCCTAGTGGTGTAAAACAGGTAGTAGTAGGTTCCTGCTTGTGAGCTGCAGCTGTCATGGTCCTGCGTGAACAGACAGCCTTTCATGTTAGCAGAAGGTGTGCAACAAGGCACTAATGATCAAGGGGCACCAACACCAGTTGCCATAAAGCAGCCCAAACCGTGCCTGATACCCACGGCTCTTTCCCCCAGTCACAGCCAAACCCACACCTCCATCCTCAAGAGGAAACATTGTAGACACTCGGGTCATCATTTGGGGCTGCTGATGGCACAGCAGCTGCCTAAAACAACTCCCTGCGTTTGAAAACAAACAAGTTTCAAAAAGAGCTGATAGTGTGTTCATCTCCATGGGTGGCCCCAAGCTTTGAAGGGGAAAATTCACAAATTTGTCAAGTTCATTCATTTAAATGTGCAGGTATGGATGCCCTTTGGCATGTTATTGACGTGAGAGAACAGCAAAAGTTCGCCATTGTAAATAAAACAATGCTTTAATTTTACACAATACAAAAAATACTCTTCACAGAGCAAAAACACCCCCAGCGGTCTGCAGTAGTTTTGATTCAGTCTTTTGTGCTCACTTGAGTAACTTTAATTTGAGTCTTTGGGCCAGAGGAAGGGGGCTTTCAATGGACACCACAGAGTCATTGTGTTCACTGGGGGCGGTGGAGAGTGGGGAACCCGGGGCTGAGACGCACAAGTCTATCACCTCCAGATCAGTTTTCCAGCTCGGTGGCAGACGCTCAGGCAGCGATACACCCGCTGCAGCACCTGACCTGGGACCAGGCTTTGGTTGAGGATCTTGGTTTTGGGGATCGGGCTTTTGCTGGGTTGCAGGCACTGTCTTGGCTGCAGAGCTGCTGACGTGAACTGGGTGAGTGGGCTTATGAACTGGGTTAACTGGTTTGTGGACTGGGTTAACTGGTTTGTGGACTGGTTTAACTGGTGCAGACTTGGCTTTGCTGGCCTTATTCCAGCGCTGCCCTCTCCTTGGCTGGTTCTCCGCATCGCTGTCATCGCTGGAGTACACCAGACCCACACACACACTGGTCTTAGAGCTCTTCCGAGGCTTTGGGTCGGGCCCTTGGAGACCCACACACACACTGGTCTTGGAGCTCTTCTGAGGCTTTGGGTCGGGCCCTTGGAGACCCACACAGACACTGGGCTTGGAGCTCTTCTGAGGCTTTGGGTCGGTTCCTTTGGGTTGCTTTTGATGGGCATCATCGCTGCTCTTGGTCTGCTGCAGTAGGGCGGGGGCGTACGCTTTACTCGTCTTGACAAACTTATACTTGGGCGATGCGTTTGTGTGCCCCACGTCAACCGGCTTTGCTTTGCTTGCAGCACTGGAAGTTGGAACAGATGTTGATGTTGAGGTTTTTGGGATGCCGCCACCAACAGCTTTCTGGGGCATCGGTAAAGGAAGCTGCCCAGTCTTTTTAGTCTGAGTCTGCATGTGTGGTAAACCTGATTTACCTTTCTCACTCTCCAAACCCCTACAGGCAGGTTTTGAATGTCCACTCACAACTGTTGAATCACTTCTCTTAGGAGGATTGGGCTGCGCCTCTAATATACTTGAGGTCACATTTGAGACACATTCAGTCGCTTGACTGCAGGGACTTATTGACTTCAGAGTGTTTCTCATGAGTAGCCTTTCACGGAGTGAACAGGGTTCCGTTTCAGCCAAGAGTTCTGTTCCTGTCGGTGCCGGACTAACCTCTGACCCAGAGTGCAGTCCCGACTGGACCCGATCCGATCCCAATGCCTCGTTATCAACACCTGCAGAGGACACCTGAGCCACCTTAGCGCTGGATAGCACCTGGGACGGAGATGACGTGAAGGAACAGGCCTCCCAGTCAATGTTACTCAGATGAAGATTATCCACAACAGCAGACGTGGATAAAGATGTGACAGCGGGGGAGGCTGGGGCTGGGAGAGCTGAGAGTGACAGCTGTGGCTTCTCAAGGACTGACATCACTTCCTGTTGATGAACTGGGTCCTCTGTCTCTGTCTTGGCGGCATCTTGTTTTTCCTTGGAGCAGAGGACGTCTTTGAGGACCCCTTGTTTTTCCTTGGAGCAGAAGACCTCTTTTGTTCGGACCGCTGCTGGTTTGTCTTTTGTACCGGCTGTTGTTGAGTTTGCAGTGTGCTCCGCCGTGGTGTTTTTCAGTGACATTCGAGCAAGAAGGTCAGACACGTCATCACAGACTTCTGAGGGCTTCTCTTTCTTACTCTTCGGCTTCTTTTCTGCAAATACAAACCAAAAACATCCACTCACACTCAATGACTTATTACACAGTCACAACAAAGGTAATGACTTACTTATAAAACACCTATTACAAGGATTTGAGCCACTAGTATATTAAGTATATTGGTATATAAAGATAGTTACAATGGCATGTTTGAACTCGCGTCGGTTTGTGTGCCCACCAATGTGTGACTACAAACAGCGTGCACTTGTGTTGTTGTTGGTGGTGGTTGGTGAGAGAGAGATGAGAGAGTGGGGGTGTGACAGAAGGCTGTGTTGGTTGGTGAGTGGTTGAGCAAGAAAAAGAGAAAGAGAGAGAGAGAGAGAGATACAGAGAGAGAGAGAGTTGGGGGTGTGACAGAAGGCTGTGTTGGTGGGAGAGAGAGAGAGAGAGAGAGAGAGAGAGAGAAGAGAGAAAGAGAAAGAGAGAGAGTTGGGGGTGTAACAGAAGGCTGTGTTGGTGGGAGAGAGAGAGAGAGAGAGAGAGAGAGAGAGAGAGAGAGAGAGAGAAAGAGAGAGAGAGTTGGGGGTGTAACAGAAGGCCGTGGCTGAGGGGAAACGGACAGGAGCTCCTGTGCGACACCTCTTGGCTTATCAAAGGCTTTAGAGTGAGGGAGAGAAGCAGCACAGTGACAAAACCTGCCTTTTGAAGTGTCTCAGGACACTAATGAAAACCCCTCAGCGTGTCACACTGCTCACCAGCTCTTTGCAGCAAAGTTAAAATGGCCAGTTTTAGAGTTTGCTTAGCAGACTTTGGTGGTTATTGTGAAGTTTTTCTGTTTTTCTTTTAAATATTGTACAGAAAAAAAATTACAACCAAAAGAAGCGAAAAGAAAGAAAGAAAAACGAAACATACGTACTTTTGTTTTTGTTTTCCTCTGCTTCCTCCTTCTGTTTGATGTAGAGGTCCACCAGGCCTGGATAAGCCACCCGGACAAGTGCCTCTTCTTCAACCGTTCTTACCACATCCTGGTCCTCAGCCTCATAGTCATCAGGGAATACATAGTGCTCTGTAACGTATGTGGATTAGGTTTAACACCAGATTAGATATATCAAACGGCAACATACATGTGGTTTAATTTCAGATTAGATACTGTATATCAAACTACAACATGCATGGTCATCAGGGAACATATACAGTAGTGTTTCTGTGAAGGATGTAGATTAGGTTTAACTCCAGATTAGATATATCAAACTGCATCATACATGTGGTTTAACACCATCTTAGATGTATAAAACTACAATATACGTGTGGTTTAACTCCAGATTAGATATATCAAACGGCAACATGCAGTTCATGTGGTTTGACTCCAGATTAGAAATGTCAAACGGCATCATACACGTCAGTGCTCTATGAGGTACGTATGTAGATTAGATTTAACTCCAGATTAGATATATCAAACTGAAACATACTGTGCAGTTTGCAGTCATAATATCAGTTGTTTTAAAGACAATAATAAGTCTACTGTGGGATCTGGAGTCATTTGGCTCACAGTTAATTTACACAGATGATATTTACTATGGGACATTGAAGTATATTCAAACTTCCCTCTGTCCCAAGTCACAACCTTTTGATATAATGCTCAATGAACACAATAACACACATCTGTAACAAACTGAACAATTCCTTTACTGAAGATTCCTAATAATGATTTAACGATTTCAAATCCAGTGATTCTAACTGTTTGAGACTGCTGTCAGACTGCAGTGTGACTGGACAAGCTCAGCTGCAGTGTGATTGGTCAGGCAGAGCTGCACTGTGATTGGTCAGGCTCCTGAGGGTGAGCAGAACTCTGGTGGGCACAGGAAGCAACTTTAGCACCTTCAGCCCTCAATCAATGCGCCTGTTCTGCCACCTCTTCCCCGTGACTCAGCCTTACCTCACAACAAGACACTAACAGGCCTGTGGACTGGACTTACAACCTGACACTGTGTGTTCTTTTACAAGACTTACGCTGACTGACCAACACACAGACAGGGCTTGGAGGAGTGTCACGCAAACACAGAGCCATGGATTGATTATCAATTCAAAGCCGTGAGCGAATCAACATTTAGATAACACTGACAGTTTTCTTACCTGGTTTCTTCCATATGATCTCAAAGCAGGAGATGCCATTTCTCACTCTTGGCTTGTAGATTCTAAAACAGACAACAGGCCTTACTTGATGTTGTCCCAATGGGTCTTGTGTATCTTTACAATCAATCAATCAATCAATACATACATACATACAAATACATATATGGATGTGTAAATAAACAGATAAATACATAGAAACACTATTCAGTGAAGAATAAAGCAAAAAACAAACTAAAATCAAATGTTGGTCCTAAACTGTCAGTGCTTTTAAATGTAATCCCTACTCACCTCAGCGGTTCTATCTGAGTCTGAGTGTCTCTACTGTGTCTCTTGTTCACCAGCTCTGTGTAGGTCATCAGTACCAACAGCTTCTCACTGGTGTAGTGTTTAGGCCACTCCATTTTATCAGACGCAAAATTCTGGACAAAATAAACAAACGCTTAACAACACATATAATGTACATGTTGAAGTAGGTCTAGATTACATAGCCAAAAAACACAGAAAAAAATATATATTGCACCACTTTAAAAGTATCAGTTTACTATTAACAGGTATATATTTGAGTAAAATGAACCTTTACATAAATCGCCTGGAACTCATTGGGATTGATAAATGACATGTTTGATACATTTTGCACATAGAGGCTTCCTCCATCAACTACTATACAATTCCATGCAGAGCATTAGTGGCAGAAATGTTTAGCAACAGCTTTGATTGACTCTTTAGCAACTGCTTCGTTTGAAGTGGAACCTGTTTTTTTTCCAAAGCTGTATAGGGAAATTACTGTACACAATGAGATGTGCAGTGTTTGTTTATTATCAATACCTGCATTGACAAAATATTAGGTTTTCTTCTTCTGAGAGGCTGTATGGGTTTGTCCTTGTTCACTAGAAATTCCTCAATAATCTGGAACACAGAATCAAGCAGATTTACTTTTTGATGCATGTTGAATGTAAGGCAATGTAAATGTACATACTGTATTGTAAATAATTTTGCTACATTAAAAAATCCTCACCTCAGTAAACGGGAACTTTTCACACGCCAAAGTTTTCCTTCAAGAAGAAATAAAAGGTTTTTATTTAAAACTTGCCAGAAACCTGACTTGCCAACACCATTGAGAACATAAATAAGCACCATAAAACACAATATCTGGAAGAGTTCGGAGGCCTCAGAGACTCCTATAGGTCGCCTACTTCCTGACGGTGGTCTCTAATAAGCAGACTCCTATAGGTACCTACTTCCTGACGGTGGTCTCTAATAAACAGACTCCTATAGGTACCTACTTCCTGACGGTGGTCTCTAATAAGCAGACTCCTATAGGTACCTACTTCCTGACGGTGGTCTCTAATAAGCAGACTCCTAGCTCCTATAGGTACCTACTTCCTGACGGTGGTCTATAATAAGCAGACTCCTATAGCTCCTATAGGTACCTACTTCCTGACGGTGGTCTATAATAAGCAGACTCCTATAGGTACCTACTTCCTGACGGTGGTCTCTAATAAGCAGACTCCTATAGCTCCTATAGGTACCTACTTCCTGACGGTGGTCTCAGTGGCGTTGGCCTGGCGCGTCCTCTCTGAGCGATGCCAGTCACACGGGCACTGGAGGTCGTAGTCCTGAGGCTGGCAGAAGTGTGTACTGTCACACAGGACACACCCGCTGCGCTCATGGGCCTTGGCTGAGCCTGAACAAACAGGAAACAACAACACAAATATAAACAAACTAAGAACAAACAAATAAACTAACAAAATGGGCAAAAAAGGACCAAAATATTTATGCTGCATCATCAACTACTGAGGAACAAATAACAAATATTTGTTCCTCATGACCATTTCTATACAAGAAGTGGTACTGAATTCTACAGAATCATTGCTAATATGTGAATAAGACGGATAGAGTAAGATCTCTTCCCATTTGGGATACGTTTTAGACCAGGGTGGCCAATCTGAGGCCCAGGGGCCACTTGCGGCTGTTTGCTATCTTTCTTATGGTTCGCCATACGGGCCTGTTGTGAACTTGTGACCTTTTTATTATAATAATATTTACATTAGCTATAGACCACTTGTATTTGTTGAAAATCAGTATTCTCAATTTTCCTTCGGCCGTTGGCAGATATTTTCGACATGGCCCACTAGCAAAAAGGTTTGTGCACTCTTGTTTTAAACTGACCACTCTGGGCCTGGGCAGAAT
>JAODXP020000025.1:6540793-6609936 GCA_027497455.2 Sardinella longiceps
TATTGGTAATATTATAATAAAGAATTTATTCATTGGGAATTCAAAGAATTGAGATTAAATATCTTTTTAACATTCTTTCAAACTCTGCCCCTAATAACTAATATGAAATACTTTTCTTACTTCTCCAGAAGGCTCTGTCCGTTTAGGCTGTGTATCAGTTTCAGCGCCAGTTCTTTCCCAACTCCAGGTACGCCCTTTTAAAAACAGAAACATCTATTTGATGAAAAGAGCTGTGTGTTTGCTATGTGCATTTAACTTGCTCTTGACTGGAGGCAGTTAATGTACCTTAGGGATGTAGTCACAGCCCAGTAGCATTGCAAAGCCAACTAGGGTCTCCCGGGAGAAGTGGAGTTTCTCCTGGACTTTTTCCATTCTGTAACATTCCACCTGCGGATCCTAAAGGAGCCGGAACAGACAAGACAGGAAAAGAATTCCGGAATGTTACACTCACAGCACACTGCCTGTAAACTAGTCATTTCAATGGAGTCACTCCATTTTAAACTAGAAATGCTCTCGGAAAGTGCAGACCGCGCCAAGGCAATAGTCACTGACGCCCCATAGAGTTCTGGTGTTTGCAGATGGACATGATAACTGTCACAAGTGAGGAATCCTTTTAAAAATTCCTGAGTCCAAATACTGATCTGTATCATCACCAAAATTTAATGGGTACTTCCTTGGGCAAAGACACACCTCTGGTAAAAAAAATAAAATGTCATGCAAATCCGTCGCTAACCTTTGCTATAAAATTGCACACAAACGGACAAACAAATCCTGGCGAAAACATAATGTCCTTGGCGGAGGTAATAATAAGATTTCTGCTCATTCAAATGGCTTTTCACCGGATACCAAACCACATGACTAGACATAATCTCAATTGGGCACAAGAACATTTGTTTTCTCCAATAGGGCTTTTTACTAGGGACCTCTAAGGGAGATATTAGTGAGGTCCATTGTCCCCAGATGGAATAAAACCACAAATGCTGGGGGCGCCGTGGCTCAGTGGCTAGAGCGTCAGACCATCACTCCACGGACCCGAGTTCGATTCCGACCCGAGGTCATTTCCCGATCCCACCACATCTCTCTCTCCCACTTGTTTCCTGTCAACTCTAATGCTCTTAATCCATGTTGTTTTAGACTTCCTTTGTTAGGGTACTCTTTGGTTGAAGGTTTTTCAAAAAGTTTTCTCGGACACGACAGCTATTCTGACCTTGGTGTTCATGTTGAAGTTCCTGTAAACGGTCTGCGCCCCGTACAGAAAGGCATCTCCATCATTGGTGATGCAGCCGTCCACAAAGCCATGGAGGTCCAGGAAGGCACACATGGCCTCAGCTTCTCCCGCAGCAGTCACCCACGGGACACCCAGACAGTCCAGCATCTCTGCACACTGCACAGGACAGGGAAGAGAAAACACTTTTGGCAAAACACTCTCTAGTCGGTGGCGCCGTGGTTCAGCGGGCCAGTGCGTTGTGTCACGGGTCCCGGGACCTAGGTTGGGGTTCGACCCGAGATCATTTCCCAATCCCTACCCTTCTCTTTCTCCCGCTCATTTCCTGTTACACTCTCTACTGTCCTATCAAATTAAAGGCAAAAGCCCTGAAAAATATCTCTAAAAAAAACACTCTCTAGTCTTCCTCTTTCTCTAGTCGTCTGTACAGGATACAGCCCATTTCAATTTCAAAAAGATGCAATTTGACCAAAACCATGGAATTTTCATGCATAGATTTTTGACAGATTCAGTATTAGGTATCCATTTACACAGTGGTCAAAGCGGATTTGACAGGAAGGGGAACCATCATGTTTTGTCGGCAGAAACAATGATAAATGTAAGAAGAATGGCATGATATTGTCGCCCCCCCCCCCCCCCCACATACACACACTTAACCCTGCATCCACATGCGTCCTGTGTGGTACAGGATTAATCATGCTGGATAATAAATAATGCTTTTTATCATGCAGTGTTACCAGATATCTTGGAGTGAAAGTAAACAAACCTCTCTGAGAACAGCGTTGAAGCGCCCTCTGCTGGTACTCTTGGCTGCTGGCGGTTTGGCAGCCTTCTTTTGAAATCCTCCAAACCTCATCTCTGTTCTTTTGCTCATGGTCTCTGCCTTGAGTTTGGGAGCTTCTCCTTCCATCACAAACACAAGTTTCACACCCATCAGAATGAGAGATGAAACTCGGAAGAACAAATTCCTGAAAAAGAGATGTCCATTGTAACTGGCTCAGTTATGCTTGGGCATATTATAATCTAGTAAGTAGCCTAATATACGTATAGAAATGCTTGTAGATCAGTAGTTCTCAAACTTTATTGGGCCGGGGAGCCCTCATGGAGCCGATTTTTTTTCAAGGACCCCTCTTGATCGTAAAATAATTTATAGCTATATATTTAACAGTTTTAAATAGGCATGTAATTGCATGCGGCAAAATCTGACAGTGCAGAAGTGGTTGTCTGTGAGGCCTGTTGTTTTAAAAATGCCCAAGGAAAGTGTTTTAGTAGTATTTCTATCCCTATAAGATCCCTGGCAATGTGGAAATAATACTAAAACACTTTCCTTGGCCATTTTTAAAACAGTAGGCCTACAGAAAACTACTTCTGCATTGTCAGATTTTGCACCCCAGCTTGAGAACCAATGTTTAAGATTATACGCCAGCTAGATCTTGTTATAGGAAAGGTACACTGTATTTTAAATGTGTGTGTAAATTAGTTATTAATGTGAATTCGACCAAGGGTTCTTTCTTACCTAAGGTGGGGTTTGAGGACTTTACCCATCATCCCTTGGACATGTTGTGCTTCGCAGACCCACAGGCTGAGGTCCACGGCTAGAGTCTTCCCAGTGAGGCTGTACAGTGGTACAGATTCTCGTGCTGGGTCCAGTATGGACCATAACTCAGTAACACCCATTTCGTTAATGGCACAGGGGGCAGAGATCAATAAACCTGAACAAAAATAGCAAATAAGGTAAATTTATTGACAAGACCTCATCATTTAGTTCCACACTTCAAAGGGTAACGTTAGTTAGTTGGAAAATAGTTACGTTAGAACCATACTACCAAGGCTATGGTCTTATAGTAACATTGTATCTGATTCTCTTTGCTAACGTTACTTCTAAACATTTCTACACAGAGCATGCCCATCGATGTTGTGCAACAAAGAATTTGTTTAGCTTACTGGTGCTAACCTCAACAGGCAGCTAACGATAGTTTACTATACTTATGAACCACCAATTCGTTTTGCATCTAAAACCAAGCATTATGTGTGTATCTTAATTGCCTCTGCGTTCTTCAAAACGGACAGACATAAAACAAAACACTGTCATAGTACTTCATGAAATCACAGATTGACTTTGCAATGTACCTTCATTTCATTTTCAAATCCACCGCCGCTTCACAGTAAACAATGGGGGTGAGTCAAAGCGACTAGTAGGACGTAGCGCCCCCCGTGATGTGGAGCAGTAGTGCACAGAGAGAGAGAGAGAGCGAGAGAGAGAGAGTGGTCTTTGGTGCACATTCCAAAGGGGTCTAAAAGACTCAACATAGGGAAAGATCTATGGGAAAGACCAATTCCATTTCAAGGAATATCTTTATCTACCAAAAGTGTTACGGTTTGCTACATCAATTTCCTTCTGGATAAATACTGGTAGGCTATTTATCATTTTATTGCCTCATGCAGTTCTAATAGAAATGTCTCAAAGGTTTTTTTTAACATGAGCCTAATGAGAGGCCTACACTAGACATCCCCTATGCAATGTGTTCGCTTATGTGAAAACCACCCCAAGTACCAAAGCATGAAATAAGCTATTTATTTCACAGCACGATAATTCTGAGGCTATTTAAACAATATCAATTTTTAAATAAAATTACATTTGAAATTTCTACAGGCTACCCAAGCCATGCATCTGGCCAGATGTTTACTAGGGATACTGATTGGAAGACATAATTTGTCCCTAATATACTGAACAAGAATCATGTTTTCAGCCCCTTGTATTTTTCACATGCTACCACATGATGGCCCCCTGTAAGTTCGATTCAAATGACAAATGGCCTAATGTGTCTCTTTTTAGCATTCATCTTGCCCTTGTTCACTTAATAGGCTACTCCTTCTTTTTCACTCATGACATTTAGGTAGTTTAGGCATTGCCATTCCCTAGCATATAGGCTGTACACATACACAAGCCTCTCTTCTTGCATCAATATTATTTATCTCCAGCTCTAATAGATGTCATCCTAGCTCAGGTCTTGTATCCTAATAATGTTTCCCGTTTGGAACAGTTTAGTTTATCATGCTGATCTCTATGTAGCAAAGACTAGCTTATGTAGAGATCATCAATGAAACTATCAATTTTGCCATCCATGTGAAACAAAAGTGCCATTTCCCCATGCAGATGGTGGTACAAGAGCAGGCATGGACTGGCCATAGGGCATACAGGGCAATGCCTGGTGGGCCGATACAGGGCAATGCCTGGTGGGAACTTACAGTGATATTTTAGCTAGCCACAACATTATTATTATTGAATAAAATCATGGTGGGCCGCCATGGCCAAAAATGCCCGGGCCATTTTTTTGTTCCAGTTTGGCCCTGTACAAGAGAACCCCCATGTTGACCTGTTCTACAGCCACATCATATAGGTTGATGAGGAGTTTACACAGGCCGCTAATGGCTGTGTGTGGGTTTACAGTGGTAATGTTTTGTGTCATTATGACCGCTACTAAATAGTTGTCATGCCAGTGGTCCTGTCACGAGCCCAGACTCTCCCAGACTCTTCCAGTGGGTCTCATCCAGCTGCGGGATGCTTGTGTGTCATCTGCCGATGATGTATGGGGCCCAGTCTGAGCGCGGGCTATAAATAGGATCTTTATTGTGATTGTTGTGAATGTCACCCTATAAATAGGGGAGGGCGCATGTGCTTGTAGGCCTGAACATGTTCCAGCGGGGAGTGTTCGGATTACATCTAAAAGCGGACAGATTTTTGACAGCTATGCAAGGGCAGCTTTTGAGCGTTTTGAATTATGACGGAAACATTTTACCTTTGACACACACACACACACACACACACACACACACACACACACACACACACACACACACACACACACACTCTGAGACCAGACAAAATCATAACCTCTAAACAGTATCTGTTTCACAAGGCCTTCTCAAATGCAGTCAGCCATGGATGAGACAACAGATGAAGATCAAGAGAGTTGAATGCAGAAGAAGGAAGTAGAAAATATTAAAAAAAATAATTTAAGATTCTCTGCACCAAAGTAAAGTTAATAAAGTTGTGGATTTGAATGGTTTTATTACAGAGCAAAGGTAAGTCGACACGCCAAATAATAAAAAGAAGAAAAAAAATCAAAACCATGACTTCAGACTTTGTGAGCTAGAGAGCTGTTTGTCTTGAAAGAGGCTGAGATATTTGTGTTGCTATGGATGATAACTTGTTTCCATCAGCATTGCTGTGCATTTCTGCAGTCTGATATTCTGACCACCACAGTGGTAAGGTTGCTTGGATAGCTTGTTAAACCCCTGCAGCTGTTGTTTATGTAGGTGTCCAAGGAAACCAAAGTAATTGATAGACTTATTGGGTTACAGCATATAGGGTCATGGCTGAGGCTGAATTTAGATAAGAATAGAAATATTTACACTATTAGGTTGAGTTTCTCTCTCCCCCCCCCCCCCCTCTCTCTTTCTGCATGTATGTGTGTTTGTTGTTGTTGTTGTTGTTGTTGTTGTTGTTGTGTGTTGTGTGTGTGTGTGTGTGTGTGTGTGTGTGTGTGTGTGTGTGTGTGTGTGTGTGTGTGTGTGTGTGACACATACATTATAAAGGGAACAATGCTATTAGAAGTGGTGGTGGTTGTGTACACTCGTGTAGCATATGATGCAGTATACTGAACTGTAGGTAACAGGTAGCATAGTTATATGTAGTTTGTGCAACAGGTAACATACTGCCCTACAAGGGAAAAGAGCAGTATGTGATTTTTTTTTTTTTTTTAAAAGCTGTTTTTCTCAGTTTGGGGGTTTTGCACTTACTGCTCTTTGGCTTTGTAGGGCAGCATAGTTATATGTAGTTTGTGCAACCCTGCTTAGTATACTGTGTATGATTGAGTGTACTAATCCTATGCTGATGTCTGATTAGTCTATAAAGTAAAGCCCTGATTTCCTCCAGTCTGTTTCCTTCTGTCCATGGCTACAGACAGGCAGAGGGGCGTTGAAGGGGGATTTCCCTGCGGTGAAATCTGATTTTAAAAGTGTCTGCCCAGAGTAGTTAGGCGTTGAGTGACAGGAATATGTCACTTGAAACTTGCTTCCTTGGTCGCTGGCTTACAGTAGCAACCAGGTTCCAACACTCCTTGACATTCTCAAAGGTATCATTCACAGGGTGGTAACGTTAGCCCACGAGGGTCTGTTTATAACGTGCTCCTTCTGGGCGAGTTCCACTTCCCCTGTGACTTGGAACGTAATGAGTGCAGTGACACAGGCTGTGAAATTATGGACTCTCTCTTTTCCAACACCATCTGACATGATGTTTTATAGACCCAGCCAGTCTGTGTGTAAAACAAAATAGTTACGCTATGTATACATATAGCCTATCTGCTGATCACTATTTAAGATTTTCAAGCTGAAATTAAAGGTGAAATTGTAGAATTATGTTTTTTTAAATTTGAAAATGGTGGTGATATTGGTGTCGAGGGTGTCGTTTTCAAACAAGCTTGGCTTGAGCCTTATCACTCTGTTGCCATGGCGAATGTCTCTGAGTCTCCCATGGTGATCCTCACGACATGGACCTCTTTCAGTCTGAATGGGTCATGCTGACAACAATATGAGATCTGGTCAAAGGAAACCAACAGCTAGCTATGCTTCAGACATAAATACATCAAGACATAGCCAGTGCATACAAACATTGCCGGTTCCAGGCATAGACAAACTAGTCAATCGCCTATGACACCAAATATCACCAAATACCAAATACATCTAAATATCACCAAATATTCCTTTTTTCTTTAGTTTTTCACTTATATTTCTGGAAAAAAGGGGGCAAATTCAAATCTGGCCAGGGGCAGCAAAAAAGGCAAGAACCGGCCCTGCATACAAATATACAATCTTGTTTCTTTTTGGAGGTGTTTTTTGTTGTTGTTTTTCTGTGTCATGTTCCTGAGCTGCTGTAGAAAAGGAGGAAGTGGTATAGTCCCATGGAGACATTTGTGATCAGACTCACAGAAGTGTCCCCTCATCTGGTCTGGTTTTAGATTCCTCCTGCTGTCTGTCAGAGTGCACAGCTCTTCCCCAGCGATGGAAACAATGGCGGTGTCAGATACACACGGGCCTGTAGCCTGCACTTGTCACATCCTATGAAGTAAACACAGCTGAGAGAGAGAGGGAGAGAGAGAGAGAGAGAGAGAGAGAGAGAGAGAGAGAGAGAGAGGGAGAGAGGGACGTGATGGAGAGCATGTAAGCGAGAGAGAGAGGGGGGGGCAAAGAGGGGCGTGATGGACAGCAAGCGAGAGAGAGAGAGAGAGAGAGAGAGAGAGAGAGAGAGAGAGAGAGAGAGATTAAGATGGAGTGAGAGAGGAGGGGGTAATGTTTGTGTCTGTATCCCTACAGAAAAAGAGCCAAATGTCAAATCACATCAAGCATTAGAGGTGTGTCGTCTCTTACACGTTTAGACAGAGACCTGATCCTTTCGTCCCCAGCCTTCACCACCAACAATAACAACAACATCAACGCACAATAACAACAATAACAACAACAACAACAACGAGGATAAGAGCTTAAAGATGACACACTGGTACACATTTGCTGAGAAGGGACTGACTGACTGACTGACTGCTCTGGCACATTTTGGACCTCCAGTCCCTGCCCAGGTGGTTAACACTTAAGGGTAAATGCGATTGGCCGGAGGTTGACATTGACTTTGAAATCTCTCCGTTGTATGGGTTGCCCAGTAACAACTCCAAACAACCTGCCAATATATCCCAACAAACAATCTAAACATTTTTTTTAGAACTTAAAATAAAGTAAGACTTATAGCCCCCCTCTACTTTTGTTTTTATTCGGTTTTGTAACTGTGACAGTACCCTTGAGATTCTGTGAGAACGTACCATAAACGTACACCATCTAGTGACTACCAGCCCACTGAGGCTGTGCTTAGGCCATGCCTGGATGGGTCAGCCCTGATGGGACAGTTAGAGAGACGCCTGCCTCTCTGTTGCCCACGGGTGCTACATGGCCGTCCACAGTGTCAGAGCCCAGTTGTGTGTGTGTGCGTGTGTGCGTGTGTGTGTGTGTGTGTGTGTGAGTGTGTGTGTCAGGCATTTGTTTGTTTCTCTGGATCGGATTGCTTTAACTGGACACACATACTGAGCCATCCATGTACTGAACAGTGTATTCCTGTCTCTGTATGTCATGAGTGTGTATGTGTGTGTGTGTGTGTGTGTGTGTAATCCTCATGAGGGTTAATGTGGTGGATGAGTATGTGTGTGCGTCTGTGTGTGTGTGTGTGTGTGTGTGTGTGTGTGTGTGGAATCCTCATGACGGTTAATGTGGTGGATGACTGTGTGTGTGTGTGTGTGTGTGTGTCTGTGTGTGAGTGTGTGTGTTCCATTTCTCCTTCTGTATACAGTAACTGGATATGGAGCTCACAAGTGAATATTAAGAGGTGTCCCAGTGAGTGACTGTGTGTGTGTGTGTGTGTGTATGTGTGTGTGTGTGAGTTGGAAATCCCAGCCGTCCTCCCTGGTCGTGTAGTGAGAGTGTGTTTTTTCCTAATACGTCCATGAGCGCAGCGCAGGGCAGCGGTGGCGATGATGCTAGTCCCATAGCGCGTGCAGCAACGGGCCTAAGATCAAGGGCTATTCTGGACCCACCGGCTGGGGCACCCGGCGCTGATAGCACGGGATTAATGAGCCGGGCCGGACTGGGTCGAGCCACTCATCAGTCCTAATTAGAAACAACACTAAAAACTATTTTTGGGGGCTGATTCTACAGACTGGATTTGACCCGCTTGCCCACCAAAGCCTCGCAACAGCCACTCACCAACACCCCTCCCCCACCCCATCCCCTCAGCTCACCAACACCCCGACCTCACAAAATGCTCTCTCGTGTGTGTGTGTGTGTGTGTGTGTGTGTGTGTGTGTGTCCGTGTGTGTGTGTGGATGCCTGCAAGGCCAGTGTAAATATAGACTCAAATGCCCAATGGCAATGTGATACAATTTGTGTGTGTGTTTGTGTGTGTGTGTGTGTGTGGGAGAGAGAGAGAGAGAGAGAGAGAGAGAGAGAGAGAGAGAGAGAGAGAGAGAGAGAGAGAGAAACAGACAGACAGAATTGTGTTTGTCTAGCAATGTGTGTTTGTGTGTGTGTGTTTCTTTTCCTGTGTTGTAGGAGTCAGCACTGTGTTTTCAGTGATGAAAATTCGTCCTTTTTAGATAAGGCATTGTGTAGGCCTACCACTGCTCCCATTAGCTAAGGAAGTATATGATGCCAGTACATCAGCACAGGACCATAGCAACAGGACATGCAAACCAGGCAATTGCCTGGGGCCCCAGGCTGTAAGGGCCCCCCCTAATAATGACTGTTTAATCATTTTAGTAGTTTAGTGGTGTTTTTCAATAAAATATAAATGGAAGTTACTTGAAGATTATAACAATGCGGTTTGTACTGTTTTTATGGGAGGTGAAGGGCCCCCATGCCCTGTTTGCTTGGGGCCCCCTAAGTACCTTGAAATGGCCCTGCATCAGCATCAGCGCTTCTCTCAACAGACTCCAGGAGGTCAGGTTCATAAGCCATCTTGTTGTTTATTGAAAACCCCACAAGGAAGGTTTAACAAGGTAAGAAAATTACATTGCTTAAACTTCCGACAGTTTAAGTACGGGATAGAATACATGTCTGGGAAAATATAGAGCAGATCATGCAAAAAGGTGACAGAAGGCCTCCAATGTTATAGCACCTTTGTGAAAAAATAAATCCAGCTGTCCTTTGGATCAGTGCAAAAACAGTAATGGATTTATGCATAGAAAGAAAGTGCCAAAGGAAATGACAGTGGAGACACCAAACTGCTGACAAACAGGCACACAAAGTATGTTCCTTGCACGAGGACAACCATTAGTCATCAGGATTATACCGTAAGCACATGTCAGGTGAGAAATAGCTGCAAAACAAAAACGTCTTTTAAAATCTCGAGAAGCAGTTTGAACAAATAGGAATCTAAACAGGTTCTTTTAACAGTGTTGATTTTTAACAGTGTAGATACTCAACATACACTCCAACAAGATATACACACAAAAGCATCCCAGAGAACTCTTTTATACACTTTGGAACACAGAAAAAATACTTATATTCTCAAGATCTTCAAAAAATAACAGCGCGTCTCAGAGTGATACTGAAAATAATAAGCTACCCACAGAAACGCACACACACATACAGTACACACACACACAACGTCCCTTGTGCTCGGACAGGTGGGTCAAGGGGATGTGGAGGCGTTTGACCATGGAGGGAATCACAGGCCTGGTAACAGGGCTGACAAACGATGATGGCCATTATCAGACGGTAACAGGGTTGACAAACGATGATGGCAAGGGATGTGTTTTTGCAGATGGTTATCTTATGCACTTTTGCAAAATCTGAAGCTGAAAACAGTGCCGTGGAAGGCCTGGTAGACCTGCATAAAATAGTAATTTACACTCAGTGAGTTTGCTCTTACTCTGCTTTTGGCAAGGACAGGCTCCCCTGCACACTGTATAAACTCCGCTGTGCTTGCGGTGTGGGTTAGTGCCGTCTGAATGGGGTGTCTTTGAAAGGGAACATTCAACGGTAGCAGCACACATGCCTGAATATGGGCCGCCACTGAGACCAGGCGAGGCTGTCACTAACATTGCGTAATCTTACATGTCATAACAATCATGACTTACAGCAGTAACAGCTCTCACCATGGGAGAAACAAGAAACAAGTCTGAGTCTTCTTCAAAATAACCGTAGGTCTTAATTGATAGATGAATTATGCTTTTCAGAGCACTCAACACTTTGTTCAGTGTTCAATGTTCAGTAAGCCCTCTTAACATCGGCTGTACACAGTGAGATGTTTATGCTTCTCTGTTCAAGTGCGCAACAGTGAATTCAAACAATTGCGGTACAGTAGGTTTAAACCTTGAATTTATGAATCGTAAGCTATACAAGCGTCAGGCAAACTTTTGAAAAGAAAATGTAAGATATATGTCTCCAGTAAAATATCAAGCTCTGCTCTGAAAACTGACAAATATAATTTTGCATTATTTAATTACATGTTTTATTACATATCACTTGATGAGTATTATACAATGAGTATTGTTTCTGACGGTGATAAAAGGAGGTTATCTCACAAAGTATCCTATTTGAAATATAGGCCCCACTGCCAGTCTTAATCAGGATACAGGTAGCCTATTCCACCACTCCAGCTAACTGTGTCTAAAGGTGCCAATGTTGTATTTTAAAATATTATTTTATGTTGTATTTTGAAGGTAAGATAATGGGAAGCAGGGTAATATTGACAGGAAACCCCACCATAATCAATGCTTGGTGAGTAGCCTAGCACAGGATTGTGTGTCCTGATTGAGTAATAAAGACACCAATAAGGGAGATAAAGCAGATTAATAACTTTACTAATAATTTGTTCATCTGTTCATGATGGTCACTGCACTATAATGCTTTGGAGAAATCGGCAATGTCACTATTACAGATGCTAGTTAACCAGAACTGATGCGAGCCATGGCAGATCTACTGGTAAATTTGTGCTAACCAAATTTAGTCTGTTACATTTTCATAAAAACATTTGTAAAAGAAGGCATATTTCCACGTTCTCTGTGTGTCTTTGCTACAGGAAACCTCCCTTTCTCCCTCTGTGCAGATACACGACTTTAAGGCATGGGTCGAGGCACTCGCTCTGTGCGTTGCCACTAAGGGCCTGGACTAGCTTAGCGGCTACAGTAGGGGAAGAAAAGATTAGCACAAGTGGGGGGAACTTTACTTGAGTTTTTGGAGCAACTAGAATCTAAATGCAACCTTAAAACAAGATCCTCTGGGACAAAGCCAGCAGCTCAGTCAGCCTGCAGGTCCTGTAGTACAGTATGTCAGAGCCCTCACGTTTGGTTCAAATTAGCTTGTGACTGTCAATCACAAGAGAGTCAAGGAGAGGGGAGGGGAAAGCATTTCAGTTTTGAACCCAAAGAAATTAATGTACAAAGCCATCATATTCACATACACGGATATTAGAATGAGGCACATTAACACACACATGTACAAACACACATACGTACGCACACACATAGACACACAAACTTAAACACAAACAGAACATGGAACAAAAGCGGCAGAAGCAGTGTTTCAAGGGGGACTGATGATGGTGGTAATGGTGATGGTAAAGACTAATGATGATGTTGGGCGCAATCTTAGCACATATTAGCAACATCTCTTTTGGGTTTACTTATATCACAAAGCTCACTTTTCAAGATTTGTTTTAACCCTAAAGCCACTTAAAACCAACCAAAACTCATAAAGACAGGCAAGAAGTCACTTTTTTTTTAACAGAACAGGCCAAAGATCTTAGGAGTATTAACAAATGTTGCTCCACAGAACATAATTTGCGTTACATAACAATCAATTTTTTTATTGATACGGTGTCCACTGAAGGACAAAATAAGAGGTGAGTTGATTGGATGGGATGGAGATGAAAGATGATTGATATGAAAAACGCAAGCAATTACTGAAATACACAGACAAAATTCAAAAGGTTTCATGATATTTTTTTATAGAGTCAGCAAAATAAAAGTGTACATGGTCAGCAATGACACAAAAGTAAGCAAACACAAAAAACACCTTACTGTATGTTTCCTTGCTCACGCCTGTGTCAGCCTCAGTGGCACAGGCAAATATCTTTTCAAAGGGCAGAATAGAACAGTATTACAACAACAAAAACCAAAAAACACAAAAGCATATATTCATATCTCTGTGTGTTTCTCATTCGCTGGCAAGATGGAAAATGTGAAATCATCATCACCCATATATACACATAAAAGCCCCAGGCCCTGATAGCATTCCACTCTGAAATGATTATTGCACAGAGAGCCTAAGCAAGCTCGTCACAGTCACCCCAGTAAACTTTTGTATAAAAATAGAATGAGAGGACTAACACACACACCAAACAAGTCTTCATCTTTTCTGACAGGCAAACTCCGTGGCCACCCCCCTCTGGGCCTGAGCCCGCACCAGCAGCTTAGAGAGAGACAGAATGGATACACACTCCCTGTAGCCTCTCTCACACTGCTCAAGGAAGGAGGGGTCCAACTCATGCTTGCGGTGCCGGTGGTGGTGGTGGTGTGGTGGTGGGGGACCAACCCACTGAATAATCTGTCAGCTTTTTGGTTATCTTCTTTTTTTGTGTGTGTGTGTATGTGTTTCGGAAAAAAATCAAACGCGTTAGTTTGTTCGCTTGTTATCTCTCTGTTTTTTTTTCTCTCTCTCTTCATTTCTCTCCTTTGCCTCCCAGTGTGGTCACACAGAGAGATGTGTGCGTCGGTCTTCCTCTGATTCCAACGGCCCTGTCTCTCCCGGCCCGTGTTCCTGGGCACAAGCCAGCGTTACACAGCAGGCCGTTTGGGCGTGGACTCAACTCCCCTCCCCTCCTCCATCTTGACACACTCGCGTTCAGATAAAAAAACAAAAAAAAAATACAAATGAGAAGTGGAGCCCTTTGAAGCTCCCTCTCTCTCTCCCTCTCTCTCTCTCTCTCTCCCTCTCTCCGACGCTTCTCCTCTCTTCATCTTTCTCTCGAGAGGGTGGGAAGATGGCACCCGATGCTTTTGGCACTCCATGAAAATAAAGCAGTTCCAAAAGAGAGCAAAAAGGGTTTTTCTTTCCAAACCAAAAAAAAAAAACAGGAGAGGAAAGAGAGAAAAACTCAATGGAGCGCCTGCAGCAACAAGAACGAGAAGAAGGGAGAAGAGAGAGGAGAGAAAAAAAGAAATCAAACATGGCCATGACGGGTTCTGTTTGCCATCGCTCTTAGACCATGGTCTCCACGCCGACCAGTTTGGGCGTGAGGATGCGCGGCGTCACACCGCTGTTGAGGTCCTCCTCGAACTCCAGCAGCTGCCCCATGAAGTTGAGGTTGGGGGAGATGATGGGCCGGCGGGACTTGACAAACTTGTAGGCGTCCGTCATGGTCATCCAGGAGTGCTTCATCAGGTAGGCGATGATGATGGTGGCCGAACGAGACACACCCGCCTGGCAGTGGATGAGGACGCTCTGGCCGGCCTGATGAGCCTCCTCTGCACACACACACACACACACACACACACACACACACACACATTAATAAATAAACTTGACAGATATCTGAAACATATCAGAGTTAAAATTCTGCTCATGTGTTTTTTTTAGAATTCAAATGTAAATAAATCCATCCAGTTTTGACGGTGGACTAATCAGGTTTTGCATCTGAACTGGTGGCAAGCCCTTATAGTGAAATAATCAGTGAGCTTTCATGTTAAAAATGCAAAGTGAGTCATTTACTAGCCACAAAGCCCTTAGCATTCCCTTGTTACTGCAGGGCCAGGGTGCTGTGCTTATGATGCAGTCCCAGGTGCTATCCATTCAAACTAACTCTCTGCCAGCTCAGAGCGAGCCAGAAGACGTGCTAGCGCATACCAATGAACTCGAAGGCCTCCTCGAAGTACTGACGCAGGTTCTGCTTGTTGCTGTCGGTGGCCGGCAGGCGTTTGTAGCTGAGGAGGCCGAGGTCGTAATGGTAGAGCGGGAGGTGCGTGGTGACGTTGAGAACGAAGCCGATGTTGAGCCGCTGCAGCTGGTCGAGGTTCTGGGCGTCGTGCTCGTTGCCCAGGTAGAGGAAGGGCAGAATGGGCGTGAGCTCTGCGTTCTCGATGTCGGGGGTGGAAGGCAGCGAGTGAGGTAACCCCCCCGACAGGCCCACGGCCCCCCCCACGCCTACGCCGTCCAGACCCTCCTGGTGGAGGTGCAGTGAGTGGTCACACAGGTTCTCATGGAGCTGCCGGAACACACTCAGCCCCCCTAAACACACACACACACACACACACACACACACACACACACACACACACACACACACACACACACACACACACAATAACAAAATAACATGAGATGAATAGTGTGGGCACAAGGATATTGATAAGGACATTTGATACATTGTGCATTAATATTGAGCTGTAGACTTAGTCTAGAGTCTTAGTTTAGTGCAGTTCTAGTTAAACCATTCAAAGCAGTTAGAAAAGGAGCCTACTAGTCAGTAATATACCGTATATATGGCACTACATTATTTAACCCAGGGGTAGGCAATTATTTTGGTCGAAGGGCCACATTGGCGTTCAGATTTTCACTAATGGGCCGGATCGGTAACCTCAACATGATCTGGGACATCAAGTTCTTAAACCATGTGCCCACTTCTTCAAAGACATGTACTGCAAAGTTTAAGCAGGAACGTATTTCATGACTACAAAAATGATATTTCGCATGAAATGAAAGCTTTGCTAACAGACAGACCTATGCTACTGCGAAAGCTTCACGATCGAGTCAAGTAGCTCAGATCATATGTGGCCTCCGACGTCAGGTCCCATTGACTCACAAAGTACCAGATAGTTTTTCATCCGTATCAATGTGCTGCACTGACTTAGTTTGTCTACTGTAACTGGCGATGGATCAGTTCTTCAGCATGATTGGGCTCAAAGTTCATTAGTGTCCCTGTGCACAAGCCTAAGTGGTACAGGTGCTGGTGAGGAAGATAAGTATAATCCAAGTGAAAGAGCTCATGCCAACCTGAGAAAGCGCTTGGCGAAACACGTTGTTCGCTTCAATAAAACCTGAATTGAAGTGATCAGTGTGTGGTGACTTTGATCTCTTACATGTATTTGGGGCGATGGATTCAGTAGCCTCAACATGTATTTGGGACACTTATGATCTATGGGTTTCTACATGGGGGCCTGTAATGATGGCACTGGACCTGCCTTTGGAATACAGAAATCCCACTGAGACTTCACATGATGTAATATCACAGTGAGATGTGAGATAGAGCTCAGTTTGGGCTGTGCTACTTTAACCAGGCAGCTTCTCTGGGGAGATTTTGCAGTAAATATTTGGCATGCCATTTTGAAGACCCAATTGAAAATGCTTGTTTTACCCCCGTCCACCCTGTTTAAAGGGGTTTATGCTGCAAATCAGTTCATTTGTACCTTCTGCCACCGTTCATTTCTACTTCATTATGGCTAAATGAAAACAATTTGCCAAGCCACTGTTAAGTTGGCGATGACATTAACGGCAGCAAATGCTTGACAGAATGAGCATCTGTTAAGATCAAACTGACGGTGTGGCGTTCCTCAGCAAATGGCATCACAGATGGGAGACGGGCGAGAGATTTGCTTTTGATTTGAATTTGGCAGTTTGAGAAACATTATACCCTTCTAACATTCCGCATGCATCCAATCATGTGAGCTTTGTTTATAGTGAACACACACTTCCCTGGCCTGGAGCGACTCACATGTTCAAAATGGCCCCTAGTCAGTCGTCACTATTCCACAGTTAGACATGGATCTCTATTTCAGGTGAAATATGAGACTAAAAAGCAGTAGTAGATCTTGAAAAGCATGTTATACTGACATGGATTTGAAGATCTGAAGATGCACTCCTTCATATATAGAGTAATATAATACATTTTTGCTATTGCTAACCTCTAGCTGAATGTGAAAACAACTGTCATATCGGTAGCTGTGGTTTTGCAAGTCAAACAAAAATACACCAGCATTTCAGTCAGTCAATAATTGCGTCAGCAGCACTGACAGGATGATTGTAATTGATTGTATGTTCAGTTCAGTTACATCAGGTTTCAGGTTCCATTGATTACCATGAGACCAGATCGATAGGAAGAGAACATTTTAGTATTCTAGAACCCAGCAGAACAACCAAGAAATTTAGGGCTACATAAAAGCCTTCACCTGAACTCAAGACCCGAAACTCGAGGTAAACAAATAATATTGCGAGTAGAAGCTTGTGCACACATGAACAGAAATCACATCAGAACTTGATACGTAACGCAACACACACACAACCTAATACATCTGCTCTTAATTGCGATAATCCTTCAATCCTTTCTTGTTTTGGCCCAGTGCCTGGATTGCAGCAGTTTTAATATATGGATCTCATCAGTGATGCTGTTTCCTGACTTCACTAAGAAAAGGAACTCCCATCTTCTCTCTGGTGAGCTGAAGTGAAACTGGGCTGTGCGGTGCAGTGAAGAAGCTGTGAGCTCATTCAGGAAAGGGCTACGGGGTGGATTTCAGTTTCAGAATCAAGCAGGCGAACATTACACTTCTCTTTCTTCGCCATTACCTCACAGGCTACCTCATACTGATCTTTCTGGTACTTTCCGTCCCGTACTGTTTGTGCTTGAGGCTGAGAGTGGATCACTGTGAAAATCTACCCTTGTGTTGTTGTGACACTCAAAATGACAGTGACTTGGTGACTTGAATGACATGCACACAAACACCCAGAAGGCAGTGTGACTGCGAAGGATCTGCAACTACCTCATTTCCTGATTTTACTTTCTTCCTTTTTGGGGGGTGGGGTGGATGGGTGGCATCATTCTGGCCTTTTGCATTAAGGTGCCACACTGTTACATTTTTTCTAATTTCATTACTTAGACAACAAGACACAAAATTTGATAACACCGCGCAGATAAACTGATTTCCTCGTGTCTTACACCCAAACAGAACAGAAAAAAAACAAGCTTATGGTTCTAGGTCAAACTCTCACACCGTGAAGAAGACGTTCAGGACAAGCTGAAATAATGTGAATATAAACCTGCTGGCACTATCAGAGGCGTGAGGAAGGGGAAGACCCGAAAACTACTCTGCTAAAAACAGGATATTTGTGAAGATCATATCAGGAAACCAAATGTTACCACTGGCAAACAGCTCCTCGAGGTGCCATCAACATGTGTGACAAAAGGGCTGTGGACATTCTCTGATTGTGTGGTTATGATTATTGATTATGATTACTGGCTATGAGTATGAATGTACATAACTTTGTTTTGATGTGTTTAGAATTTGCTCTTCCCAGAGCAAAATAAAGACACTGTAGCAATAGCTTGATCAGGAGTTATGTGCTACTTTCATGTTGCACATCAATCAACCATGTTCAGATGTTAAAAAAAAGTGAACAGTTCTACTTTGCCCATGAACATAACATACCATGACATATGGAAGGTGAATTTGTGGCTGAATTTCCATGAGAATAAGTAATCTTCCTTTAAAATGATTTAGTATTTCTTTTTAGAGGTAGTACTCCTTTAAGATGATTTAATAGGAGGATTATATGCATGAGCACAGCCTGTGCCTGCCTTTCTCATTTCTACTGAGCAGAGGAGGAAGGGATGAGGAGAAGAAAAGAGAAGGAGGAGAAGATAGAACAGAAGAAGAGTGAAGATAAGAAGAGTAGAGAAGAACAGAGAAGAGACAAGGAGAGGAGAAAGAGAGAATAAAAAATTAGAGAGGAAAAGATAAGAGAATGGAGAGAATAGAGGGGAGGAGGAAAGAGGAGAGAAGAAGTGAACAGCAATCCCCAGCTGCATTCAGTCTAACTGACAAGAGAAACCACCTTCCCTCCCTCCACTTCTCTCGCTCTCCTACTTCCTCTCTTCCCTCCACTTCCCTCTCCTGCCTCCTGTCTTCCCTTCCTATCTTCCCTCCACTTCCCTCTCTCCTCTTCCCTCCACTTCCATCTCCTCTCTTTCCCCACTCTCCCTCCTTCTCTCTTCCCTCTCCTACTTTCTTCTCTTCCCCCACTCCTCTCTCCTTTCTCCTCTCTTCCCTCTCCTTCCTCCTGTCTTCCTTCTCCAGCTTCCTCCAGCCTCTCTCTCTCTCTCTCTCTCTCTCTCTCTCTCTCTGTCCTGTGTGTCTGCCCCACACCAAAGATGGAGATGCTGGTCTGGCTGTGTGCCAGTGGGCTGGAGCTGTAAGCTGTAAGAATAGAGATCACTATTTAACAACAGCTGCTGTCCTGCACACACACACACACACACACACACACACACACACACGGCCTCAAGAGTGTCACTGCATATCACCTCACAGTGCCAGTCAGCCCAAATAACTGTGTGTGTGTGTGTGTGTGTGTGTGTGTGTGTGTGTGTGTGTGTGTGTGTGTGTGTGTGTCAGCGAGGGAGAGATAGAGAGAGAAAAAGAGAAGAGAGATAGGGAGAGACAGGCGGAAAGGGAGGAGGGAAAGTGTGAGATAGTAAAACAGAAAAACAGGGAGGTGGAGAGACTGTGTGTGTGTGTGTGTGTGTGTGTGTGTGTGTGTGTGTGTGTGTGTGTGTGTGTGAGAGAGAGAGAGAGGGGGGGGTAAGAGGGACTGTGTGTGTGTGTTTAGGGGGGTGGGGGGTAGAGGGACTGTGTGTGTGCGTGTGTGTGCGAGAGAGAGAGAGAGAGAGAGAGAGAGAGAGAGAGAGAGAGAGAGAGAGAGAGGTGGAGGGAGTGTGTGTGTGTGAGAGAGAGAGAGACAGAGAGAGAGGCAGAAAAAACTGAGAGGTGGAAAGACTGAGTGTGTGTGTCTGTGTGTGTAAGAAAGTGAGAGACAGACTTGGAGACAGACTGTGTGTGTGTGTGTGTGTGTGTGTGTGTGTGTGTGTGTGAGAGAGAGAGAGAGAGAGAGAGAGAGAGAGAGAGAGAGAGAGAGAGGGAGAGAGAGAGAGACATGGAGAGACTGTGTGTGTGTGTTTGTGTGTGTCATGAACATAGCATTACACATACGTATTGTATATGCTCTGTGTCTGAAAGCACATGTTGTCTTTTACGGTAAAGCTCTATCCTTGGCTCTGTCTCTCTGTCCCAGTGGTGTGTGTGTGTGTGTGTGTGTGTGTGTGTGTGTGTGTGTGTGTGTGTGTACTACATATTCAAATACAGACACAACAGTCTGGCGTTTCATCAGCTCTATCTTTAGCGCGTCTATCTGCAGGTTCTATCTGGAGCTATGCAAATCACTGTTTGTTTTGACAACTCAAATGGCTTTTCTTTTTCACAGGGCAAAGAGGCCTGTGGTGAGAGAGGCAGCCGAGGAGGCAGGATCTGCCTGTTAAGCAGCGCGGCACAGCACAGCACAGCACAGTGAAGCGCGGCAACAGCACAGCAAAGCAAAGCCCATCACTGTAATATCACCGACTGACTGCCTGACTGCCTGCCTGACTCAAAGGCTGCTGGGATTGTCTCTGGCACGGAGAATACGGCAGAGAGACGAGCGAAGAGAACGGAGATTGGGGCTACTGGAGTATTAGTGCCAACGTCAAGTACAGTAGCAACATGAAGCCATCAGAACGCAGCAATTTCTTTGCCTGAGGCACACAATGAATAGCATAATAAATAAATAAATAAATAAATACATACATAAAGTAAAACCGCTTCAAAGGCAAGGACTGAAATCTTAACAGCTCAGTAGCCCAGACGTACAGTAGCCTGGTATAATTTTGTATTCCACTCAGGCACAGGTAAGGGCAGCTTACCTTTTAGGACGATGGGGTCCTTCCCTTCTCTCCGCAGCGACTCTAACACTACGTGCAGGGGTTGGGAGGCCGTGACCCGACCAGGCTCGGCCGTGGCCTCGTCATACACCACAATCTCTTTGGAGAAAATCCCCTTGAAGGAGTCCTTGCCCTCGCGGCAGGAGATGAGGTCCAGCACGGTGATCTTGCCCTGCTGCAGGCGCCTGCGGCTGATCTTGTCCGAGCAGTTGATGTGCACGGCACCCTGGATGTGGCCCTTGTTGTACTCCAGGAACGGCCGGCAGTCGATGATGACCGGCACCGGCCCCACCGGGTGGCCCATGGGGCACCGGGTCATCTTCTCGGCCAGCTCGTTGGGGTGGATCACCCGGTAGGCGGACCTGGGCGCCAGGGAGGTTCCCGAGGGGAGAGCCTCACCGCCATGCCCAACGATGGGGGAGGTAGGGCTGGGGAGGTGGGCAGCGCTGCTGGGGCCTCCATAGATGCCGCCGGTGTCGGAGCTGAGGTCAGGGCTGGAGACGCTGACCTGCTGGCCGGGGTGGGTGTGAGTGTGGGTGTGGGTGTGGGGGGGCTGCGGCCGGCTGCTGTCCTTCTCGTAGGTGGTCACCGAGCAACAGCTGGCGCTGCTGCATCCACACGTCAACGAACGCGTGGAGCCGCTGGACGAGGGCATATACGTGAGGTTGGTCGCCCGGATCTGCACCACGGTGGTGCTGATGACCGTCGTCTTCACGTCGTGTGCGGTGGTGGTGGTGGTGGTAGCGGTAGCCGCGGCGGCCGCGACGGCGACCGCGTCCAGGTAGCTGGTGGTATCCAGGCAGAGGCGAAGTTCCTGAGGTCGGATAGGCCTTGGCAGAGCCACCACAATTCTGTCGTCGAGGGGAGACGGAGGCATGGGGAGGCTGAGGAGCTGGCTATACTATGGAGAACTCAGGGACCCAGCCTGCAGATGGGAGACAGCAATACAGTAATCAGCATACACTTTATCAATGCATCTCCTTGGATACTGTTCTATAGAATACACCTTGGAATCTTTCTAATCAGATTATTCATGTCCATGTAACCGCACTTATTGACCACCGTTTGTGTGGCGATCAGTGGAGAGTGCAGTCAGTGTGTCAGTCTGTGAGACTGTCAATGTGCTCCCAGGTGGGTTTAAAAGTACTGTAAGGAAGAGGATTTGAGAGGAGTCCAATATATCAGAGTGACAATGTGCTTTGCAGTCCTGCTAGGTTCCATTCAGTAAAGTGCCACAGCAAAATGAAAAACAATCCTCTGGTGTGCTTACGAATTAATATGGATGGCACACCACGGAGATGTTGACCACATACACATTACTAAGCATTTTTGGATGGAGTTCTGAATGAAGCAAAAAAACATTGCTACTTGAAATTGATTTAACATCATCAAATGCATGAAATATGTCCTGATACAGAGGCGGGCAAATCTAGTACTGATCCCAGACACCGTATTGTGATTGTATGTCGTATCAATTAGTCTTTCATCTCGGGAAGATAAAACACTGCAGCATAACACGCCGCATTTTGTGCGCCTTTTCATCAAGCTGTCCCTCCGACAGCCAGCCACTGTTAGCGCCTTGTTCATGCCGTTCAATCGTCTGTTATCTAACCGGTAATTTTACTCACACCCCATCGTTAACTAATCGCGGCTGTGTCGGTCGCCCGACCCTTCAAGCTTCAAGACCATGTCATAAGTGTATAAGCAGGCAGTCTAGCGAGCTAGGGGAAACTGAAGGAGCCGGCATGTGGACGTGCTGTGCATACAGCGGAGACGCACCGCACCGCCATCCCATCCCGCCACAGACAGACAAGTGTCTTCATTAGGCTACTTGCGCTCACAAATTTGCGTAATGAAATAGCAAACAAATACTGACTATAAATTGCCAACTCACCATTTTTATTTTGCAATTAATAGAGGAACACCCCTGATCGGTAACATATTTAACTATATTAAGAGGTTAGGTTATCTCTATAACCTGTCATCTGTTTAAATCATCCCACCAAAAGATATGGTGGATTTAACAATTTAACATCCATGTCCCCACTCCTGAGCTGACAGATAAATCGATTTATGAACAGTGGCAGGAAACACTTAATTCAACGAATTTTAAGGTAGGCTAGAAGACAGATGGCACGCTGCACTGTAAGTCACTGTCTTTTGGTAAATAACTTTGACATTTCAACTCAGGACACATAATTAAATGAAGGCACTTACCTACGTAAATAAATAAAACCTCCGGTGGTTTGGGGGCAAATGTCGGATATTTAATCTACAATCAACAACGCTGACTCAACTCAGCCCGTCCCGAAGCCGTGGATCCGCAACATTTTTACTTTTTGCTACGGTCTAAGCATTATAATATACAAGAGGGTCAACCTGCCTACTGGAGTAGCTAGTAGGCTATTATTCGATTGACACGAGCACCAACCAATGGAAGACGTTTTAATAATAAAGTCACACTGTATAAAAGTGAAAAACCAACCCCACAGTGGGAGGGAGTTTGTCCGGTGTAAAGTCAGCTTTCTCCGAGCCGTAGAGTGAGCGGAACAATACTCAGACTTCAGTGTACGAGAGCAGGGGTGATGTCATTGGCAACCAATCAAAATCCTCTCAGGCCGGACCGAAGACACTGAACAGTCCCGAGCTCTTCGAATAGGCCAACAGAGTGAAGCGCAACAGCAGTCAAATATAGGCGAGGGGGAGGCCCATCCCCCGTGACGTAGGCTGTAACCTGTCTTCTCCATGTGTGCTTATATCGAAATGGCCATTCATATCAAATTCATTCAGCTCTGAGAAACTGATTCATGAATTACCTATAGACTACCCTGATTGTCTAGTCTAGATATTTTTTTTCTGTAAACAAATAGGAAAATTCTTATTTTTTTCCCACTCACATCAGTTTTAATCTCACTCACAGCAGTCCTGAAATCATATTGTAGCCTATATGTTTTTGTTTACATTGATTGCTACCCCATGACTGTTATACATGTGGTAAATAGAGATGTTTGGCCACTATGTCTGTCCTATAATGTGGCTGGCCAAGTTGGCAGACTGCGCTTCATCACCCCCCCTACCCCACCCCCATGACAGGACACATGCCACGGCTAAAGAGTTGCCCTAGCCTACTATCAAATCCCAAATTGCATCTGTGCTCCTCCGGGCTAAATTTAGCCACGCCACAGCCCTGAACAATGCGGGACATTTATTACAGCTTATTATTTCTTATTGCCTCTATTTATAGCCTAGCGTGTGTTGGTGCTACATCCAGCTAGGCCTATCTGTGTGTGTGTGTGCCACTGCCGCTGATCAAAGTCACAGTAGATTGGGGTTGAAGGGAAGAAGCGTCTTTAAGCTTTGGAGGAGAATGGTAGTCTGAGCCACCACAACAAACAACACAGCGGAGAGCAGACGGAATGGAGCACAGAGCAAGGCTTTATTTCCGTCTCTCTAGTGTAATGTACAAAGAATTATACTCACATAATTACTGTATGTGAATCATATGCAGGGAGGATGTGAATGACTAGCTGGCATTGCTATGTTCTGTGAGGATGGCTGACTGACACACAGTTTATGTTTTCTTTGATGTCAGGTGCACATGACTTGGGAGACTATTGCCATCCTTCCTAAGTGTGTGTATCATTAGATAAGTTAAACACACTTACAGGATATTACTGTAATGTTATTACATCATGCTGTTTGGATGAGCGGCATTTTTTAACCCAACCAGTTTAGCATGTTATACTTACGTAACTGTCTATGACTCCTTACTGTTCAGATGAAATGGATTTCATTGTTTCTTTCGTAATATACACATGAGATAACACAGAGGCAAATAAGATACTACTTATTTTGAATGACTGAAACCATAGGGCTGTTTCACACAGCAAATCTCGTAGGCCTAATCATATTTTAATGTTTTTCCCTACTGATTTCCCTAGTCTGACGTGTCTCTGCGTGAAAGCTATGGTCACAGTGATGATTCCTCCCTCCTTTACCAGAAGTCAGCCAGGCTAAACCAGTTTTGTTTGTATGATGTATGACATCACAACCTTTTCTCTGTTTGCGTAAGTCCACAGTTTCTCAAGCCGCCCGACCAGCTACGCTGGGGTATGTGTCATCGAGCATGATGAACTGCTCTACATGGACACTTCTTTGGAATCAGCTTTTCCCCAGTTGGGACTGTGGCATTTAGGCCTACCCTTTTTTTTTGTCCTCTGCTTTTGAGGCTAGTGGTTTCACAGTGGTATACACTAGGCCAAACCCAATAAGCTTAAATTGCATCAGAAATAATATGGAACTCAAAATACTGACAGCCATAAAATGCATGGTTGTTTGTGCCATTGATGTATATATTTTTGTAACCAAAACAGAATTATTAATAATAAGGGGGGTTGGGTCCTTCCTGGGTTGCAACATGAATAGTGAGATAGGCTACCTTTTAACTTCCCAGCTCCTATTGAATGCAAAAATGGCCTACGTGACATGGAAGTACGGAGATGTGTAGAACACAAAGGTGTTTGAAATTTATCACTTTGAACTTCTCCCCTATCTCAGCCTCTCATTTAAAGGAAAATACCAGAGTGAATTCAAGCATAGTCCTGCTGCACGAGCCTTGTAACAGCAATATATTTCGCATGTAATGAAAGAATTTCGACGAACGGGAAACACTTTACATTGAGTCAATGTATCCTCAGATCTTACTTTCGGTTTCCAACAGTCAGGTCCCATTGATTCAATGTAAAGTGCCTTTTCGCTTCTGAGTTCGCGTTCGGTCTGTGCTGTACCAAATTATTTTGTTCCACTCACTAACTAGCGCATTTACCAAGCTCTTTCAACAGGGCTATGCTTGAATTCACTCCGGTATTTTCCTTTAACACTGTTATCTGTATAGATCTGTACATCTGTCTGTCTGTGTATTATGATGAAAAGTTTAATATTTCTTTTTGCTTTTCTGATACAAAAAATAACACATTGGGTTTTGGTTAAGTGTATCAACTAAATAGAGTAAATAGCTGTAAAAGAGGCTGTTCAATCTGATGATTGTTTATAAAAGGGTTAAAGAGGAGAGGTACCAAAACAGTTTCTTGTGGCAACCCACCATCAAACTAACTTTCAGTTTAATCTGATAAACCTCAGATTATTCCATTCTAAATAGAGTTATCATATACCACGGCTTTGAATAAGTGTCATGATTAATAGTGAGAGGTTCTGCTAAAGGGAAACTTTGATATCTGGTGTTACAGTTTTGTTTTTACTCCAGGTGTATGTACCTGATAACTCCCCCATTTCCAGGTGAACAGAATTTATTTAAGATAACACATTAGCTGCTGGTGAAAGGGTTGACTGCAAATGATGTAATCTCACAGGAGAAGTGTTGGGTTGTATTTCCTGGAACACAAGGAAGAATGCAGATTGGTGAATCTTTCCCGTGCCATTTCACAAACTCCATAGAAAACAATTTTGTAGCAACACTTCAACAACAATGATCCTAGACATTCTTACAAAGATGGTTTGTTCAAGGTCAAGTTTGCTGATGAACTTCACCTTATCCACCTTATCAACCCTCCACCTTAAACTACAGTAAATGGTTGGGTTGACACATCACATGAAATCTAAAAAACAATCTTGCCTATGGTCTGTCACATCCATAATGTGGAACTGCCTAATTTGCTCAGGAGGGGAAACAAGACATTCAGACATCTTTGGAGACCCCAGATCAGACACTCTTTAAGTGTTTTAAGTTAACTGGACACCAACGTCCTTCAGGGTACCCTGATTAAGGCTGGCATCCAAAGACTCCAAACAAAGATTTGTTGACTGAAAACATGAACATTTTGCTGTGATCACACTGCTTTGATTTGAACAAAGTTAGACAATGACTATAGCTTTGCCTCAACTGAGAAACACTTGCCAATTCTGTCAATGCTTTGCTTAAAAGCTTATATCATTTGAAGGGAATAGCCACACCACTTAGCAAGTTTCCTTACTAACAAATAAATGCAATGAATAAATGGCATTAGTGTGAAGAAATGGTATTAACGTGTTCAGCACACAAACCCCTATGTTGGTTTGTAAAACAATCTTTTTGAAATCCGCTAGTGCTATACAAGTCTAGTTTTAGTTCTCTTTAGTAGGCTAATAAAGTCTCTCTCAATCTTACTGATGAGCAAGGAGCTATTTCTCATTTCAATTTCAATTTCAATTTGATTGACAGGATTTTCCAATCCAAATCATTCTTATTCCGATTAGAGTGTTTTGAAAAACTGGGCCCAGGGTATTTACCCCATTACACCATACTAAGAACTTTGTAAGCGTAGAAAATTTATTAAACTGATGCAAGACTCTTCCTGTCTGTTGATGTTTGTTGACAATCATGTGTAAATTAAAATCATCTATTGTTCACATGAAATTTTTCACTTTTTCTAAAACTATCAATCCAACTTAATATCAATTTTCCGTGCAGAACTTGTTAAAACGGCAAATTAAAAGTGTGCCTTTGGTGCGTCATTAATCATTGGGTTGACACGCTTCATCTTTTTTGTTATTTGTGTTAGGAATATGGTGTCAGTCATCTTAAGTCATCAACTGTAAACAGAATACACTTTCAAACTAGACGAGGGTGTGGGGTAGCCTAGAACTAGATGTACATGTACCTTATAGTGGTGGCAAATTGATTTGCTCTGGGGATACATCTAACTGAACCATAGGTTATTCAGGCATCGGTGGTGTTTAGCCAATCACAATGCTCTAGGTTGTATTCAGACATGAGTGGAGTTTAGCTAGCCTGGCTTTGGCCATCCCCTTGGTCAACGCTTTAGCTTCGCACTAGGGTCTAGCATTTCACCACTGATGAACAATTGCAAGCTGGAGGTGTTAACTGTTTGAAACTATTAAATCTGATTTCACCCAATCACTAACGTTATGCACCAGCTTGGCTGTGAAGTAAGCGACCCTACAACAGTAGAAACCCAATGTAATCTCTCACAACTCCTGATCCTGCTTGCTTTTTTGCATTTTTTTCAATGACCTTCAATGACAACAACAACAACAACAAGAAGAAGTTTAAAGTCTCTTTCAATTCTCTCTCTTCAGTTCAGCTGAGATGGAAAAGGACAATGTGGTCTAAGGATAAACATTTACTGTAATACAATTTGCATCACTTTAAAATTATTGAATTAATGTTATATAAATGAGTAGACAGCCATGTTGTATAGCTCATTCATTATCTGTAGCCTATTTGGGGCTAACAAATGAGTAGTGGGAATTTTCCCTTTAGTGGTAATACAAGCTTATAAGGAAGTAATACTGTGTTAGCTAACCAGCAGATGAGGCTATGCAATGTTATTAAAGCTTTCATGAACACTTCTGAAAGTGCGGTTGTTCTTCTTTCACTTATGTGGGTGAGTGTGTGTAAGACTCTGGGGGTGTGTGTAGTGTGTGTGTGTGTGTGGAAAGAGAAAAGAGAGAGATAGTGGATCTAAATGTGTGTGTGTGTGTGTGTGTGTGTGTGTGTGTGTGTGTGTGTGTGTGTGTGTGTGTGTGTGTGTGTGTGTGTGTGTGTGTGTTTGTAAGAGAGGGAGGAGTACAGAATGTAATTGTGTGTGTATGAGAATAAGCGAGTGTGTGTGTGTGTGTGTGTGTGTGTGTGTGTGTGTGTGTGTGTGTGTGTGTGTGTGTGTTTGTAAGAGAGAAAGAAAATGTAATTGTGTGTGAGTGTGTGTCTGAGTTTGGAAGACAGAGAGAGAGGTAAAGAATCTAATTGTGTGTGTGTGTGTGTGTGTGTGTGTGTGTATAAGGGAGAGAGAGTAAAGGGAATCTAAGTGTGTGTGTTTGTAAGAGAGAGAGAGGTAGAGAATCTAATTGTGTGTGTGTGTGTGTGTGTGTGTGTGTGTGTGTGTGTGTGTGTGTGTGTGTGTGTGTGTGTGTGTGTGTGTGTGTGAATGGAAAAAGTGACACTGCAGTGTGTGACATTGGTGGCCCCTGAACGACAGGAAGACTGAAAAACCACTTCCTGATGTGTCCCCGCAAGCTGCTAAGCCCTGCTAGCTAATCTGATTCTAAACAGAAAGACGTGTCTGTCTGTCAGGTCACAGTGAACTGCTGCTCTGACACCCACATCTGCCTGCACTCACCATCATCAGAGAGGGTTGAAGCGGAGCGAGAGGTCTCAACGTTTGTTAAGTTCCTGGTTCTATTTTTGCAAGTGGGAGGGGGGAAAAATCCCCCTTTATGCAGACAAAGTTGAGCTCTCATTGGCTGATAGAACTTTAAAGAATCTTTTCTTATTGTGATGTAATGTATTTATGCAGACAGGAAGTATTCCAGTTTGCTCCCATTGAAATGTATTATGATGCATTATCTTGCCATCATCATCTCCTCATTGGTGCTCCCAGCTTCAGCGCTCCACGTTCGTGTATCACACTCGTGGTGGCGGCTGCACTGGCGTATTTACACAAACTCTAAAGCTACTGGCCGAAGTGTTCCCTGCGAAGCGTCGCTATGTTTGCGGCGGCGAGCCACAAGGCTGTTTTAGACGGGAGTCACGGTGACAAGAGCAAAACAGATGGGAACTCTTTGGCGCAAACAGCTTGACGAACAACATGTCCATGAACGGTGTTTCTCACTGCCAAAAAGAGAGGAGAGAGGGAGAGAGAGAGAGAGAGAGAAAGAGGAGAAAAAAAGAGAAAGAGAGAGCTGTAAACCTGTGGTCTCCTACTTCAATGCTCATGCTAACCGCCTGGATAGCTTAATTATCTCAGGAATAAGGACAGTAGACAATGGATGTTCTGTAGGCCTACGTGGTGTAAACAGAGATGGAATTGAGATGAGAATAATACATTTATTATGATTCGTTATAAGACTTTATAAATAAATTACAAGCCATTATGAATGTATTATAAACCTTTATTAATGTGTGTATGTAATGCTGTATGAACACAGACTTTAAGTAAAGTCTCACCAAATTCATGTTAAAATATCCATACATGTACAGTATGCAACCATGCATGACAAGAAACAGTAAATGAATAACAGGCTACATGAACACTCTTTCTATTCACTGACAGCAGCATTCAAGAGGAAATCTAGTTAGCATTACAGATAACTCATGGAACCACAACATCAGGCCTATTTCTGATATGAAACCTTCTTTTTCATAATGACTACAATGACAATGAATTAATTTCCCATATATTTTTGTAATGTCTGTTTCTTAATATTGGCGAACAGCAACATGCTGCATTTGTGACATATGCTGCATTTTTATTGGTCAAGGGATTCATTTAATCGCTCACCCTCACCTGATGTCAGCTTTGGAAGGCTAGTGATGAGCTTTGGAGGCCAGCCTTTGGAGCTTGTCTCTGGGCCTTGGCACAACCACTCCCCCCAACCCCAAACACACACACACACACACACACACACACACACACACACACACACACACACACACACACACACACACACACACACACACACACACACACCTCCTGCTGGAGAGGTGTCTGTTCAGCCTGATCTCTCTGGAGTCAACACGTCATCATTCCCACCGCCTTTGACCAAAGAGGGTTACAATAACACACCCTCACAGTCACTTAGCAACCACCAAACAATGTTGTTATTGTTGTTCCCAGTCAGGACGTGAGAATAAGCGAGTGCCGGTGGTGGTGGTGGTGGTGGTGATGGTGGTGGTAAGGGTGGTCACATTTTAGAGATGGGGTTGTGCCAACGTGGAATCCTTCCTCTCGAGGTGCCTGGCAAACGCTGGCACTGAGATGTGCTGGACACTCAGATGGATCATCAGTACGACACACACACACACACACACACACACACACACACACACACACACACACACACACACACACACACACACACACACACAGGCCCACACACACACACACACACACCAGGTCCCAATAAAAACAGAAGCATGAAAGACTGGAGCTCAGTCAGCTCACTGAGAAGGTTCAACAGTAGCCTAAACTTCTGGTTGCCTGTGGTTGTGAACGACTGCTGCTCAGGCAATAAATGCATGCTATCTCTGCAGCTGTTTCTAGGCCAGGAGGGAGGCTGTGGTTGAGATACAAAACAGCCTGTAGTCAAAGCCACTACAGCCAGCTCTCTGAGTGCGTTACTGTGGTTTAGTTTCAAACACCATGACACTATAGTACACAAACCTACAGTCTATAAAAGGGGATGGAAATAGGACAGGAGCTCAGCCTGTTTTTTTGAGCCAGCCAAATGAGCACACGACACGCCTGCGTTGTGTGACAATCAAATGCATTACAATGCTTCAAACGGAACATTTTGATTCACATTTTGAGGTCAATGACAGGACGCTTTTTTTTATTGCCACTTGATCGGGATACTTATTACACGGCTCTTTGTAATGCTGTAGAATTCTCCATTCCCTTCAATGGGACTTCCCAATGTTCTACGGTCTGATATTTCTTACGGACCGTTACTAAGTATAACTAAGTATGACAGCTGTCAAGCAAAAGTGAAACAGAACATTGCCTTTACCCATCAGCTGATCTGTAAGTTAACAGAATACTTCTTTTACGCGGATGGTATGATCCATCTCAATCACTAAAGTTGCCATTAAAGCAGTGACAAACAATGCTTCATCGCCATGTTGTTGGTTTCTACAGTAAGTAATAAGTGGGTCATTAGAACGTTACAGAACATTATCCCTTTCTTAAAACTCTGATTTTTATTCCACTTTGACATTAATAATAAAATAATTCCTGTTAAAATGTCCGTAATGGTGTAACCAAAAAAATATTGACCAAAACATTACACTTGTTGAAAAAATGTGAAATTCTCTTCAAAGCACTCTTTACAATAATTTGGCATGATTTTACATCGATCTCCTTCAATGATAAATAAAAGTGATAGAACAATGTTGTTCAAGTTAAAATGGGGAATTATGTCTGCCAAGTTATTCACTTAAATGTATTGAAATGTATTGTGTCAGGAGCAGGGCCGGTTCTAGGCATAGACAAGCGAGGCGGTCGCCTAGGGCACCAAATACCAGGGGGGCATCTCAATACATTTCTTACGTTTTTTCTTCAGTTTTTCTCTTATATTTTTAGAAAAAGGGGGGCAAAACTCAAATCTGGCCTAGGGCACCAAAAAGGCTAGAACCGGCCCTGGTCAGGAGATCATATGTCGAGACATACTGCGTGTAAGGGTTGGTAACTCACAAACAATTGTGCAATTAAAATTAGTGCTGGTAAAATTAACTGATTAATCACGTGATTAATCCAAAAAAATTAACTCGGATTAAAAAAATTAACTAAGATTAATCCTGATGGATATGGTTCCACTTTCATGGCAGGTATTATGTTCAATTTCAGATAGAAAATGGCTCTGCTATCAAGTCAAACTATACAAAGATTATGGCCTCGCTCCTGACTGTCCAACAACATGTTTGGGGAATCCCTGGGGGTAGGGGACTGGTGTGAATTGCCCCATTTTAGATTAACAAAACCAACTTTTTAGTATCAGGGCCTTTAAAGGGGAAAATCAGGATCCAACATACCCTAACATCCAAATTCTTACTGGAGGAAATGAGTTGTGATTAAAAGTGATTAATCACGATTAATCATTGCAAAATTTTGTGATTAATCAAGTTAATTTTTTTAATCGTTTGACAGCACTAATTAAAATATTTTAGGCCAATATTTTATGTAAAAATAGTTTTTTAATATTCACACCACGGCCACATACTTACATAGTTTGTCTTTTCTGTTCTGCTTACAGAATATATAGTTATAGGATTATAGTTGGTGTAACCAGCAAATGGCGCCTGATGTATTTCTATATTTCTCTTTTTTATGTGAATATGGATAATTATGGACCTACTCTACTGTGTTGTAAAAATGTGTGTAAAAAGCATTCATCTCTATGTTGATCACAAACTACTAGATGTAGATGCTCATCCAATGACCAGCTGGGCCTTCCTTGTCTGTGGGTCAGATTCGGGTGGACGTTGGTAGGTGCCATGTAGGGAAGTCTCTTTCCAAGAATGACCTCAAGAGCCGCCATGACACAGATGTGTAACAAGAGTTGATGTATATATGGCACTGACATTTCTTGAAGATCGATGATCTCTCTCTCTCTCTCACACACTCTTTTTCAGTGTGTGTCCTCATATATATATATGGACTATTGAATGACACATAGGAATTTTTAGTGTCCAATAATTGATCAAATTTCTCTCTGTAAGAGAAAAGGAGTGTCATTATTCATTCGTAACTACAATTTGGCTCCATTTTCATCTGCTATTCCATTGATTTTCAACTTTTTTGGGGATTTTGTTTAATTTTCTGTGACTACTAACTGTAGCCTGTAAATACCCTGCATTGTGTCAGCCAATGAGTCAGAATGAAGCTAGCGTTTGGCAGCAGATAACATGCTACCAAAGGGAAACATTCCCATGACTGTGGCTGTTGTTCTGAGTCTAGGACATGACATAACCTGACTTCAGCTTGGATATTTACTGTACCAACCAGCCGCTAACTTTCTTCCAGAAAAAAAGCAAAAAAACAGCTGGTATCACAGAAAAGAAATGTGTACAGGCCTATATTTTTATATAACAGAGTGTTTTTGTCAGGTCAGTTGTTGAGGGAAGTGGTGTATATGTAGTAGTCTATGTTTGCGGATGAGGTGTCGGCTATACGAGGGAGGATTTTTGAGTCGTCTGCTCAGGGTGCAGGGTTAGGGAGATGACAGCAGCAGCAGCAGTAGTAGTGTGTGTGTGTGTGTGTGTGTGTGTGTGTGTCTGTGTGTGTGTGTGTGTGTGTGTGTGTGTGTGTGTGTGTGTGTGTGTGTGTGGTGGGGTGGGGTGAGGGGGGTGTTGGTGTCCGTGGTAGCCTGAGTCACCGGGTGACATCAGCCCTCTGGCCAACGGTTGGGCAGGTTGCAAAAGGGCTTAGTCTTACGCTCCCATTGTCCACCGGTTAATGCCGTTATTCAAACAAGCACGGAGGCAACCAGTTGTTAATCTGACCCAACTCACACTTCAAACACAACCAGCAACCAAAACACAATCTGCAGAGAATTCATGGTTGATTCTCGTCACATACAGTATAGAGAGTCAGTGAAAGAATAAAATGGCCTTTTTCAATGTGAGTGTAAAAGCAAACAACTAAGTCTGTTTGTTGTGCCTGAAAAGAATAAATGCCACATCCACAGGCTGGTGCTGCACTTCATTTAGTATCATGTCGGAATTTAAGTGACAAACAAATTAATTTGGACAAAAGTCTGTCCTGAATCCATAACTAGAATTAGAATCATTAACAATGAACTATTATTTTCAAAAGGGCCTGAAGTTTGCTTCCCTCCTGCCTATTGGAACCTATATTTGGCTTGTAATGTTTTTATTTTATTGTACAAATACATTCTTCTGCTTTTCATCTGAGAGGTCTTTACAGATGTCACAATTACAATTTATATTGTTATAGCTATTACTCCATATCTTAAGGTAAGGTAAGGTAAGATAAAGTAAGGTAAGGTAAGGTTTCTTTATTGGTCTCCACCAGGGAGAAATTTGTTTTGTTTGTTTTAAGCTACAGTACCACTCTGCCAAACTGACCAGCTTTGCCATCTCTGAAGTCAACACCAATCGCCAGTTCATGACTAATCAGTTCAGATGAATCACAATGTTAGTTTAATCAGATGACATGCAAAGCAATGCAGAGGCATAGAGATCACCATATGTAAATACACACACACACCGTGCTACGTGCGGTCAAACTGAGAGCAGGCCACATTGCCCACAGACAGGCTGTGTGTGTGTGTGTGTGTGTGTGTGTGTGTGTGTGTGTGTGTGTGTGTGTGTGTGTGTGTATGTGTGTATATGTGTGTGTGTGTGTGTGTGTGTGTGTGTGTGTGTTCCGCCAGTCAGAGTTTCCACTGCTTCTCACTCCACTATGTCCTGTGGGTGAAGGCCTTTACATCTTCTTGATATGAGACGGGCCTGAGACGCCTCAGAGTGAGTCACATCTCATTTGTCAGTCGCCGTGGGAACGTGTCAGATAGGTAAATCAAACTGAGTCACTCGCTCTGTTCAGGGGCCTATGACTCGCTCGCTCGCTCACTAGCTTGATAAGTCTCGTTATCGGTTGGGATCGCTTGCTCACTTACTAGAAATACAATGGTGGTGATGGTGACCCAGTTTGAACACTCCAAGGTCCTAAAATGAGACGAGCATCAGCGCTATCTAAAACTGAAACCAAAAGAGAGAGAGAGAGAGACAGCATAAGTCAGGTTGTAACAGAATGTAGAGAGACTGTTGGATGGCTAGGGGGGTGGCAATAAAGAGTTGCCTGCTGGGGTCGGCTCATTGTTAGCCTGACAAGCCAAACTACCACATAAAATGTATAGTCTGGCCACGAATGATAGACCCTCGGGTAAGACGGCTACAACCAATCAGAGCAACTAACAAGTAACTAACATTCAAACAATGCTAAGCCCGCCGAATGACTGTCCAGATAGAGCATTGTGATTGGATAGACAGCTCAGACACCACCGATGTCTGAGTACAACCTATGGCTGATAGCTAGACGTACTCACTGAGCAAATCAATGTGCTACAGCTAGAGTAGGTCTAGAGTTCTAGGCTCTTGAGTTCTAGATCTCTAGGTGCTGTCGTGCTTGCCATTTGCAGGCACTACAGTAGCAGACAGTGTGGGAGTAGTGTTAGTAATTCAGGTCACAATTTTGTCATACAATGTCCCCGGCCTGTGTACAGTCAGCTCAGATTAACAGCAAAAGGTTAGATTTGACTAAATATAATAGTTATAGTAAATATAGTAAATATAATGTAACATTTCTACATAAGCAAAAAAAACAACAACAAAAAACATGCAGCACCACACTTAAGAATAGTTGAACTTTGTCAACAGTCTTGGACTTGGTATTTTTCCACATTCTTTCTGAACACATCCTTAAAAAAAATAAAAATCCCTGTGTAGGACTTTGTTTGTGTAAACTGTAAATGAATACAGAGATTATGAGAGCCTGATAGACAGCGAGGTCGCACACTGACACTGGCACCCTCTGCAGGTGGGTTACAGAATTGCCATCCATGTGCCATCCTAGTTTTATTTCTCTTCTAGCCTTAACTGTAGCTACATGTAGTGATGTCCAGCACACCAAATGCCCCAGTGTCCCAAAGGACAGACCAGCTTATTAGACAGATGTGAGTCAGTCACAACATGCACAAAATTCTCCATCACAAAATGCTTGCACCAGGTTTTTGCCAATGATTAAGTGTGTGTGTGTGTGTGCACAACAATGTCTGAGCCTAGAGTTGTGATGACTACACAGGCTACCAAGAAATCTGAGTAGAGAGGGAGAGACAGATGGAGTGATGGGATATGGGATATGCGTCAGGGAGAGACCAGTCTCAGTGTGACCTGGTGATATATGCGTCAGGGAGAGACCAGTCTCAGTGTGACCTGGTGAGCGTCAGGGAGAGACCAGTCTCAGTGTGATCTGGTGATATGCGTCAGGGAGAGACCAGTCTCAGTGTGATCTGGTGATATGCGTCAGGGAGAGACCAGTCTCAGTGTGATCTGGTGATATGCGTCAGTGAGAGATCTGCAAGAGGAAGGGACGGATCTATGGAGATCAGTCTCAGTGTGATCTGGCGATATGCGTCAGGGAGAGACCAGTCTCAGTGTGACCTGGTGATATGCATCAGGGAGAGACCAGTCTCAGTGTGATCTGGTGAGCGTCAGTGAGAGACCAGTCTCAGTGTGATCAAGCGATATGCGTCAGGGAGAGACCAGTCTCAGTGTGATCTGGCGATATGCGTCAGTGAGAGATCTGCAAGAGGAAGGGACGGATCTATGGAGATCAGTCTCAGTGTGATCTGGTGAGCGTCAGTGAGAGATCAGTCTCAGTGTGATCTGGTGAGCGTCAGTGAGAGACCAGTCTCAGTGTGATCTGGTGAGCGTCAGTGAGAGATCTGCAAGAGGAAGGGACGGATCTATGGAGATCAGTCTCAGTGTGATCTGGTGAGCGTCAGTGAGAGATCAGTCTCAGTGTGATCTGGTGAGTGTCAGTGAGAGACCAGTCTCAGTGTGATCTGGTGAGCATCAGTGAGAGATATGCGAGAGGAAGAGACGGATCTATGGGATCTGGTGGGATCTGCTTCGCCTACGTCAACATTGTCTGGAATCTGATGGCCCCCTCTAATTGATCTAAGACTCTAAACGTTATTTTCCCCGCAGAGACGGTAAAAGAGCTGAAGCATCAAACGCACTATGGGCTATGAGAGCAAAATGAGGCCCTTCTGAGCTCTAAAAGGCTCTTCATTTCTCCTTAGCCTCACACTGAGAGCATAAAATCATTCTGATCTCTCTCAATAGCCCTTCATTTCCACCTCCTCAACTCTCTTTCTCCTCACTGAAAGCACACGCATTCAGACTCAAAGCATCAAAGATGAATAAGCGTGTAACCACCAACATGCTAGTCACCCCCCCAGCCAAAGAGCTGTGAATGAGCGTGTCATGTATATTATATCAGACAGCGGCTCAGAAACACACTCATAATGGCTTGATAAAAGGCTGCATGCAGTGCTGTTTCAAGGTACTTAGGGGGCCCCAAGCAAACAGAACATGGGGGCCCTTCACCCACATTGTTATAATCTTCAAGCGCCTTGCAGCCTTGTACAGTTTAAACTCCAGTTTAAAGTCATTTTTTGTTGAAAAACATGACCAACTAAACTACTAAAATGATTAAACAGTCAATCTTGGGGGCCCCTTTCAGCCAGGGACCACAGGCAATTGCCTGGTTTGCCTGTCCTGTTGCAATGGCCCTGGCTGCATGCTAAATAGACATGGGAGTCTATGGCTAACATCCACAACAAAAGCTAACACACACACACACACACACACTCCCAAAAGCGTTCAGTGTGCTCAGTGCCATAGAGCCTTCCCTCCCAGACCCCACTCTGCATGGCGTGGCTGAGAGCCACGAAAAACCAGCTTGTCTCCCTCCAGTCTGTATGACATAGACTCAGGCTGGATGGAGGGCCATGGAAACGACAGACAGGAGATCCAGAGAGAGAGAGAGAGAGAGAGAGAGAGAGAGAGAGAGAGAGAGAGAGAGAGAGAGAGAGAGAGAGAGAGAGAGAGAGAGAGAGAGGGGAGGTGTAGGGAGTGAGGAAGGTGGGGGTCAGAGAGAGAGAGGGTGTGTGTGAGAGAGAGAGAGAGAGAGAGAGAGAGAGAGAGAGAGAGAGAGAGAGAGAGAGAGAGAGAGAGAGAGAGAGAGAGAGAGAGAGGGAGAGTGGGATCAGGAGGCTAGTGAGCAGTTGCCTTTATCTCTCTTGGTGCTGTTTCCAAGAGCCAGCTCTGGCAGTCATGAAAATGTTAAATCCTTGCACAGCAAAACTATCTTGTTCCCTCTCTCATTTTCAATCACACACTCATTATTTCTCTCTCGCTGCCTCCGTATCCTTTCTTTCTATCTTTTCTTTCTTTCGTTCATGCAAAGGGCACTCGCTCCTCATTTTCTTTCATCTAACAGATGCACCCTCTCTCTCTCTCTCTCTCTCTCTCTCTCTCCCTTATACCCTCTTCTCCTTCCTCAGCATAGTCCTTCTCTCTCCTGGGAACTCATTGAACCCAAAGCTCTTGAAGCGATCGGCTGCCTCATCCCCCCTCACACACACACACACACACACACACACACACACACACACACACACACACACACACACACACACACATCCACACACACCCCCATTCTGCCCTGCCCGCCTTGCCTCTGTGCCCTGCTTGTAAGTCTGAATTTTAGCTTGGCTCTGCAAATCCTCCTGAGTCCCACAGACCCACTCAAGCGCGTCCCTGAGTCACTCACTGACTTTCTTACCAGGGTCTGTGTGGAGAGACGGCACAGAGAGGGAGAGAGACAAGAGAGAGAACACAGAGAGAGAAGAGAGCGAGAGAGAGAGAGAGAGAGAGAGAGAGAGAGAGAGAGAACAGAGGGATGGGGAAGGAGTACAAAACTCAATTAAACCGAAGTCGAGACAGCGTGTGTTGTGTCACATTTATAAAGTTATGACATCCGCCAACATCTCTGTCAAGCATTAATTTGCATTCTGCACAGCACACAGCAGGGGGTTGTTTTTCTTCTGCCATGTCAGGTAATTAAACAGTTATGAAGCTTGTTTAGATCGAGATTATCACACCCTGACGCTCCCTGGTGGTGAGTAGTTGGCTATCAGTTGAACTATTCCGGCGGCTTCATCAGTGGTATCAAAATTCTGCACTGTCTGAAAGGAGCAGTCCTGTGTGAATTAAATCTCTGTAGTTTGAGGTCACCAAGTGCTTTTGGTTGGAAAAAGATGGAGAAAATCTGATACAACATAGAATAGACCATATGTGGACGGGGCACAATAAACTTAGTTTCATTCCCCTATGCTATTTAGCTCCTGGGTCATTATTTGGTCAACATTGTAACATTTCTGGGTCTTCTTCCTACCGCACTCATTGACCTTGAATTCTCAATTAAAACTCAGTGCATAAGGCTCTGAATCACACTGAAAGGAGTCGATTGTGCTTAAATATTGACTAAGAAACAAAAAATCATTAGTGAAGAAGCTGTTTATCACTCCACATTTGGAAATCATTCTTTCCCCAACACAACACATAATTGGGTATTTGTTGAAGCTATTAGAGTAGGCCTACATTATTTATTATTTTCTGCAAAGAGGCTTAAAATCCAATTCTTGGAGGAAAAGTAAAATACTGGACTGGACAATGCCGATCTGCTGTGTCTGTCAACAGCAGCTGGAGAAGGAGTAGGAGACTCTGATGCCCAAGGTGAAGTGAATAAGGGCTTCAGAGAAAATAAATACTTCAAGGTTTTGTTTTTTTCTCATCCACATACAACCATCAGCACAAGTAGGCATAACAGCGAACAAGAACAAAAAAAGCAATTTCATGGATGTGTGCTCTCCCTGAACTTACAGAACAGACTGAGACATGACCTCAGAGACGAAAGACAAAAAAAAAACAGAGAGAGAGAGAGAGAGAGAGAGAGAGAGAGAGAGAGAGAGAGAGAGAGAGAGTGAAAAAAGAAATGAAAGAAATTTACCCATCATATGAATGCAGCGTCACTGTTAGGCTTTGTCGCAGCTCCAGACCACAATGCGCTTAGTGTTTGTAAAATCAGACCATCTCTGTAAAAGAAGCAGGCGATCTTACACGGATTTTTTTTTAAATGACTGAATGATTGTAATTAAGCCAGATTAATTTACATTTAATTAATTAAAACTACTGGGAGTTTAACTAAGACTGGGCACAGGGGATCTGCATGTGTTGGATTCAAAAGCTGTGAACTGAGACAGATGATGTAGGGGTGCATAGCTGCCAAGAACACTGCTCATAAGGCTTTTGAGTGGCTCAATTATTTAAACAGGGTTTTTAGGTCATTTAGCAAAGAAGGCTTTTTCTAGTTAGCAGTAGCATAGCCAGAACAACCACCCACCACCATAGCATGTAAAAGTTCTATACTGGGCTTGGTCCAGTGCCCTGTGTGTTCAGATCAGCTTGATGCCATACGGCGGGAAGTAAAGATCTGGTGGTGAATGAACTGTGCTGACATTGAGAGGTGCTGCTGGAAAATGGTAGCCCTGTGAACGCCGCATACTGGCTCCAATCCGTTCCACCAGATAGTCAGTAAGGTCATAATACAGTTTCGTCCGGCACTGAGTTGTGCTGCCAACACATTTTATACGTTTTATACAAGCCGTATTAAAATGTTTCTAAATGTTGTGATGACTGAACTTGGCCCATGTGAGCACTGGCACATAACATTGTGATGATTAAGTAGATTGTGATTGGGTGAAGAAGAAAGCATAGCACCCTCTATAGGGAGATAGATTGCCAATGGAGATGCTCCAGACGCAGTGCACAGAGTCAAAGCCAATGGTCAAAGCAGGCAAGGCGAAAGGAGGGTTGGAGGTGGAACTGGGGATGTGTTGATACACACAGACAAGCACATGCTAGACAGACTACTCCACAGGGAGAGAGAGAGAGAGAGAGAGAGAGAGAGAGATTTGCACATGCTAGACAGACTGTTCCACAGAGGTGTTCACTACAGCACAGACCAACATGGTAATGGGGTCAGAGAAGAGGACTCACAGACATTTTAGCACACACACACATATTCACACAGTCAGCACCCCCCCCCCCAACCACACACACACACACACAGAGAGAGAGAGAGAGAGAGAGAGAGAGAGAGAGAGAGAGAGAGAGAGAGAGAGAGAGAGATACATACAGATATTTGCAGTCATACTGTACATACAGATCCAAGATGTGTGTAACCACACACAAACACCTCCTACACACAACCCGACCCCCAGCTTCCAAAACACACACACACACACACACACACACACACACACACACACACACACACACACACACACACTGCCTCTCAGGGCATTGTGCTCAATTGAGTTGCTTATGCTGACATACTTTTGCCCTCTTCCTCACCAAGCAAGCAAGCATCATCAAAAAGCTGCATTTGGTTATGTGGAATGGGTTAGAGGGATTCAGATGCACCGCTTGGGATGTCTTTATTACCTACTTCTATCTTACATGTGTGGATATTTAAAGCTATTTAAAGCTATTTAGAGATACTTAAACCTAAACGTATTAAATAAAACGTTAAAGCAAGAGGGATTTATGTTTTTTTTTTTTTTTTTTTTTTACAGAAATTACTAATTGGCATACATTTATAGTAGTGATGATAATGATAACCATAAACCTACCATTATGATAATCATAAACCTATCGTTATGTTTGATTAAAAGATCAGAGAGGATATAACAAACAAATAAAAGAAAATAAAGAACATTCCACTGTTCATTACTATTTCAGTATGCCAGTATGTTTCTGTATAATATAAAAGGTGGTAGTTGAGTGCACTAGTTCCATGTTTAAGTACAGTATTCTGTATTGTTTGAATGGATATATATTAGTTGAGTATAGTAGTTCCATATTTACAGTAAGTATTCTGTATGGTCTATGAATAATAGTTCTATGCTTGAGTATACTAGTTCCATGTTTGAGTAGCCTGTATTGTGTAAGTATTAGAGTCCATAGATGTTGAGTGCACTAGTTTCATAATATTCTGTATTGTCTATAAATCATAATGCAGAAATTCCAGTTAAGTTTAGTGCCATAATAAAGTATTCTGTCTATGAATAATGGAATGGAGGGGGGGTCATGTGACCGACCCAGTTCTGGGGCAGGAGTCTCCCAGTGCTTTTAACCCACTGACTGACTCCAGAGGAGGGCTGGTCTGTCACATTTGTTCAGACCACAGAAATCCAAACCCACACTGGATTGAGCAACCAAAGGCTTTTGCCCTAACAGTGACCCCAGAGCATTGTGGCACTGAGAAGTCCTCAAGACTATAAAACAACTTTAACATGTTTTAGGCCATTGTCAGCACTAATTTATACACCTTCATAATTAACTTTAGGCTAAGAATAGCTAATGTTTCTCAGATTAAGCCTCGTCATTAGTGGCTAAGAGAGTGAATATTCCATTTTCATAAAAAGGTGGAATATCCCTTTAATGAAGCCCCAGAGGCATATTGTATTTTATATTCAAATCCATGGTTGATGCCCCAAACACACAATAAGCTTCTGGGGCTTCGTTAAAGGGATATTCCACCTTCTTATGAAAATGGAATACTCACTCTCTTACCTAGAGTTACATATGTGGGTAAAAGCATTTTGGTCTCAGTACATGTGTTTCCCCTGTCTGGCAACCCCAATTTTAGCTTTATTTCAGCTTTAGCTTAGCATAGGGGCTGGAATGTAAAGTAGCCAGATAGCAACTCTTTGGCTACTTTAATTGGTAGCACTTTATAATAACCGTCTTCTACAAATGGTTATTAAATGGCTTATTAACATCAGTAAGTAGTTAATTAACTGTTAATAGATAACAGTTAACAGTAACATAACATTAACAGTTACGTAATTAAAAGGAATTTTATAGCATAGTTAATTACTTAGTAAGTTAACAGTTAGTTTATAGTTTGTTATGGCTAAATGATAAAATGGAAAAACTTGACGAAATTAAATCATCTTACTGAATGAAACCACTAACTTTCAAATTAACTTCTTACTGATGTTAATAAGCTATTTAATAACCATTTAGAAGACGGTTATTAGTAGCCTATGCTTTAACCCACAACGAGGTAAGAGGGTGAATAACCCATTTTCATAAAAAGGTGGAATATCCCTAAAAATTAACCATACTTAAAGGGGCGTTGAAGCCGTTAAGGTTCTTTTTCATTATGCATACGAGTTAAACTTGTGTTCAAAATGAAGGTATGCCACTGTTACTGTTAAAAGATGATGGGTTTTAATGAGTGTGCCATTGCAAGCAACGTTGCCCTGCTCATCCAATTTACTATTTTTAAAGAACTAAAAAGGCTCAACATAGCATGATATTTCGGTCATAAATCATCAAACTCCTTACAGCATATAGTACGTCGCTGATGTCACAGAACTTCAAAAGTGAAGTAAGCAAACTATTCACAAAAGTACACCAAAGATGCACTGGAGAGGAACCACAGAGAACAAGAACAAGAGAAAAGAGCTCACTGCCTGTAACACCTCCTTCTACTGCCATTTACACACACACACACACACACACACACACACACACACACACACACACACACACACACCACTGCTGCTGCCAGAGCACCTCCACCTCCCTCACCCTCCGCATGACTCACCCTCGCTGCTGTCCGCACTTGGACAGGTGTGTGAGAAAGAGAGCCAGCTAGTCAGACCCACAGACAGCTGACTCCTCCTGAGGGACTGTGTGTGTGTGTGTGTGTGTGTGTGTGTGTGTGTGTATGAGTGTGTTTGAGAGTGTGTGTGTGTGTGTGTGTGTGTCTCAAGGAGGATGGGGGGGGTGTCTGTGTGTGTGTGTGTGTGTGTGTGTGTGTCAAGGAGGATGGGGGGGGGGGTTGGTCTTTGGGGGTCGAGTGCCAGCTTGTGAAAGGTCAGCATGGAGATGTCCAGACGGATACGGAGCAGTCTGACCTCCCAAACCCAGACGGCCCGGTGTGTGTGTGTGTGTGTGTGTGTGTGTCTCAAGGAGGATGGTGGGGGGAGACGGCCCAGTGCGGTCATCGACTAACAGCCTCCCAGGGGACTGACGTCAGTCATGGTGGGCGAAGAAAAGTCAACTTCATTTACCAAACCCTCCAGACTTAGTTTACTTTGCCTCCTGTGGATAAATGCTTCTCTGAACCGTACAGTATGCTGCGCTTTCAAAAGCCTCCCTCTCTCTAGCTCTCCTATGGGGTGATGATGGGGAAAGTACCAGTGACAGCAGCATACTAACTAACTATGTCACAACAGCTCAGTGTCCATTTCTGTCTCATGGACAAACTATCCATGTAAGTTCTGCCAAGTCTTAAAGTCACAAAGAGAACCAGGTACAGTAGTATGGGATTATACTTTGACAAAGTGCACTTAAGAGAACCAGGTATCATGCAAGTATACTTCAACAAAGTGTGCTAAAGACAACCAGGTAGAATGGGATTATACTTTGAAAAAGTGCACTAAAGGGAACCAGATATGGGATACTTTGCTAAAACTGAGGCAGATCAAGTGGATCACATGTTGGACAAAAAAATACTGCTTACAGTAACATGTGATTCTTATCTCCAAGGAAACTGCAGCTTCGGCAGGGCTATGCTAAAAGACCCCTGCACATAAAATATGTGTAATTAAATATGATTTGATTACCCTGACTACAGTCACAATCAAAACATAGGCCAAACACATGCCTGGGATAGCAGTTTTCTTTTTTTTACACCATGACTTGAGTAACCTGCTGACAGCCAATAGGCCTACTCCCTTACCTTGAAGTGGAAAAGTTAAAAAGTAAATTTCCTGCCATGTATTGCTTCTACCCCCTGAACATAAAAAACACAGAGAAGATATCACTTATTAGCAAATGTATCAAACTGAAACTCAGAAACTGAAATGTATCAAACTGAAACTCAAAAATTCTTCTGAAATCTGAACTCAATCTTTCCATATCCCTGTTCTTTGAGGCTACAGAGTGCTATTGATAGCCATAGATCATAGGTATCAGAAAGGCAGCACTTGATACAACATAGACAGAATATCAGTTAAGCTAACAGATGGAGGCAGATAAAAAACAAACCTGTCATGCCTTTATCGTAGCATTGCGTTGGCTGCCATTTCGCTATCTGGTCTGTGTTGCACGAAATTCAGTCACTCCCATACCTATCGACAGCATAGGCAATGTGTAACATCAGGGTTGCGGTTTGACAGATCATGTTTGAATGAACATAACATTTATATTGATGACATATATACACATAAATGTGTATTAGAATAGTACTTTAAAATGATCTACAACTGATTTTCAGTCAAATATGAGACACAACTGCCAAACCCCATGTACTGATCTAAATAGATGCCTTGTTCTTTTCTTTAGGCTTGCTTGCAGAGATGTGAAGAGGCATATACACACTGTGTTGTGCTTGTGTTGTAGCCACTCTCACTGAAGACAAAATAAAGAGAAATCAGCTAATAGCAACACTATAACTCACAAAAACTCTCACATTTCAACTAAACATTTTAACATGAGAAATGTGTCTGTGCAACCCACCCATCCGGCTCCTTTGAGGGGTTCCAAATCTGCCTTCAAAATGTAGCAATTATCACAGGCACTCATGCAGTCTAATCTCAACCCTCAGGAGGAGTTAGTCAGGCAAAAAGCAACGGCCAGATGTTACTACAGTTTAAAAAAAAAAAGAGGAAAAATGGCAACATTAGATTCCATCTAAAAATGCTGGTGTATATGCTCTGAGATGACCTTTGGACTGAAGACAGTGTGCTGTTCACCTCTTGACTCGGATTCCTTGGATGTAGACTTGGCACTTCACACTTCACACTTTTTTTTTTAACTCCTATGCAACATAGCCAGGAGTCTTACGAACAAAAAAAATATGGTATCCCTCCGCCACCCCTGCTCAAAGTAAAAAGGAAGGCCGCCATCAATGTGCAAAGTGTCAGATTCAAATATGGAGCAGATCTTGATACAGGGTTTTTCAGAGGTATCTGAAAAAGAAAAATGCTCCAGAATTTACAAAATGGCAATGAAACTCATCAGGATTTGGTATTTTTGTTACTTGTTTTGGAATACACCTTTAACTTGAATGGGGTACAGGCAAATGAAGCTAAATGTGAGTTATATGCTCCATTCATTTAGTGTTAGCTGCCAACTCGCTATATAGTCTATGAAGTATTTAATTGTCTTTTTCTATTTCCTTAAAACAGCACTTTGTGACCTTACGCAATGGGGCTATATGGACTAACTCACACTGGATTCCTCCTCTAAGTCTTTGAGGATGCAGTGCTTAGGGTTCAGTCATGACACAGGGATTCAGCCTTTGCCTTTCCTTCAAATGTGCTGAACTCAAATGGTTTGTCTCTCCCTAAAATTAAACAATTTGTCTCTAATGTGGTAAACTCAAACGGGTTGTCTCCTTCAAATGTTCCGAACTCAATCAGTTTGTCTCTTCCTCAAATGTGCTAAACTCAAACGGTTTGTGAGTTTCTATGTCAGGAAGGTCAGTGAGGCTGAGTGAGACTGATCCCCTTCCTGGATGCAGTTGCTATGCCCACAGCTTGGCCAAATGGGGACCATGGCAACAAAGAGGGGCCTCTGTGCAGTGCTGACCTGTTTCAAGGCTGCGGTCTTTTCCGGAAAAGTGGGGCTGTGCGAGCAAATTCCCAGACGATGTGTTTTTCTGCTGCATCCCCAGCCCTGCTCCCTCCTTCTGCTGTCTCTCACCAACAGCTGTTCTTGTGGTTTGGGCAGTGCTCTGGGCTTTGGTTATGTAAGGAGTGGGACTGTACAATCATGCAACCCCCCCACCCAAAAACACACACACACACACACACACACACACACACACACATCCTTCCCCACACCCCCCACATCCATAACATACACACACAAATACACAGACACATCCCTCCCCACACATCTACCCTCCCAAACACACACACACACACACACAAACACACATACACATACACAGACACACACACACACACACAGAGACACCCCCCGCCCCATACAACACCAAAGCGCACACACATCCATACAGAATACAGTGACAGAGACACACACTTGCCTAACCTCACATTCTCCCCTCCCAAAACAAACACACACATACAGATACACACACACAGACAGACATCACACACACACACACACACACACACACACACACACAGAGAGAGACACCCCCCGCCCCAAACAACACCAAAGCGCACACACATCCATACAGAAAACAGTGACAGAGACACACACTTGCCTAACCTCACATCCTCCCCTCCCAAAACAAACGCACACATACAGATACACACACACAGACAGACATCCCTCCCCTGTGCACCACAAAATGGCAAGCCCTAAGCAAAAAAAAAAAAAAAAAAAAATCAAAAAACAAAACAAACAGACAAACAAAAACACCCTTCCCAGCTTTTCCATTATATTAGACTTGGCTCCAGCGGTTGGATGGATGCTCCAAAACTCAATCACATGGTGAGTATCCAAGGGAAAGCACTGCAGCAGTACGTGATGCGAAGGCCAACACAGACACACACACACACACACACACACACACACACACACACACACACACACACACACACACACACAGCCCTGCAATATGCAGCTGCTGTGGTGGAAGTAAGCCATCCAACCGACCACTAATGTCAGACTCCCTCCCTGGGGCACAGGGAATAATTCAAATTGTAGTTTTGAAGGAAAACTTCAATTAAAGCAATTAGATCAAATCAAGTGAATCGGGCAGTGTGAAACTCACTAATTGCATACAGACGCTAGAGGGTTTTTTTTTCTTTCTTTCTTTCTTTTTGAAATGACGATGGCCCAGGGCCTGATCGATGGAAAGCCGAGTCCAACAGAAGAGGCTTCATTAAGGAACCCGGAGAGCGGGGAGCGCGGAGAGCGTGGAACGGCAGCAGAATGCGTGGGCTGTTCAGGCAAGTCATTCCTACTCAGCTGCATGGGCCCCAGTGGGGATCTCTGACTAACCCTTTAACTGGGGGCCTGTGCACATAGGAACGTTTTCAGGTAGCAAAGATGAACTTTTGTATCGTTTTTGTGGCCATGTGGGTGACCTGAAACTAAATTTTTTGAGGACAGGTCCCAGAACCAAGCATAATAATGAAGGCATATTAGTTCCCAATCAGTCACATGTGCAGAACATTCACAGTGGGATCAGTTCAATGTTAGAGAGAGGACAGCCTTGCAAGAACTTTTTATGACTACTGTCAGAGAAGAAAAAGAAAAAGAGAGAAAAGTTATGTACAGTACTGTGCTTTGAGCAGCAGGATAATCAGAGCCCTTTGTCCTGACTTTGGCCCTCATTGCCAGGCAGACAGGACAGGAGAGGAGGGGACAGGAGACAGGCCCAGCTGGAAGCACAGGTGGTGCCAGAAGCACGGAGGTTGACCCTGATACCTGGAAGGACTTGTGCCGGACGCCCACACTGGACAGGAACCAGGGCTCAGAGCTCAACAGCAGTCAGCGTGTAGCATTATGCTTCTTGCATAAGAAATACAACAGAGGTCAGCACATAGCGTTATGCTACTTGCATAGGAAATACAACAGAGGTCAGCACATAGCGTTATGCTACTTGCATAGGAAATACAACAGAGGTCAGCATATAGCGTTATGATACTTGCATAGGAAATACAACAGCAGTCAGTGCATAGCATTAGCATTATGCTACTTGCATAGGAAATACAATAGAGGTCAGTGCATAGCATTATACTACTTGCATAGGAAATACAAAGAACTTCACATAGCCCTGTTCACCTATGGAAACACATACTGTAGTTGGGCTCTCTAAGCTTCAAATGTGAATTTCAAACTCAAAATTTTTAAAAACGAGATGTGCTTGAATGTCTGGAAGATGTGGCCTGTGTCTAGTAGGGCATCCACTAATTCACCATATAGTAAATATATAAAATAGAAAGACTAGTGTGCTTGTGTGCTATGCAGTTACATACAGCATTGTGTGCACTTTGCGGTCAATTGCTACAAGCAAAGGTGCACTATGTACTTTTCACCACTATTTGAGATGAGATCCTTTTTAACAGATAGTCCTGAGTCCTTTTCAATCTCCTCCCCCATCCCCTATTGACCAATCACAGTGCAGAAAAGATATCCATAGATAACCTTTTATGTTGCTCCTCTCTCACACTGGTAGCATTTCATTAATCAAGAGACTAGGCCTCCGTTTCCTAAGAGTATAGTTGCTAACCAGTTACTTGGCAAAGGGAACTTGCATTGTAATCAATAAAGTCTAACTTAACTATGCTTTTGGGAAACAGACCACAGAGTCTGATTTCTGTTTGCTCTGTAGTTTTTCACAGTTCCAAATTGTGGTTCAGCCGCATTAAAGGAGAGTACCGGAGTGAATTCAAGCATAGCCCTGTTGAAAGAGCTTGCTAAATGCGCTAGTTAGCAAGTGGAACAAATAATTTGGTACAGCACAGACTGAACACGAACGCAGAAGCGAACAGGCACTTTACACTGAATCAATGGGACCTGACTGTTGGAAACCGAAAGTAAGATCTGAGGTTACATTGACTCAATGTAAAGTGTTTCGCGTTCAGTCTGTGCTGTTCGAAAATCTTTCATTTCATGCCAAATATATTGCTGTTAGAAGGCATGTGCAGCAAGACTATGCTTAAACTTACTCCGGTATATTGCTTTAATATTCTGTGAAAACCTAAAAAGCACTAATTTTGACAGTAGCTTTCTTAGCGCGGGTTAAAGGAGTGTTATCTACAGTATAAGTTGAGTGTTCATCAGGGAGCTCAGTGATGTGTGAACGCGATGTAAACAACACAGGTGTGAAGCACCAGAGGCGACATCACCACAGATGCTGATTGGTCGATACCCCCAGTTTCTGCCTTGCTTCACGTATCGTATGATTGCACCCCGGCTTCATTATCAGGCCTGTTTGGAAGCACCTTACTTGATACTGACAATTGCTCATAAAATGATATAAACTGTTAAATTAAAACAATTTACTGATTCCCCTCACTCCCTACTCTAATTATGCATTTTTGCATAATCAAAACTTAATCATAAGCATAAGTACAGAGCAAAAAAAAAATCTGTTTTGAACAGCAACAATAACAGACATCAAAACATATCCTTGACGACAACAAGAAAAGCCTTACCAGATAAGAAACACACATGGAAACAATATCTGTAACATTTAATTATAAATAATTGCCAAGTTTACAAAAATAAAACAAGGGTAATAAGATCTTAACAGAATGTGTAGCAAAAGTAGAAATAGTTTATAGAAAAGCCTAGGCGTCCGTTTCCCAAAAGCATAGTTGCAACTTAGTTGCAACTTAGTCAATGGGAAATTGCATTGCAATCAACATAGTTGCTATGCTTTTGAGAAACAGACGTCTGATCTCCTACCATAGGCCTTATAAACACACTCTCATACAAACCCTCAAAACTCAATCATACATACAGTAGTTGATGTCTGACGTGACAATAGACACGTAATGCTGGCAGTGTTGTAGCAGATAGCTAAGAAATCTAGAGCCAGTTGAAAACATGATCACACATCCCTAACCTGATGACACATGCAGTAATTAATCATCTGCTAGGTTTGTGTGTGTGTGTGTGTGTGTGTGTGTGTGTGTGTGTGTGTGTGTGTGTGTGTGTGTGTGTTTTCTCACTGCCTGGCCATATGACAGTTCTCACTAAGTTGCCTTTTTAAAAAAAAAAAAAAAAAAAAAGACAAACAGGGAGTTGGGGGGAAAACCTCTTACACACACACACACACACACACACACACACACACACACACACACACACACACACACACACACACACACACACACACACACAAATCATTTTCAGTTCTTTCCAAGAACAGATGTTTTTTCTTAACCACTGCATTCACCAGCTATGGTGCTAAATCCTCCATTACAACGTGAGTGACACCTTGTGGTGGAAATATGCCAGTTGCATTTAACTCCATTAACACAGTCCTACAGTCCTACAGTACATTCAGAATTCACATCCAAGGCACAGGAGCTATATGCAATCATAGTCAGCCAGCAAAGGCCTGAAAGAGTCCAAAAAGCTCAGTTCTTTTAGCAGTTCTTTAGGCGTCCTTCCTTTCCAGTCAGTTTGTTGTGTGGCCCAACAGCACACAGGAGATGCCGGCATATATGACTCCACTGTGGAGCCGTCCATAGAGAGAGGGACACACTGATCTTGAGACCTTGAGGACATTTTCTCCCTGTGCTTTCAGGCATCAACAGGTTTTAGCAGCTCTGCAGTACTCGTCGTCTACAGAGGAACGAGGAGAGAAATAAATATTCCAGCATTTCTTCCACCACCGTAACAAAGAACAAAGTTCATGGATTTAATAACTCTCTGCTCCCACACAGTATTAACTGTAAGATAATTATAATTACACAGGATTAAATCAAAATCTCAGTTCAAAGGGCAGTTTAACTGCAAGACCATAATATTTACACTGTTGTGAAACCATAGGGGCAGTTTAACTCCAAGACCCTCATATTTACAGTACACTAATGTCAATCCATAGGGGTAGTTTAACCTAAAGACCATCATATTTACACTGATGTGAATGCATAGGAGCAGTTTAACTCCAAGACTCTGATCATATTTACACTGTAATGAATCTATAGGGGCTAGATAAACCTAAAGACCATCATATTTACACTGAATCCAGTATGATCAGAAGGTTTAAATAGACAGGACAGAACTGATCTGTCTTAAAGACATCTATTAGGTCCCTGTGCAGGGAGCATTACAGTAGAGCTACCACTAGGGGGCAACATCCGTATTACATCTGGCTCCATGAGCACCCAGAGAGAAGGGGTTGAAGCCCGACCCCTTGACCATTTCCTGACTCGACCCATCTCACTCTCCCCTTTCACGTCCTGTCCATTTCACAGTCCTATCCCAGGGGCAAACAATAAACAAACAAACAAATAGAAACACAAAAGATGCTTTGAAAAGAGGCACCGGCGACTCAGGGCTACTCACTCTTCCCAACAAGTTGCCTGGCAACCTGATTCTTGAGAAACAGCAGGTCCTTGTCCACCTGGGCGTCCTGTCTGGCGTGGTAGGTTCGGAAGTGTAGCGGCATCCAAAGTCCTTTTCTCCTCTCCCACTCTCGTGCTATTATGGCCCGCTGACCCCTGGCACAACACAGCACAGTTAACACTGGGAAAGGGCATTTCAAACAAATAAATAAAAGGAAAAGAGGAAGAATTTTCTCTTTCTTTTTCTTACTGACTAACTTTCCTTGACTAAAACACAGAACATGACCTTCTCAAATCTGTATTTCTGTAATCTGTAATCAATCTGTAATTTCCATATTCAGGTTTCTGTGTTTTCAGTGTAAAGCCAACAGCTTAACCACAACTCAATTAATATCACATTTTGGGGACAACTAAAATTCTCTGACTTTGCACACAAAAATATCAAATTTCCTGACATTCCACGTCTGGAACAGGCTGCATTGAAATTCCATGACTTCCAAGAAATTCCATGAACAGTGGGAAATCTGCTTGAACTCCAGGGCTGCGGGGTGATTAACTGGGCAACTCCCTTTGTTAACATACACGAATGTTACCTTTCCTTCAGGGAGCCGAGGATATCACACAGGCACTTCCAAGGATAAAGGTTTTGCTTCCAGCTGCTGTACTCAAGAAGATCCATAATCACCTGAAGGGCTTTTTGAATCTTAGCATCATCATCTGGAAAAACATTAAAAGCAAATAATCATAAAATGGTAAATGATAAATTAACTGCGTCTACCTACAGTAGCGCCTTTTCTCCAACGCACCTTACATTCACACACACAGACACACACACTGATGTCAGAGGATGCCATGCAAGGCACCACCTGCACACTGGGATCAATGGGAAACATCTACCGTCTCCTCTATAAAAGCAAATTATAACTGGCAAACTGGTCTGCAGGTAAACCATGTAACAAAGTTAAACTGGTTTCTTACATTTCTTTGTCATGGGCATGGTCAATAAAGCGATAATAATTAATGAGCACATTTATAAACATTGAAAACCCAAACACTACTGTAAATGTACCTCATGAGAGTCACTGGTCAGGATATGAAATAATTATTTATATATAATATAAATCATGTACACTAAATCACCTGAGTGGAGCAGCCAGAAACAATACTGCAGCATGAGCTTGTGAGAGGGAACCAGCGTCTGCAGGATCTGTGGTAAACAATAACAATAACACCATCAACATCACTAGCATCTGTGACACAGCATTAGCCTGAATTGGTCATCCATAGTTTTCACTTCGTGCAAAGCGTCGCAAATGTACTGTAATGTAATGTACACAAATGTTGTGAAATTTCTCTTCTTTAACTTGTACCTCCAGTACTTTCAACCGTTTCTTCTTGGAGGCGTTGTTTCTGATCAGAAACTCGTACAGGTAGACATGGGCATTGGGATTAGCTGGGAAGGCCTTGTCATACGCGTAATCTTTCAGAATCTTCTCCGCTCCATCCTGATCGTTGTAGAACTCCAGCATCTGAAAATGTATCAAATAGTATTGCACAACATTAGTGATAGCCATTTATCATGAGCAGAGTGGAATACTTCCTGACCAATTAGACATGAAGTCCCCAGTTTTCTATACATGGATACACAAAATTTAACTAAAATCTAGAAACCAACAAATAACAAACAGCAGGGAGTGACCAATCCTGCATAATAGGGCTTCAAATTAACCTGGATAAATAAAGGCTGGGAGAGTGTTAGTACAGTTAGTATGTACTGTATTAGTACAGGTAGTACAGTTAGTATGCGTCTCACCTCCACATAGGCCAGCACAAAAGGGTCCCAGACTCCAGGGTGCCTGATGACTTCCTGAAGGGTCACTGAGGCTTGCCGGAAGTAGCTGTGTATCTCTGGGTTACCGTCATCTCCATGGTGATCTGAAACATGAGACTTTAGCGTCACAGAGTGGCTATGTTTCTTTAGGTTTGTGGTACTAAGAAAGAAGGACAGCCATTGTCATGTAGGGAGAAGGAAGAAAAATGGGGTTTTTGCCCCCAACGGCACCTTCCACAGCACAGCCTAAAAGGCACTACATTTACCCTATTCCTAACCCTAACCCCCTCAACCCTCATCCTAACCCTAAACTGAAGGTAGTGCCTTGACGGCAGCACTACCAGGAGGGCACCACTCAGGGCAATAAATACCAAAGACCAAAATGATCACAGGCAGGACTTGGACTAAAAAAAAAAACAAATTTCCAAATCCAATTTCAAAATATAGTGGATATTTTTTTCTGAACATGTTTGACAAACTCTGTCAGGTTAAAGGGTAGGTCAGGTTAAAGTGTCTGCCCATCAACCTCAACCCTCCCCCCAAACTCTCACGAAATCACACAATATATTGGCACCATCAGGTCCCGTTACTCCTCACTGATGCATGCTGATGTATTCGCTGATGTAGATCCTCATTAACGGCTTGTGGTGTACATTGTCTAACCAAATACACATTCGTTTTTGCGGGGTATCCACTGGAAAGCATTTCGAATGGCAGTCGGGGTCACTGACACGTTTATCAACTACCGACTTGCAATAGAATGCGGCATAATACAATCAACATCACCTTTTGACTTAAATATTTGGCTAACCTGCTTCATCTTCCATGGACCTTCGGTTACGCCAGATGATGTAATCCAGGAAGCCCCGGTATGCACGGATGAGAGTCAAGTCTTGGGACTGAGTGGCCGTCTGTTTCCCGTATCTCCAGCTCTCTGCAGTGGATAACTGCCTTCTGGCCTCCTGGAGCTGCCCATTGGTTAGCATGTAGAAGGCCTGATCCAGACTTATCTAAATAATGAGGAGATTAAAAACAGAGAGAGTTTAGAACATGTGTGGAAAGACTGTCTCAGATGTTAACCAGAACAGAACTAAAAGAAAAATGTTGACAACTACCAGTCAAAATTGTAGGATGGTAGCAAAGGCACCACAGAACATTATGCTTACGAGACATTATTGTAATTTCAAGACTTAAAAGATTTTTCTTGTCGCATAGAATTCTATGTGTAAGACATGTAGTAAATCTGCATCTCAAAACCCATCACTGGTTTTATTCAACAGAATTATGGATCAACCACAAGAAGAACAAAGCTACTGTATATTGATTTGGAAAGCACAGTTATTCACGTTATAGCTAGAGGACAAAGTAAGTTAAATATTAAATAGTAGACATTTCACTTACCTTAGCATAGTTTTTCACCCCAAAATTTTTCATGCGTTCATAGAGATCAATGATATCCTCAGGCTTTGAGTCGGGGTGGTGGTGTAAAATCTCACAGCCAAGGCGCCACATAATCTGGACATTTGACAAATGTCTCAGTAAATTAAAAAGGCAGTTCAGCTACGTTATGCCTAACGTTACAGGTTCTTGGTAGACGCTTTTAATTTTAAACAATGGAGTAACGTTACTGATAGCCTACCTCGGCTGACAGTTGTTGCTGCTCATTCGAGGTATCTTCCAGGGCCTGCGTATAATGCGAGATGGATCTAGCAGCCTCTTCCCAGCGATGATGGAGCATAGCGTCCTTAATCATCGAAAGACAGCGGTGTATGGTCTTATGATAACCAGATGTGTTCGTCCTCTCTGTATGACAGTGACAGAAATCAATGTTTTAAGGATATTACTGACCTTGCCATTAGAACCCATTATTATAATTTCTCAAGAAGAGCAATATTACCGTTATGCATGTTTCCAATGAAAAGCTCACCTGTAAACAGTGGTGGTGGCAAGAGCGAGCATGTGCCTTTGACGTTAACGTTATATCGATCTCGCGTGTGGTCATCAGACTCATCATCTGCATCGGAGTTGACAGCTAGGCCAATCTCAGCTTCAATATCGTCCATGTTTTGTTTCAACTGCTTGCACCGCCAGGAGCACAAAACCAACCATTGAATAACTTGGTAACGTTAAAAGTACAAGCAAACTTCGAAAGCAAAAACACAACCACCGGGTGAGTGCTGCACACATACCCCCCTCAACACCACATGATTCCAACATTTCCTGTTTGTATCACGTGTGCCTCCTCCTTAATACCTATTGGTTACTTTGACTTCTTCTACTTTGCTGTGAAAGGGAAATGTTAGACAAAATGCTACCCTCTGCTGGCAACTAGTAAAACCGCACTTACTTAGACATGGGCAGAGAAATTTTAATAAGGGACACGGGTCTCTATTTCAACCATGATTTCAACCAATGCACATGAGCGTATGGGCCCCCAAAGTGGGGTTTCATTACGACCTAGGATAATATTTTTCTGAAATTTATCTATGTATCTTTGGAGTGTATTTTTTATACAATAGTAAGCTGTATTTGGCAGTTTAGTAATTTGGTAGCCCATTTCGTCAGTTCTTTGATTTTACAGTAGCCTACCCCAACTTTAAATTTTCAACCCACTTCACATTGTTTGCACAATCTCAATCACAATCTCCTAAATACATTGAAGGGTCTTTACCAGTCTTGGAACATTACCATTTAAAACCAGATGTGCTGCCCACATATTGGGGGTCATATATTAAGTCATGTTCCAGTGGGTCACACACAGAGCTGGCTACTGGGCTAACCAGCATTTTAAAAGTACTAAATTAATCAGAAATGAAAATGATTCAATATGTGTTGTTTTTTTGTGAGGTGTACATTAGGCTACACCTCACACAGGAGATCTATTGCTGAAATTACATTAAATTGAATTTTAACTGAAAATATCTCATCCAACTGAATCATGATGTAGCATCTAATCTACAACTACGAAGATAGTGTCGTAGGTCAGTGGTTCTCAAAGTATGGTCCGGGGACCACTGGTGGTCCGAGAGCAAGCTCAAGTGGCCCACAAGGAGATTTAAAATATATATATATGTGAAATTAGTCTATTTCTCACTAAAATGATTTTGCAGCACACAGGTTGGTGAGGGGGCGTGAGGGTAGGTGGTCCCTAAAAAAATATTTTTTGGGCAAAGTGGTCCTCTGTCTGAAAAAGTTTGAGAAACACTGTCGTAGGTGAAGAAAGCGATCAGTGTTCGCTCCCTATGTTTACTCTCTGTGAGTACCAGGCTGGAGCATGGTTAGCAGCAGACTCCAGACTCCCAACCTACCAAAACCCATCTCATGGCAGGAGGCTCCCTGCAACATAGATCGAAATTGCTGCAATTATAGGAAATTTCAGGTTGACTTAGGCGTTAGATGGGTTTTTGGTTGGCAGACACCTTCTTCTCTTATCACTACTGCCTGTCAATTTTATGCCTAGACTTTGGCATAGGTATGTATAGGCTTACTTCCACCCCTGCCTTGTCACCAACCAGGAAGACACAGATGTCCCTGTATGTCCTGGATGTGCTCAGCCCCAAAGCTTTGAGCTGTTCCACAGACCAGGCAAACCAGATGTAAACCTCCACAAAGACTCATGGCAGATTAATGTTCCAGACACAGAGTCCATAGCCTAATTTTGTGCTTTTCATTAGGGTACTGTGGGTCTGAGAAAAGTCAGTGAAATTATATTTTCACTGTATTGCATTAGTCAGACATTTCCCCATTCAAGTAGCATATGTGAAATGTCACTGTATTGTTCTTTGTAATTAACCAAGCTTGCCTCATGGCTGCACTGGCATAGGCCTTCTGGAAGTGATCTCATCAACTTCAACGCAGTACTAGTCACGGCCACGTGAGTGTACTGTTTACCTTTAAATGAGCAAAGTTTGCGCAGTCAACTTGAGGGAAGAAAATGGTAAGCTAAGGTATCGATAGGTCCTTTAGGTAGGTACCTTTACTTTTTTTGTGGTTTATTAATAAATGAATGTAATTTGGTTGTAATTAAAGACTGCTTTTCTGGTGCGTTTGGTATGCTACGTTTACTTTTAGCCTACTATCAATTATCTACTGCTGTGTGCGTGTGGTTTACATTGTAGCAGAAGCCAGGTTGGCAAGGGCTGCCGTTGGTGTAGATCGCTTAGCAGGTGCTGGTGGGTAGATTGTTTTGGTGCACTGATGCCTGATATGAGTTCATTTTACCTAGCTAACGAACATTCTTCAGTTCAGACGACATAACTAGATAAAATGGATTACCGCGTTTACTAAGTAAGGTAAGACCACTGGATCTTTGACATAAATGTGTTGAGTGGGTTAGAAGGACTTTGTTGCTAACCAACAACTGGCTATGTGCTTTAGCTGTTGTACTTGCTAGCTAGCATCGTCAAGTCTTTTCCTGCAGTGATATTATGTGCCCTGGTTTTGCTAGCACAAGTCACCGTCAAACTTCACAAAGTAGTCATTCACAGATATAAACATTGTTGGGTTGTCCAATTATTGAAATATTTACACATGATTAGGCCTGTATGGCTAAATGGTGAGCCTCTGGCTACAATCTTGGCGAACTGCTAGCCACTACTGTTAATTCGTTCAGTGCTGCAAATCATTAATTTTACCATAATTAAGGACCCCATATAGGCTGTGATGCGACATAAGCCATAAGCACATCTCTCCCCTATGATTGTGTGAATTGGATAATTTAGACATTGAGTGGACATTGGAAGTGGAAGGATTTTCGTACTTTGAGCAAGAATCTCCGGTTACGCCAGAGACCGTTGGAACCAAAGATTCTAGAGCGGAGCTACGGTTGGAATTTCGTCACCCTGGCAACGATGATTAGATTTTTGACGTAACAGTAGTAGAATGGCATATGTCATTATGCTACTATTGTTGTTCCAAATTCTGTGTGCCAAATGTGCCAAATTCTTTCATTCACTTGATCGACAGCATAGACATAAGACTGACAGTATAACGCTCCTGACAGCATGGCCAAATTGGCTCTGTTGTTGGGGATTTTGGTTATCAGCCATGTGGCGGAATTGCGTAAGTAGCCTGATAATAATTACTTAATGAAATGGATAATATGTTGCAAGTTATCACCAAATTTAGGGCGTGGGATCAGTCAGGGTCTTGACTGTAGTAGCTTTAGGTTGAATTTATGGCATATAGGTCTAATTACATTGTGATATTGGTAGCAAGGTTGTAATGACACTAGCCAATGTGCTATGATGTGTAAAATTCCATAATTAGGCACCAGATGGCCAGCATACTTGGCCTGAGACCTATAGTAGAACTCTCCAATCAATCAAATTAGTGCTGGCTTTGTTGAAATCATCTGTATAACTCAGTATAAACAATTCCCCTTGCTCTTGCTGCAGGCATAGAAGCTCACCGGAAGGTGTGGGAGAGAGACGAAGTGGTGAGTATTGTACTAATGGTTGCTATGGTTCTCTTAGAGACTCTGGCCCTGTGTCAAATCACACACTTCACTGCAGTGTCCTCCATAGAGATTTTAAATTGGCGACTCAAACAGACATTCAGATTGATGACTAGTTTCGCAGTGGTTGTGAGTGTGAACGTACTATGCACTGAAACATAGTGTTCAAAGTGCTCAAGTGTGCCATTAGAGACACAGCCTCTTAGTAGGGGTGGATCTTGCCCCACAAGAATGGGGAGGACATTGTAAACGTTGCAAAAGTTTAAGCAGTGAAGCAGTGTAAACCTGTTAACCAGAATTCAATTCAGTGTATATTTATTTCAGGGAAATCATGGACCCAAACCCTCGATGCCGAGGTTGTTTGATTGTACCGGGCCTTGGAAGCCAGTGAGTAATAGACCTGTTTGTTCTATGGGTCTTCGGAGGGGCTGGTTTATATGGGTAACCAGTAGGCTATAGGTCCACAGTTATATGTTGATAATAGCACTGTGTCTTTATGCTCATGTGAATTAGTTCATAAATACATGGAAAGGAACCGCTAATCAATGAGATCAATGAGAAGAAAAACAGTAACATACAGTATTTTTGGAAGTCTGAACCTAATAGCTCATTGTTCAATGAGCAAAGAATAATAGAATTAGAAGGGGAAAAAAATAATAAAAGATCAGGTCTCAGGATCTTCGGGTATATTTTCAGGACCCTGGTGAGGTGGCTGGGAGTCACGGAAGACTTCCGAAAATGTCCCTTTCCATGGAACACCACCTAGGACTTCGTGACCACGCCCTCAGAGGACATCGTCACCTGATGCATGATGACGGATCCCCATCCACAAGGGGATTTAAGAACGGAGACGCTCACGGACGACCACGCCGGCACCCCCATGACCCAAATCGCCATGAGATCCATCCCACACGTGAGTGTAACAGGCTGCTCGCTGTATGACGGTCATCACTAAAACACACTATTTACTACCAACGCTATTTACATTTACATTTACCGTATGCATTTAGCAGATGCGTTTATCCAAGGTGACCTACAAAAAGAGGTCTAACAATCAGGCTACATAGAAGGTCCACACACCGCCTCCGACACAGTGCTGAGCAGCATTCCAGCATTCTATTCCATTGTTTTCAATGCAAACCCCGCACATCAGTGTCAAACTCTTCCGCCACCGATTGTGAATTACGACTGAGGTTTATTTTCCCGGAGCCGTTCAGAACATCCACTTGTGACAAGGTGGTGTAGGGAAAGGGCCAAAGTGCCAATCCCAGTAGCCTGATTACTCCACCCCGAGGCCCAACGCCTCAGGGAATCTTGAAGAGACTGTGCCACCTAGTAACAGAACCAGACTTCTCAGGTGCAAAAGCACAAAGGAGACATGAATTCCTGACAAAGATAAAATATTTAATAACACAAAGAGGAATGGGAGTACACAAAAGTCCACACCGCCATCATGCATGCATGCATGCATTGTGAATAGTTTGCAAGCACACAGCAAGGCCACTCAAGGCTACACAGGAAACACACACACACACACACACACACACACACACACACACACACACGTGTTTAGTCTAGCTCCCCCTCAGATCCACCTCTAAACTAAAGGAACAAAAATAAATTAACAAATGAAAGGGACGAGACAAATAAAACAAGAAATAAACATAATAACCAAAAAGAAACCAGTGTGTGGGCAAACAAAACTGTTGAAATTCAAAAGTGCTCTGCAATGCTGTCCGAATGGGTCTGTGGAGACCTTTAGAAAGAAAAACAACTTGTTTAACAGCATTGTATTTTAACTACATTTTCTTCAGGCACATGGAGCATTATTTTACCAACCTGCAAAATTCTCTTTCCTCAGGGTCTCTGTGTTGGGCGGAAACCTCAAAAGATTTCTCCTCAATAAACACTTGGTATCATTCTTTTAAGAGGAGGCAGGTCATAGCTCTTCACTATAGGGCCTCCGAAATGGGCTCAGGCGTGTTTGCGGGCAGTGTAAGTATAATTAATCATTATTATGTCAGTCAACTGCTTCATTTAGGCTACCCTTTGCAGTGTTTTGCATTGTATTACATTTTAGCAATCACTCTTAAATGTAATAATGAAATGAATAAGATAAAATAAAAAAAAATACATAAAATTAATTGTTACATGCAGAAATGTACTGCACCTTTGTGGTGGATATGTCTAGGAACAGGGTAGTATTTTTCTCATGTCCTGTGTCTTAATTTTGTGGCCTACAGATGAACTATAATTTTGGCTACATCAACAAATACCATATTGACCATGTTAAAATAATCCGGCACATTTCCAAGCGTGAAATAGTTCCTGATGAGGTAAGATGAATACAGCCCTATATGACCCATAGGTTACACATTAATATTATCAGTTGTGGTCTTGCCTTTCTGCGTTGTGTAGCAATTTCTAAAATCTGATTTCTTTTTATTCTAGTTAATCGATGAAGTGTGTTTTAACTCCGGGACGGATACGCTTGAAGATTCCAAAATGGAATCTGCTACAATGGAGGACACTCCGACTGTTACAGAAGAAGTGGTTTCATCTCAAGGCGAGACGTCGTCAGAGAGTGACCACAGTGACATTGTGGAGGAGGAAAGTGAGCAGTCTGAGAAGGAACCTGATCTGGACCCAGAGGCAGATCCACCGGGTCCCAGCAATGCAGTTTTCTCAGATGAAGTGGATGTGGCTAATAAGTCTACTGCAGCTCCTGTTGAACCTGAGGCAGAGAGGGATGAGTTAACTGGTGTTGTTGATTCCTGGGCCACTGAACATGTACACCACCAGTCTCAGGAAGAAGCAAAGGTTGGTTCACCAGCAGATCCAGAAGCTCTCAACTCAGGTGTTCCAGGTGATGCTAAACCATTTGACGATAACTTCATATTTGAAGAAGAAATAGAACCTGATTTTGGGGAAAATGGACCTGATCAGTTTACTGGGGAGGAACAATCTTTGCAAGAAGATGATAAGAAAACTGACCCCAGTCAGCCAAATGATGCACCTTCAGAAAGCTCAGAGGACGCCAAGGTTACAGAAGCAAAGCATGATAGCAAAATCACTGAATATGTTGCCAAGGCTGAAACGGAGTTAGAAGGTATCGTTGATTCTTGGACCAATGAGCATGTACACCAGTCGTCTGAAGATCTAGAAGAACCGAAAGATCAGTCTCTGGTGGAAGCAGTTGTCCCAAAGCCAGATACCCCAGTAGATGATGAATTGCTGGATGATGACTTGATCCTTGAAGAAGCAGGTGAACCCATCTTTAGGGAAGAGCTATCATCTCCTCAGGATGATATATCAGAGGAAGGTGAGAAAGCCATTCCCACTCAGACACCAGTGCAGCCCAGTGAAAAAGCTTTAGTGACTGTGGCAGAGCCTAAAAGCTCTGACACTGAGAAAGTTACTGAGCTGAGCCATGAAAGCCATGGACGTGTGCCTCCCCTATCTGAAGATGAGGAATCAAAAGATCTGGAAGATCTACCTCGTGAAAAATTACCTGAAGAGGAAAACGCGAAGCCTCCCGACACACAGAAGGATGAAGGTGAGTACGGGGGCTTGACCCCTGAGGTCATTGCCTCTGGGGTTGTGCCATTATTTTGGCGACGGAGTTTTAAAACTTATTTACTTATTTACTTATTACTTATTTAAAACAAATTAAAGACCTCTGTGTTGACAGCCATCTGTGTCACTTTGTATAATGAATTCCCCTTGCTCTCTCTGCAGGCTTAGATGCTCCTCTGAAGGCGGGACAGGACTATAAAGTTGTGAGTACTTAGGGTTGCTATGGTTATCATAGAGACTCATAGGAGGGGTGGGTCTTCACAGGAAATGTTTTGTGTTGGTAAAGAGTAGACTGTTGTTCCATTATAATAGCCTGGTCATAACCAGCACCTCGGTCTAGGCTTCTCTTCGTATCAGAGTCTGGGATTCTGGACATTGACGTCATTTGCATCGACTGCAACAACCCTGAGCCAATCAGCGAACTTATAGAATGCAGCATGAGCATATGATAGGCTATCACTGATAGGCTGATCCAATTGTTTTGAATTTAAACATCTCCAGCAAGCAATCGTTTCTCAATAGCCGAGATCCCAGACCCCCTTGTACATAGAGAAGTGTAGACCGAGGGGCTGGTTATGGAATGCAAAAGCTAAAGCAGTGTTAACCTGGATCAGAATGGTCATTGTTTGCTATCTGTGTCTTTATTTCAGGAGGATAAACTTTTCAATGGGGTGAAAGACAGGAGTTTGTTGAGCAGTCTGTTCAATAAGGCCCGGTCTCTAATGATGGTGAGTAATAGACCTGTTCGTTTTAAGGGGCTTCAGAGGGGCTGGTTTATGTGGGTAATAACCAGTATAGGTTCACAGTCTTGTGAAGCAGATGAGGCAGTGTTCACCTGGATCAGAAGGTCTATATTTATCACATTTTTCCATCTTCTTCTCTCTTATGTGTGTTGATAATAGCACTTAAGCACTTTCTTTCTGTTCATGTCAATTAAGCTAGTGAAGCTAGGGAAGACAAACGATCAATGAGAATTGTTTTGTTTTTTTACTAAACATTCTGCACACTTTTGTAAATTAATAAGTCTGATGTTTATAGCTCTTTGTCCAATACATGAAGGATAAAGAATATCTCTGGGGGTATTTTCAGGGCCCTGCTACAGTGCAAACTGTGGACCAACCTTCTGTGAGACCCATGATTGGAGAGCCACCCTCGCCACACCCCCATCCCACCCAGCCTGAGGCCCAGCGCCCACGTAAGTCTTACAGGCTGTTTTTAGTGTGATGGTCGTCACTGAAATGTATTGTTTTCCACTACCAAAGCTATTTACATTTACATTTATACCTTTAGAACACACAGTATTTGGCTACTAACAATCAAACTACATAGCATTTTTTTTTTCAAATCATGTTTAGTCTGTTTTATAAGGCCAACTTGTCTTACTAGCCTGGAAGAATACATTTTCCAACACTATTTATGGGGATTTACAGAGATGCCAGGATATGGTATCTAACAATCCTTGATGTCTTTTCGTTTCCGTTCTACAGTGATTTAGCCAACTTGTTTCATTATGAGCAATGATTCAACATGTGTCAACATGCGTTTGGCTTCAGCGTTTTACTTGCCTTTTGTGTGATACACTGTTGACCTTAGTTTGGAAAGACAGAAACACATCACCATCAACATTTTATTTTTTCAGGGATTATTTGCCAAGGGAAAGCCTTGAGAGATTTTTTCTCAAGAAACCCTAGCTTTCTGTCTTTTAAGAAGGGGGAGACCATACATGTGGACTCTAAAGTCTCAGGAATGAGCTCTGGTGTTTGGGCAGGCAATGTAAGTATAAGTTTAATTATTGCTACATCAGTCAACTGTTTCATTTATGCTCTGCAGTGTTTTGTAATACGTTACATCTTCAATTTCAATTTCAATAATAGCTGTTGTAGAATGACTTAAAGAAATGTACCATTGCTGTTGCGGTTGATATGTCTAGAAACAGGGTATTATTTTTCTTATGTTTGTCTTGATTTTGTGCTCCACAGATTGATAGTCGTTTTGGCTACTTCCTGAAAGACTATATTAAGCCTTTATACACAGACAAGGGTGTAGAAGTTCCTGAGGAGGTAAGATGAATACAGCAATTCGAACCATAGGTTCCATCTTGATATTATTATCAGTTGAAGTGTTGCATCTCTGTTGGGTTGTGCTGCAGTGTCTAAAATCTGACTTCTGACTTTGTTGTTCTAGTTCATTGATGCAATATGTTTTAACTCTGGATCGGATATGCTCAAAGATTCCACAATGGAATCTGCTACAATGGAGGACACTCCGACTGTTACAGAAGAAGTGGTTTCATCTCAAGACGAGACGTCGTCAGAGAGTGACCACAGTGACATTGTGGCAGAGGAAAGTAAGCAGTCTGTGAAGGAACCTGATCTGGACCGAGAGGCAGATCCACCGGGTCCCAGCGATACATTTCTCTCAGATGAAGTGGATGTCGCTAATGCGTCTAACGCAGCTCCTGGTGAAGTTCACGCAGAGAGTTTAGTAGAGGCTGAAAGTTCTGATAAGGTAACACAGCCTATATCAGACACCAAAATTCCTGAACAGATAGCCAAAGCTGAAACGGTTTCAGATAGTATTGTTGACTCCTGGGTCACTGAACATGTACACCAGCCATCTGATGAAGAAGCAAAGGATGTTTCACCTGCAGATCCAGAAGTTCGCAACCCAGAAGAAGAAATACAACCCGAGTTTGGGAAAGTTGAGCTTGGTCAGCTTACTGAGGTGGCACAATCTTTGCAGACAGATGAGAAAACTGACCCCAGTCAGCCAACTGATGTACCTTCAGAGAACTCAACCGAGTCCAAGGTTACAGAGGTGAAAATTGATCACAAAATCCCTGAATATGTAGCCAAGGCTAAAAAGGAGTTGGAAGGTATAGCTCACTCTAGGACCATTGAGCATATGCACCAGTCCTCAGACGCAGAGGAACCAAAAGGTCAGGAGTTAGCTGATTTAACTGATTCTCATGACACTGAACATGTGCCTCACCTATCTGAAGATGATGAAGATCTCGAAGAAAATCTCCATCATGAAGAATTAGGTGAAGGTGAAAACACGTCCATAGCCGACACACTGGAGGATGAAGACGAGAAAGAGGACTTGACCCCAGAGGTCGTTGCCATTGATGCTGTTTCACACGTGCCGTCATATCAGCCTCCTATCCCTCTAGAACGTGACACTAGAGATGCTGGAGATGGTGCTGTTCCAGAGGTTGTGCCCTCATTTCAACTTCCTAACTTAGTAGAACCTGACACTAGCACCGCTGGCGTTGGTGCTGTTCCAGAGGTTGTACCGTCACAGCCACTCTCCAGCCCTCTGGAGTCAGACACTACAGGCCCTGAGGACGGAGCTATTCCAGATGCTGTGTCGACACCACCCAGTGCTGTAGACTCTAGAACTACAGAGGTTCCACCCACTAGTGATGCTCAGAACAGTGAGGTGTTGGCACTTTGGAATCCAAACACAGTACCAGTTTACAGTGAGGATACAGAGAATTCCACTTCGGTTCCTGAGGAGCCAGAATACAGTGACAGTGTTCACTCAGTGACTCCGATAACAGACCACTTCAAAAACCAAGAAGTGGAACGTCTCCAGAAGTATCAGAGTTTAAAACTCTTGCTCAAAATCGAGACCATGTTTCAGCATCTTAAGCAAGACTTGAAATCTGCCAGGTCATCTCAGACAATCAGCGGAGAGCAAAGGCATTCAGAGGAAGCTGATGCTGGCATGTTTGATGAGGAAGCTGCCATCTTGGATGGTTTTCAGGAGCTGGCGTTCGCCTTGAGGCAGAGGTACTCTGCAGCGAGTGACAGTGCATCACTGATTGCTAAAGCTCAACATGAAGGTGAGTGGGTTTGCCATTGGAAGCAATGAGGGAGCTCAATCATTTTTCATACTGTTCTTGTGTAATCTGTATTGGATAAGACATTGTGTAGTATTGTATTAAATAATTCAATATTTGGGGATCAAGCTACTAACCATACTTTTTGTATTATCATACTTTTGGCCTGAGACTTTATTGCAAGCCCATAAAACCATAAAAAGTCTGTGCCACTAATAAACTATAGTTAAATTAACTATAGTTAATAAACTTTAGTTTATTTTAAAACTTTGGACATTTACCATCAATCAAATTAACTTACTCTCTGTAACTCCCCTTGATCTCACTGCAGGCTTACATGCTCCTCAGAAGGTGTGGCAGGACAACGCAGTGGTGAGTTCTAATAGGAAGTAGGAATGGTTACCATAGAGACTCTTAGTAGGGGGTCTGTATTTTCTCTGATTTTGTAATAGCCTATTCTCTACACTTTTTGTAACCGAAGAAGCCTGATGTTTGTTGCCCATTGTCCAGTAGATAAATAGTGAGATAATAATCAGATAATAATCCGATCTTGCTGCCTTTTGGGATATTTCCAGGTCCCTGTGAGACAGGAAGTTGCAGTTCCCACCTTGCTACCTGAGAGTCGCGGAATAACTCCTCTACACACCACTCACTGGTCTATGTCCACGACGAGGCCCATGACCACACACACACCCTGGCCTCCCCATCTTCCGAACTACCCTAAGATCGATTCCTCTAGTAAGTTTAACACTGTTTTTACTATTATGATCATCACATACATGTACTTTTTATTGTTTAAAATGTCATTTAAATGAGACAGTGAATGTGGGAAACACATATTTGCCTTGGCTTTGATGAATTAGCGGAGGTTACTTTTTCACAAGCAATCTAACAATCACAATCTAAATTATTCTGCATTCACAATCTAAATTATTCTACATGACTAGTAAGTTTAAAATGAAGATCCATGTGGAAAATATTGGTATATGTAGTAGAATTGTCTTTTATTAGAGGTCAAATGTAGATGCTGTTAAACAGTCCCAGTCTCCAGCAGCTTAGAACCTTCCTCCGCTCCGTGTTTGTTGGTAGGTGGCTATGTGAAAAGATCACAAAACAAATCATTACTGACCTAAAACTGTGTATCTTTAATACACTTATATATTCTTGACAGCCACAAAACAGGGAGGACTCAAACTGTATAGATTGATTCTTCCAAATTAGTGCAACAAAATCTGTGGCTTAAGGCAATGCATTCTGAGCCTCCACAAAATGCAAACATGCACTGCGTTAAGCAACACAATGTACAGAACTAGCTTTTTAAAACCACAAAGTATTCTTTGTTTCGTTATAGACAAATATCACACATTTCAACTATATCAATTTAGACTATGTAAGAATAATTCAAAGGCGGGTCAATACTCAAAAATTGTTTATTTATTATGGGGGGGGGGGGGGGTTAAGAAATTTTAACGATCCTAATGGAACTATTGGGGGCAAATGTAGTAACATGGCAGTGCTAGAATCCCTACTGATTTTGTGGCAGTGCCACTTTAAATGATGTGAAAGTTTGTGTTATTTGATTCCACGATCCAGGAACATCCTGCATGCTATCGTAGACCGCTAACATTACAGTCAGTTCTGCGGATTTGCTGACGTGTCGACTAGAACTGCCCATGCTCAGGCAGAATCCAGCCATAGTCAAACCAACCACTATGGCTACAGTCGTTTCTCATTTATATTGCTTTATTTTATTCGTTTTAATATTTATTTCACATGCCAGTGTTGACAGAAGGTTTTCGGACTTCAAACGATGTGCCGACGACGAATGCAGTAGTGAGTATTTCCTGTCGCGTGAACTTTGGAATCCAAATACAATACCAGTTGGAAATCTAGCCAGCGTTATCTCCCCCACCTTATCCTAGATGAGCCCTTGTAGGTCATGTTACCGGTTAACTTTTGACTTGCGTTTTATAGCTAATTTGAACGTCCATAAGACGTCAACAATAATAATGTGTCAAGTTGTAAGATTAAACAAAGTAACGTTAGACAGTGACAACGTAAACGTTTGTGATCCAACGGCGTTTTCGGTTGCTAGCGTGTAGGGATAGTTGGAAGTTCGCAAGCTAACTCACTAGTAGCAAGCTTGCTAACTAACAACATTGTCATTAGCCGTTGAAAGGTAAATATTCTGACTGGTACATTAACTTCATTTTTGCCGTGGTGCAGGTAACGTTGTCTGACGTTGCTATGTTACACGTTCAGCCCACCTGTGATGTGTTCGTGCCATGGTTAGCTAACATTAGCGAGCCAGGACGCAAACTGGCTCAACTGTTAGCTTAACTTTGGAGTAGCCTTTTGGCTAAAGTTAACATGTTTTTCAGCTTTCGCTAACCTTTTGAAGAGGTTTGACCACTTACAACCATCTAGACAATGTCCACTCTAACATAATCTTCGGTGTTGACCTACAGTCAAGCACAGTAAACATGTTAACTCAGTCGATGTCTTGGAGCAGAGCCCTAAACAAATGTTATCTCATACTCAAGACAGCTGGCAACTTGGGATATGTTTGCGTTTAGGTGTGTACACCAGTGGCTCCAGTTTGCAAAGGCATAAGGCTAATGCGTTTTGTTTGCTTAATGCGTTGTCATCAAGGTTTTACTAGCCTTTCAGGTAATAACGTTA
>JAODXP020000025.1:6610036-6657536 GCA_027497455.2 Sardinella longiceps
GCGGTAAAGTTGTTTTCAAATTGGACATTCGACAGACATTCACATCGGTCGATTTTCAAGCATCAAAATTTGGCTAATACATGCCTGCATATTTCTCTGGGTTGCACATTTTAAGTAGGCTAATTACTAAATTTGGATACTATCATTTATTTTCCCCAATCACCAATTTTCTTGAGGTGACACCTCAATCTTCCATGATTAATAACATCTGAGCAAAAGACATTAGTGACAAGCTGCAAACTTTATGAAAAGCCTATAGTCATGTAGTATCTTTCACAGTAGCTAATTTTTCAAAGTAATAGTCCTATTTGTTATTACACTGTAATAATTTCACATTTTGTAGTAAATGCATTGAACAAGTTGCACCAAATGTTTTTTCTTGCGGAGAAAATCATACCCCAATTCTTATTTTGTTGAACTCCTACTTTATTTATTGATTTTAGGCAACTTGAAATCTTTCTCTTGTAATAACATGCTAACAGAAAACATTAGAGACATGCCGCAAATGTTATGATGACCCTTCAGATGTGTACTACCTTTCACAGCAGTCAGTTTTTAAAAATAATAGTCATCTTTGCTGGGAATTTAAGGTACCTTGCAGTCTTTCACCAGTAATAATGTGTTAACAGTAAACATTACAGAAATTCTGCTAACATTATCCAAAGCCTGGAGCCATTCTGTACCTTTCACAGTAGTTCATTTTTAAAAAATAAATGGCTTTTTTCTTATTACACTGTAATTATTTCAGATTGTCCAGTATATGTCATCAAATAGGGCCTAGGTCACACTCTTTTCCCCTTTATCTTGTAGAGCCTATGTCACAACCCTTATTTAGTTAGTGTCAATCATTAACCTAGGTTATTTCTTATGATTCTTATGATTTAGAGAGTCTTTCAATTTGTCTTTTGCAATAAAACACTAATGAAAAACATTAGCTTAATGCTGCAAACTTTATAAAGAACTTATACCTGTGCACTTCCTTTCACAGCCATTGGTTTTTCAAAATAAAAGTCCTGCTCGTGAAATTCAATTGACCAGCGATAGTAATATATCAATATTTCATCCTTTGGACCATTCTTCGGGAAACAAGTTGTGCAGTTCCATTCCTTTAATAGAATTCTTTGTGTCACAACCCTTCTTTTCCATAACTAATACCTTATTTGTTGACTTAAGGCAAATTGCTACCTTTCCCTTGTAATAACTCACTAACGACAAACATTAGAACCATGCCACAAATGTTATGAAGATCCTTCAGATGTGTACTACCTTTCACAGTAGATCATTTTTAAAAATAAATGGCTTTTTTTGCTATTACACTGTAATTATTTCAGACCAGCGATAGTAATATATCAATATTTCATCTTTTGGGCCATTCTTCAGGAAAAAGTTGTGCTGTTCCATTCCTTTAGTAGAATTCTTTGTATCACAGCCCTTCTTTTCCATAACTAATACATTATTTGTTGACTTTAGGCAAATTGATAACTTTCTTTTGTATTAACAAACTAACAGACAAACACTAGAGACATGCTGTAAACTTCATGAAGACACTCTAAATGTTTACTAAATTTCACAGCAGTTAATTTTTTAAATGAAAAATTCTTTTTGTTGGTGAGGTAACTTTATGTGAAATGCTTTGGGATGGAGTGAACTTATTGAAATTTGCATGGACCTTTATTTTGAAAAAAAAAAAAAAACTGCTGTGAGAGGTACAACACAGCTACAGGTACTTTATAAAGTTGGCAGCATGTCTCTAATGTTTTCTGAAAGCACGTTATTACAAAAGTAAGATTTGAAGTTGCCTCAATTAGATAAATAAAGTAATAGTTTGATAAAATAAGAAATGGGATATGATTCACTCTAAAAAAGAAATCAAATAGTGCAAATCATTCCAGGCACTTACCACAAAATCTGAAATAATTACAGTGTAATAACAAAAAAAGTCATTTATTTTTAAAAATGAACTACTGTGAAAGGTAGTACACATCTGAAGGATCTTCATAACATTTGTGGCATGTTTCTAATGTTTGTCGTTAGTGAGTTATTACAAGGGAAAGGTAGCAATTTGCCTTAAGTCAACAAATAAGGTATTAGTTATGGAAAAGAAGGGTTGTGACACAAAGAATTCTATTAAAGGAATGGAACTGCACAACTTGTTTCCCGAAGAATGGTCCAAAGGATGAAATATTGATATATTACTATCGCTGGTCAATTGAATTTCACGAGCAGGACTTTTATTTTCAAAAACCAATGGCTGTGAAAGGAAGTGCACAGGTATAAGTTCTTTATAAAGTTTGCAGCATTAAGCTAATGCTTTTCATTAGTGTTTTATTGCAAAAGACAGATTGAAAGACTCTCTAAATCATAAGAATCATAAGAAATAACCTAGGTTAATGGTGACACTAACTAAATAAGGGTTGTGACATAGGCTCTACAAGATAAAGGGGAAAAGAGTGTGACCTAGGCCCTATTTGATGACATATACTGGACAATCTGAAATAATTACAGTGTAATAAGAAAAAAGCCATTTATTTTTTAAAAATGAACTACTGTGAAAGGTACAGAATGGCTCCAGGCTTTGGATAATGTTAGCAGAATTTCTGTAATGTTTACTGTTAACACATTATTACTGGTGAAAGACTGCAAGGTACCTTAAATTCCCAGCAAAGATGACTATTATTTTTAAAAACTGACTGCTGTGAAAGGTAGTACACATCTGAAGGGTCATCATAACATTTGCGGCATGTCTCTAATGTTTTCTGTTAGCATGTTATTACAAGAGAAAGATTTCAAGTTGCCTAAAATCAATAAATAAAGTAGGAGTTCAACAAAATAAGAATTGGGGTATGATTTTCTCCGCAAGAAAAAACATTTGGTGCAACTTGTTCAATGCATTTACTACAAAATGTGAAATTATTACAGTGTAATAACAAATAGGACTATTACTTTGAAAAATTAGCTACTGTGAAAGATACTGCATGACTATAGGCTTTTCATAAAGTTTGCAGCTTGTCACTAATGTCTTTTGCTCAGATGTTATTAATCATGGAAGATTGAGGTATCGCCTCAAAAAAATTGGTGATTGGGGAAAATAAATGATAGTATCCAAATTTAGTAATTAGCCTACTTAAAATGTGCAACCCAGAGAAATATGCAGGCATGTATTAGCCAAATTTTGATGCTTGAAAATCGACCGATGTGAATGTCTGTCGAATGTCCAATTTGAAAACAACTTTACCGCAGTAATAACGTTACACCTTAGGCTTAGGTTGCAAAGGCATGAACACGTCATCATTGACATTTTATTTACGGTTCACTTTACTGGCAATATTCTCAAGCAATATTCAGCATTATTTTACCAACCTGTGAATTTCTCTTCCTTTAGTGCTTCTGTGCCGGGGGAAAGCCTCAAATGATTTCTCCGGACCAGACTGTAGGTTTCTGTCTTTCAAGAGGGGAGAGACGATTTATGTGTACTATAAACTCTCAGGACAGAGGTCAGACGTGTGGGCGGGCAGTGTAAGTATTAGTTAATTATTGCTGCATCAGTTAACTGTTTCATCTACCCCTTTACAGTGTTTTGCATTGTAATATACTGTTTGTTATCAGTTATTTTTGAATGAAATAGAAGACGTGAAAGTAATTGAAAAATAGTTTTAGGAAATGTCCCATACCACTGGTTGCAGTTGATATTTCTAGGAACAGGGTATTATTTATCTCATGTTTGTCTTGATTGTGTGCCCTACAGGTTGGTAGTCGATTTGGCTACTTCCCCAAAGACCTGCTCACCATTAACCACATATACACTGAAAAGGAAATAGAAGTTCCTACTGAGGTAAGATGAATATTGCAATTTGACCAACAGTTTCCTCCTTGATGTTAACAGTTGATGTGTTGCATGTGTTAATATTCTTGCAGCAACTTCTAACTGTCTGAATTTTTGTTTATTCTAGGAAACAGATTTTGTTTGTTTCGACTCTGGGCTGGATAAGTTTGATAGTTATGATATAGACAAGTTGTTGAGCTACTCGGAAACTCAAGCAACAAGTGAGGATGCATCTGTGGAATCCTCTGAAATGGAGGACTCTCCAACTGTTACAGAAGAAGTGGTGTCATCTCAAGACGAGACGCCGTCAGAGAGTGACCACAGTGACATTGTGGAGGAGGAAGGTGAGCAGTCTGTGAAGGAACCTGATCTGGAACCGGAGGCAGATCCACCGGATCCCAGCGATGCAGTTCTCTCAGATGAAGTGGATGTGGCTAATACGTCTACTGCAGCTCCTGGTGACCCTGAGGCAGAGAGGGATGGGGAAGAGGATGCACAGGATGACACCGAAGTTCAGGAAGACAGTTTAGTAGAGGCTGAAAGTTCTGATAAGGTTACACAGCTGACACCAGACAGAGAAATCGCTGAACAGATAGCCAAAGCTAAAAAGGAGTTAACTGGTGTTGTTGATTCCTGGGCCACTGAACATGTACACCACCCATCAGAGGAAGAAGCAAAGGTTGGTTCACCAGCAGATCCAGAAGTTCACAACCTAGTTGTCCCAAGTGATGCTGAACCATTTGACGATGACTTGATATTTGAAGAAGTAATAGAACCTGACTTTGGGGAAGATGAGCTTGATCAGTTTACAGAGGAGGCACAATCTTTGCAAGAGGAAGATGGGCAAACGGACCCCAGTCAGCCAAACAATGCACCTTCAGAGAACTCAACCGAGGCCAAAGTTACAGAGGTGATACACGATCACAAAATCACTGAATATATAGACAAGGCTAAAAAGGAGTTAGAAGGTATTGCTGACTCTTGGGCCAAGGAGCATATGCACCAGTCGTCTGAAGATGTAGAAGAACCAAAAGATCAGTCTCTGGTGGAGGCAGTCGTCCCAAAGCCAGATACCCCAGTGGATGATAGACCACTGAATGATGACTTGATCTTTGAAGAAGCAGGTGAATCCATCTTCGGGGAAGAGGCACCTTTTTCTCAGGATGAGGTATCAGAGGAAGGTGAGAAAGCCATTCCCACTCAGACACTAGTGCAGCCCAGTGAAAAAGCTGTAGAGACACTAGCAGAGGCTAAAAGCTCTGACAAAATTACTGAGCTGAATCATGACAGTAAAACCACAGAGCAGATAGCCGAGGCTAAGAAGAAGTTAACTGATTTAGCTGATTCTTGGGCCACTGAGCATGTGCCTCACCGGTCTGAAGAAGAGGAACCAGAAGATCTGGAAGAAGACTTGCCTCATGAAGAATTACTTGAAGATGAAAACGCTAAGCTCTCATCCTTAGCCGACACACCGCAGGATGAAGGTGAGAAAGAGGACTTGACTACTGGAGTTGTTCCAGAGGTTGTAGAACATGTAGAACGGGCTGCTAGCACCGCTGGTATTCGTGCTGATCCAGACGTTGTGCCGTCACAGCCCCTTTCCAGCCCTCTGGAGTCAAACACTAGAGCCCCTAATGACGGAGCTATTCCAGACGCTGTGTCGACACCACCCAGTCCTGTAGAGCACGACACTAAAACCACTGAGGTTCCACCCACTAATGAACAATCAAGCAGTATTAGTGATGCTGAGAACATCACTGACACTACAGACACGGAGAGTCCCACCGCAGTCCCAGAGGAGCCAGAATATAGCGACAGCGTGCTCAGACTGACCCTAATCAGGGACCACTTCAAAGACCAAGACATGGTACGTTTCCAGAGATATCTGGGCTTGAACCACTTGCTCAAGATCGAGGCCATGTTGCAGGATCTGGAGCAAGAGTTGAAATCTGCTAGATTGTCTCAGGCAGACAGTAGTGAGGACATTGAGAGGACTCTGGAGGCTATCCTAGAGGCCTCTGAGACCTCCATCCTGGATGAGATTGAAAAGATGCTGGACAGCAGAGAGCAAAGGCATTCAGAGGAAGGTGATGGCATGTTTGATGAGGAAGCTGCCATCTTGGATGATTTCCAGGAGCTGGCATTCGCCTTGAGGCAGAAGTACTCTGCAGCGAGTGACAGTGCACCACTGATCGCTAAAGCTCAACATGAAGGTGAGTACGCAATCACAGGTGTGGCTGCCTCTTATACTAGTTAGCCCAGGATTTTTGCATATGCTGTCTGCATTCTTGTTTCTTTACATCCTTTTTTACATGAAATCCTTTGTCTGCATATGGATAAAAAGGAAACGTCTTCATTTTAATAACTTTGTATAGCAACCTCCACAGTGCACGCATATGAACAGTAATATAGGTGTATAAATGTAGCGAGCTTTAGCTCATTATGATTTTGTATTTCGCAGGGGAAGCTGAGCCGCAGGAGGTGGTCGTTGAGCCGCAGGAGGTGGTCGTTGAGGACCCGGTGGTCGTTGAGCCGCAGGAGGTGGTCGCTGAGGACCCGGTGAATAACTTAACTGTGACGGAGCCTGATGAGACCAGTGACGACCCAGTCAGGGAAGCGGAACACCGGCACACATCAGAACCAAGCTCCCCCCACAGCGACCTGCCTCTCAGTCCAGACCTGGGCATTGAAGAGGACGGAGGCCATAGGAACAAAGACAGCCAGGCAAACCCTCAGGAACCAGAGGACATTCAGAGAGGTCCACAGGCTATTTTGGAAAATCCTTTGGATGTGGACTTTGGCGTGCCTTGGGACGCGGAGCGTCCATCCTCTGGTGGGTGACTGTTTAAATTCCTTATAATTAGCTCTGCCAAGGAGGTTATGTTTTCACCAGCATCTTTATGTCTGTCCGTGTACAAAATAACTTGAAAAGTACTGCACGGATTTGGATGACATTTTTTAGACAACTTGTGTATTGGGACAAGTAACAACTGATTCAGTTTTGGTGGTGATTGGTGATCGAGAGAGCCATCTGGAATTTATATTGTGCCTGTAACCACATTGCCTTGGCGGGGGTCTGCACTCTCCCATTGCTTTTCTGGTTTGTGTGGAAATGTTTATGATTTCAAATGGTTTGATAGATTTTTCTTTGCAAACATTTGCAGGTTCGGTTGAACGTCACATGTCAGATTTCCCTGAAGACGGAACAAACACTGATGACTCCTCAAAAAAACTATTGAATGAAGTACGGAGTAGTCTACAGTTTGCTTCCCGGTATTTGGATTACATGGCACAGTATTTAGAAATGGTAAGTGTAACTTCATGGTCAATATGTGACTGCTTTTCAAACTCTCTTCCAAGTGTTTGTGTTCTGATTGAATGAACATGATACTTAGCCTAAGAGATGACTATGTCTAGGGGGAAAGTGACAACGTGTAACATTGACCACGTAGCTCAAAAGGCTGCCATGTGTATACTCATCTATAGAAAAATCTAGATGATTTCATACTGGTATTCTGCAAAGGAGGTAACGTTAGCCATTTATCAAGATGAGCTGACTATAGCTCCTACAATAGAAACGAATGGTATTGTATTTACACTATATAAATATGCACGGACTGTATTTTACATAGGAATTTGAAATAGCCTAGTGGGCGAGCTGTGGTTAAATCTCCATAGTCTGTCATATCTGTCTGTAGGCAGCAAAGTCCCTGTCGCGCTTCGTGTGACGTGAGGGGTTGGTGAGGTCAAAGATTGTTGACGTGTTCTAGAGAGTAGGCTGAAGTTCAGCGTATCTAGTTGCAGCACGGTTGTTTGTCGGATCAGAACATTGCCGCTTGTTGCCTGACATTTAACGTGGAAGACTATTTTGTGACTAGAACAAGTCAGAAAAGAAGTAGGCTACTTCGACGAGTAACCCGGTGTTGAATTAGTCCGAAGTGTTGTTTAGGAGCTTGCCGGCTAACGTTAACATGCTAGTTTGACGTTTTGCTGTTAGCTTGGAAGCTAACGTTAGCGTCATTCGGCTTTTTGAAATATCAGACATTAGATATGCAGTGTTGTCAATAATACGAGTTGGGCAAGACAGTTACCGTAAACATTTAGCGGTGTCAAAGCGATTTTGTCTATGATAACAAGCTAGCAGCCCACGGACCTGAGAGGCACATCAGATAACGGTAACCATTAGCCATGTCTGTGGAGGGAATTGACGCCTATGTTTTACCTGCGCTGGAAGAGTTGACTGCCTTTTACGTGTTATTTCTATCAGGACTCAATAACGTAAGTATAACTTAACCTTTGACTAAGACAACACTAAGTTGTAGTGCACGCGAGGCGTACTTTATTAGCGGTATGGTTTGTGGTTCTGTTGTCCAGTCTTACAGAGTTAACAAGCTAAGCTGTAATCAAGCTAGCTGCCATGCTAAGTGATATTATCAGACAGATGCGGTGTCTCGAGCAGTAAGAGCAAATGCTGTGTTCGTTACTTAACTGGGTAGCTTGGTGTATGTTGCAAGTATCCACCAAATAGAGTAATGCACTTTTAACTGTACTGCACAGTACAAACGTTATCTTATCCCCAACACAGCTGGCTAAAGGGAAAGGGAACAGTAGCAGCTGCCAAGATTGTAATTTCCTCTGAAGCTAGCAGCAGATCACATCTTGCATTTCCTCATTCACACTCTATGAAAGGTTGTGTGTGTGTGTGTGTGTCTGTGTCTGTGTCTGTGTAGGATATTCTGTGGTTATTCAAGAACACCCCGTAGGTGCTGCTTGGTCAGAGAATTCTCTTTTGTCATTGTGTAGGCCTAATCCTTTCAAGGCTGCTGTATTTGCTCCCCTTGTATGGCCTGTTGAGACAGGGCCTCTGTGTTGCAGTATTGCTAAATCCCCTACAAGTATGATGAGGGCGGTCACAAAGTGCTGTAGCATTTGAAGGCTTTGGGTTGTAATCCAGTGTGGATACTGGCGTCCCTTTTCACAAAAGCATAGCTGCTAACTAAGTTAGGAAATTGGTTGGTTGCAATGCAATTTCCCATTGATAACCAAGTAATTTGCTGACTGGTTAGCAACTCTTCTTTTGGGAAATGGACGTCTGTTCTGTTTGGTCGTCTGTGCAGTACATTGCTGTTGCATACATCACACACATGCAGGGGCAAAAGTCCAGGTCCAAAGAGACAATGGGTCATGGGAAAGGGGTTCTTCAGCCTAGTTGCTTTGAAAGGGTTAGAGGCCAGTGGAGTTTTTATTCATCTAGGCCCTACACCTCAATGAAAACCAGAGGAATTTAACAATTACTGATTTCATTAGAGGAATTGTTGCTGACTTGATTAAATTTACACTTGCATTACATTTATGCATTTAGCAGACGCTTTTATCAAAAGCGACTTACAAGAGAGGATTAGCAATCAAGCTACATAGGAGTCTTAGAAGAAAATATCACTGGAGAGTCTTTGGCTACAATTCATTTAATCACAGAAGTGTGTGTGTGTGTGTGTGTGTGTGTGTGTGTGTGTGTGTGTGTTTGTTTGTTCTCCTCTTGGTTCACAGCTGGCGGCATCCCTGCCTGAAGAATGGAGACCTGGACCCAACTTCCATGGGCTTCCCTGGCAGCCCGTAATCATCACCGTGGCTGTTGGAGTTCTTACATTCCTTGCATTCTTCTGGAGGACTGTTCTTGCTGTAATTATTAATCTTTGTATTTCTTGTGTATTTTCCATCCAAATGTATATTACATTTTGTTGTATGATGTTAATACGTGCCTGTATTTATTCACAGATAAAAGCCAGAAGATACCAGGGTAAGTTCTTCATCCACTTTTCTAAATAGTATTCTGACCATGCCTCTTCTGTTTCTGCATATATTTAATTGTTTTTTCCTGCATAATATTCCTTCAGTTACAGAAAAATATCTGGCAGCGAGAATTCAGAAATTGATTGATGACAAAAGTACAGATTGCACAAGGATTTATGATTTGGATCGACAGGTATGGTTATGTCTAGAAATGGTTCTCTCTCTTCATGCAAGCTTATGTTCCTCCTTGAATGAGTAATATTTAACATGTCCCAATGATTTTCTTTTTAGAAAAAGGAGTTGGAAAAACGTTTAAAAGATTCTGAGCAGTCACTGAAGTCTTTACTGCAAGAAAATAAAGAGTTAAAGGTAACCACCACACCTGATATTGCTATTATTGTCGATGTTACTGTTATTACCGGTGCTTATTATTTCTTTCAGTTGCATTGTCATTCATAACGTGTGTTTTCTTTATTTTGTTTTATTTTTAAGAAAACAATGAAAGAAATGGATGAAAACCAAAAGATTTTGACCGACCGAATCCAGACACTAGAGAAAGACCATGATGCTCTGCAGAGTCAAGTCCAAGGGCTGAGGGATGCGGTAAGTGTATCTCCCTCCCCAGATACCCTGAGATCGCTAGCCTGCTAAGTCACGATGCAGCACAGGCTGAAGCTTTTCTTTGTGTTGTCAATCAACAGCTGTCAAAGTCTGGCCAGACAGTGGACTCCCTCCAGCGCACCATCACCTCATACCAGGAGGAGGTGGCAAAGGTTTGTGTCCATGTATTCACATATCTTCAGTGCCCATTCAGTGTGACCTGTGGCAATTCAGCTAGTTTGTTTGTTCGTTTTGGTACCTCCGCCAAGGAGGTGATGTTTTCACCGGCGCGCGCGTGTGTGTCTTTCTGTATACAACATAACTCTAAAAGTACTGCATGGATTTGGAGGAAAATTTCGGTGTATTGGGATTAATAAGAACTGATTGGATTTTGGTGGCTTGTTTCTCAGGTCCAGGTTCTGATGGACGAATCAAAGCTCCGAGAGGATGCGCTGAAGGCAGAGATGATGGCCTCTGAGAAAGAAAATGGCAAACTGAAAGAATTGAAGAACTCTGTAAGTTTGCTGTAGATGGCTGAGGGATCTTTGTTGTCAATGTAAATGTGTTGTCAAAGTAAATATGGCCATTTTCAAATATGCTTCAATGTTTTTTTTTTTTGTTGTTTTTTTCCCCCTCTGTCTTTGTAAAGCTGCAACGTGACCTTAAGGAATGGGCCGAGAAGCACAAAGAGCTGAATGAGAAGATCAAGGTCTTCCAGAAATCCCAGAAGGAATTGGAGGATGCTCTGGCCCATAAGGAAAATGAGATTGATGTAAGAGGATTGCCACTAAATGTCAAGTGGCCGGTTCATCCGTGCCCTCTGGGGTGATGCTTTGACTAGCCTAATTAGCCTCATAAAAGCTGGAGGCGCTGCAATAGCTACTGTCACTGCAGGCACTAAAGCAGATTCACACTCTCTCTAATAGAGTTGGCTAAAACGAATCTTTCTCATGGCTGAAGTTAATGTCAGTCTAAGCTACTGTATTATAAAGTAGTGATTATGTGTGAAAGAAGCTGTGCTTGGTCGTGTGTGTGTGTGTGTGGATCATGAGTGACTTGGTTGCGTGTATCTCATTGCTGAAGTTAATGATGCTGATGTTAAGTTATTGTATCATACAGTAGTGATGGTGTATGTGAAAGAAGCTGTTTGGTTGTGTGTGTGTGTGTGTGTAGGTCATGAGTGTATGCATCGCTGAGCTGAAATCCCTGGAGGCTCTGGAGGCTGATGACAATGGCCTGTCCACTGGTGATGGCACCTTAGGTAGGTTTCTTTCTCTGCCAGCAAGTACAGTATGCCATCAGTGTCATCCATATACAGTACAGAGTTTCAGTGTTAACTGTGGATTTATTTCCAGCCAAGAAGAACGAGACCATGAAGGCCCACGTCAAGCAATTGATGGACGTCTCAAGGGTTAGTGTCAGATCTGTGCTGTACCTGAGGCCTCAGGTGATTGTTGTTTATTATTATTATTAGTGTTATTACTTGATAATTATTCTGATATCCCAATATGTGTAGGTGAAAGCCACACTCTCCGTCATTGAGGACGAGCGAAACCGCGTCATGGCCAAGCTGCGGGACGAGGAGAAGGTCAGGCAGAACCTGGAGGGTAAGTGCATCACATCCCAGCATAGCACAGCACAGGTTCACCTTGAGCATCAGTCTTATTAATGACCTTCACGTGACCTCTGGTGACTACTGTGACCCTGCAGAGCAAGTCCAGAAGCTGGAGCACGACCGCTCTGAGCTGGACAGCGCCAAGAGGCAGCTGGAGAACCAGCACAAGACCCTGGAGCAGAAGCTGGAGATCATGAGCGAGATGTACCAGCAGAAGGAGAACGCCCTGCACCAGTGAGTAAAACCACACACTAGACACTCAGCCCTGCACCAGTGAGTAAAACCACACACTAGACACTCACACTTATCAGGTGTGCAAGTACAAGTGCATCTTCTGGTCCCAGTAGGTTTAGTGTTGGGAGACTTGAAAGCATAGATAGGAGCTGTAGATTGGAGCTGACCTTGGTTCTGCTTTCAGAGCCCCAGTATCAGACTAGCAAAATCAGTCAGATTGTTAATTAGAGGGTAAAAACTAGATGGGAAATGTTTACTGTAGCCCCCCCCCCCCCCTTTTAAAAATGTTTTGGATCGTTCATAGGTGTATATTAGTAGGTCATTTGGCTTGACGTTGTTACTAGACAACCGATATTACAGCGAGATTTCAAAGTCATTTCCGGCCGTTAGCATTTCCCTTCAAGTCTTCACCTATTTTGAGGGGGATTGGGATTGAGTGGAGTTGGAGCTCATGCGTCTCTGGTGTGTGATGTCACAGGAGGCTGACTCGCGAGGAGCTGGAGAGGAAGGACAAGGAGAGCAAGCTGTCCGAGGTGGACAAGAAGACCCTGAGAGCGTCCGAGGAAGTGGACGTCCTCAAGCAGCGCATCCAGGAGATGGAGGACGAGATGGAGAAAACGTCGCATAACAACAAGAGTGTGGTGAGATTGGCTTGTTCTTGTCAACACTGTGCTGGGATTCAGTTGTCAGTGGGATTCTATTAAGAAACGAAAAAAAGTAACACTTGCTGATTTAAAAATTGTTCTCCTCTTATTTTCAGGTTGCATCCTTGGAGAAGAAGTGTCATGATAACTGGGTAAGACAGAGGGAAATTATATCTATTTAATTAACTGTGTAGATCTGTTTAAGTGTGACGACCAAATTCTGTATTAAGGCCAATGCACACCGGTTCCGACAGAGTGCTGAGCACTCTGCTTCCAACATTCGATTCCATTGTTTTCAATGCAACCCTGCACACCAGCGCCGAACCCTTCCGCCGTCGATTGTGAATTACGATACAAATCTATTTTGTCGTAGCCGCCCATTGACATCCAATGTTAATTTCACAGGCTACTGTGCTAGGTGCTAGGCGAAATTGTGGGATTCGAAAGTGCTCCGCAATGCTGTCGGAACTGGTGTGCGGCTGGCTTTAAAAGGATCCCCGGCTAGTTGGGTATGTTAGCGTTATAAGACTAGCATTGGCGTCAACTTTAATTGACGTTATTCAAAAACATTAAAAATACGACGGTTTTAAAGAAAATGTTTATTAGAAGCTGAAATTCATTTCACTAGTAAAGTTCCATTGTTGTTACGCCTCAATGACTTATGGGTGAAACGTGACGACAAATGGTTGCACTGCTTTCGGTCAAGCTGGGGCTACACATGGACAACGTAAATATTGATCCTCTATCGTACCCTCACCTCTCTGATCATCTTCCAACACCGTGTACTGTCTTCCGCGTTGTTCCCTTAATTCATGGTGGCGTTGGTTTAAACGCCAAACTTAACAGAAGATGTATTTTACTTTGCAATAATGTCCTAAACTGATCCTGTAAAGCCATAGAATTTTGCTGGACAACCATTTGATGTCACGATTTACCCATAAGTCATTGAGGCGTAACCGTAATAGAACTTTACCAAAGAAATGGTTTTCAGCTGCTAATAAACATTTTCTTTAAAACAGTCGTATTTTTAATGTTTTGGGGTAACGTAAGTTAAAATTGACGTCGTTACTAATCTTATAACGTTAACATGTCAAAGTAGCCGGGGATCCTTTTAAGGGCCAAAAATGAATCCTGTTTGAGAGCAATAGGCCAAATCTTTATTTGGAGCTCAGCTGAAACTCCTGCAAGCTGCTGCAACAACACCTACATGTACATGCATGATATGAATGCTTTTAAGTGTGATGGTGCTAAATGATGAGGTCCGTTCACTATGATTGAATGTATGGCAGTTTTATCCTGGTGCTTTTTGTGTGGTTTTTAAATGTCTCTCTTTTGGCCTGCAGTTGGCTGCTCGGGGAGCTGAGCGAGAACTGGCTAACGAGAAACGTGAGAACGCCCGCCTTCGCCAGAAGTATGTACCCCTGTGTCTATCTGTGTGTGTGTGTGTGTGTGTGTGTTTTAAGGATATGATATAGGCATCTTAGAAGTGCCCTGCCAGGCTTATACAGTACTAACTCAAGTGTTAAAATGTTGCTCCAGCCTGCAGGTTCTTACCAGCAAGGCAGAGGAGAAGTACAGGCATCTGCCCAAACCCACTCCTGGCCACCCGGACCATCCACTGCGCAGAGGTAACATTTTACACACACACACTCTCTCACACACACACACACACACACACACACACACACACACACTGCCCAAACCCACTCCTGGCCACCCTGACCATCCACTGCACAGAGGTAACATTTTACACACACACACACACACACACACACACACACACACACACACACACACACACACACACACACACACACTGCCCAAACCCACTCCTGTCCACCCTGACCATCCACTGCACAGAGGTACCATCACACACACAAACACACACACACACTCATGCACAGAGACACATTCTATATGCACAGATATTCATACTGATAAGTTTGATTTGACTGTTGGTTGTGTTGTATGAGTTCTATATGTTTGCTACATACTTGTGTGTGTAGCAAGAACATGTGCCCCCTAGCTGATGACTTTGTAATTGTTTTTAGCTGGTAGTCCTGGAGATGAATCAGGTAAAGGGCTGTGTGTACTAGTAGCATGTGTGTGTCCTGCCACCGTTAATCATGCATTTAACCAGTAGTCAGCTTTGTTGTTGCTCTAACAGTCTGTGGGATGCAGTGGCATTTTTGAGTAGCAAGATGTGTGTGTTGCGTTTGGGAGTTGATTTGCATGGTTGGTCTGGTTGACACAGGAGACTCGTACGGCCCCTCTCCTGTTAGTGGAGGCGCCCCCTCCCCCCCTCTGATGATCGAGGGCCCGGGGCGTCCCCCCTCCGCTCCCGTTGGACGACGAAGCGAGCCCCTTGGTGAGTTCCCTCCTCCCAGTGGATTCATTTTTTATTTACCCCACTGAGCTATAAGTTCCCTCTTTCTTCCAATCTTCCCTGTTATCCTCCTTTTTCCAAGATGACTCCAGCCCTGCTGTATCCATCCGTATCATTCTGTTCGTTCGCTATCTCCACATTCCCACTTTCCTTACTTTCGGCTCCTCCTAGATTTTATTCCCTTCGGTTTCCTTCTCCACTTTCCCCTGACACAATGATCTTGGAACTTTTCCTCTTATCGTGTGCGTTCTTTTTGTCCCTTTTGTTTCCCCGTCGCCTTTCTGTCCCGTATGATTCTGTATCCATGACAACCGATTGTCCAGACCTGTCCTCTCCTTACTGCTTGGCCCTGTCAAGTCTCCCCACCCAGATCAGATGCCTGCATGCCTGCATGACTTTTTGCGTTGGTTTTATTAGTCTCCTTTGGGACTAGTGATACTTGCATGTCCTCGTGTGTGTGTGTGTGTGTGTGTGTGTGTGTTTGTGTGTGTGTGTGCAAACAAGGAATGCATGTTATAGCTGGTTTGTGGTAGAAAGATTCATTTCTAAATCATATTTCTGTCCCAGGACCCCGCCCACCCTCTGACCCACACGGACGTTATGTTGACCACGGCTACGGACCACCTCCTCGACATGGTGCGTATCCCATCAAACCTCTTTCTATTCCCATTGACCAATTAAACCTGCGACACCATGTCCTCTAGGGATCTCTATCCTCTTCCTAAACTCTCTGTTTTGTTTTTGCTTGCTCTCTCTCTCTCTCTCTCTCTCTCTCTCTCTGCAGATATGTACGCCCCGCGCACCTCCTCTCCAACCGATGCATCGGTGAGTCTTGATCCCCATAGAGTTTAAGTAAATGTCAGTGTTGTTGGGTTTTAAACCCCTAGAGGGGTGAATGGTTAGTGTTTTTAGTGCCCAGTCTAGGCCCCTCAGTCAGTCCTGTGTGTAGGCTAATGTGTTTCCTGTTGTTCCCTGCTGGGGGCTGGTTTGTGTGGCCGCTAGCAAACCGCCCCGGCACCAGTGCCAGTAGAGACTCAGGCTGAGGCTGAGGCCTCCACAGACGCTCCTGAGGCAGTGAGTATGAACAGCCTCAAACCCAGGGGTGCCATCTGCGTGTGGAGAGGGGTGTGTGTGTGTGTGTGTGTGTGTGTGTGGATGGGTGGGTGAGTGGGTGTTTTGGGGTGCACGCACCTGAAATCAGCAGAGATTGGTTTCATGCATCCATTACTGATTGCTAAGCAGAGTTCCACTGATTCGTTTTACTCCCCTCGGGAGCTTCAAAGGTGATTAACTGATAAAGTCGCTGCATTAAGTTTGAAATTTTTGGCTTCCATGGCATACAAACACACTTTGGCTTCCATGACAGACAAGCACACTTCTGCACACCCAGCTTCATCTCTGCTCAATGAAGTCATGACCCCCTCAAATGTCACGAGATCCAAGCACGAGTTTGATTACTAAAAGCCTGTGTGTGAGGGGGTCGAGGCTCTGCTGAAATCCTGCTTGTTTCGCCAAGATCACGGTGTGCCGTTGGGTGTCATTGTGTGATTTTTTACGGGGGATGGTCTAACTCTACTCACTGTGACTACATGGGCTACATGGTGTGTTTACTCTTACACTGTTGGCATGTCCAAACAGCTTGATGGTATTTTTAGCCCTCAACGGCACCTCCCAGTTGGCACTGCTTGCCAATCACTACCTTAACCCTAACTCTGACATTAACTCCCTTAACCGTCACCCTAACCTTAGATCTGAAGGAGTAGTGCCCTGAAGGTACAGTAGCACTGCCGAGAAGGCGCCGTTGAGGGCTAAAAAGACCAAAGGCCGTCTAAACGGTTCCCAGTGGCACAGGCTGTGTAAACGGTTCCCAATGGCACAGACCCACCAAAGGGCTGCCGGAGTCTAAAGCCATTATCCCTCAGAGACCTCTGAGTTCCTGTAGTCATTGATTTGTGTCCTGTGTCTCTGTGGCAGATGTCCAAGGCTCAGGCCCCCGGATCTCTGATGGTGTCCCCAATAAGGGACTCCCCTGGCCCAGGCATGCCCCCAAAGGGACACGGACCTCCTCTTCCACCTGGACGTCCCCCCATGGGGCCCGGCCCACCCAACGGGCTACCACCTCCCATGATCAGACCCAACGGACATCCACCATCCATGATGCCCCCCGGACCCATGCCTCTCGACCCACGCTTCGGACCACCACCTCCCGGCTCTGACCCGCACTTTGGACCAATTGGATACGGACCCCGACCTCGACCCATGCCGCCTGGACACCCCTATGGGCCTCCTCCACCATTCAGTAAGTAGAACTCTATGAGTTTGAGTTTGCAGCTGTGTGGTGCATGTTCTGTGTTGGCCTCATCACAAGGACCACCATAGATTTCATGGTCTCCCTCTTTCTCTCCCTTCCTCTGTAGTGCGAAGCCCTGCGCCACCACTGCGTGATTATCCACCCATGGGACCCGCTTACGGACCAGACTATCCGTTCCAACCTCGCCTGCCACCACCCGGAGCCATGCTGCCTCCTGGCGCAATGCCACCTCCTGGCGCAATGCCACCCCCTCCACATGGCGAGCGGGACTTCCGTGGACCTCCTCCTCCCCTGGGCTACGTTCCTCCAGAGATCAGGAACAGCCAGGCGGACATGCGCTCGGACAACAGCGCAGCAACGGACTCCTCCTCCTCCCAACAGGCTCCTGCACAGCAGGACACCCCGACTTCACTGGTACTCGAACCCTGAACGGCCTACGACCACGAGCCAGCAGCCTCTTCGCTGTTGGATTTACTTTTCTTTTTTCTCATTACACACTTAAGCATACCATAAAAAAACCCCCAAAAATTCATTTTACCCATTAAAGCATCTTGCAAAGGCAGATCGAGCTCTGTGGTGTTGGATTTGGAAAAACTTTGGAAAACGACCAGAACTCTCTGGATGATGATGGCGTGAGTGAGTGGACGGCTACTTTGGTGTGGCCTATTGTGCAATAACAACATTTTTAATGTATGCCTAAGATGTTTTTTTCCCTCCTTTTTTTCCTTTTTGTTGAGGTTTTAAAATCATAGGATGCGTTGAATGGATGTGCTTTTTCTTTTGTTTAAGTTTTTTTTTCTTTTTTTTTTCCATCAATATGGTTTCCTGTGGAAATGCTTATTAGATATTACAGGGAGAAAAAGACTTAAATCTGGGCTGTATTTCATGCATCGTCCACTTGCCCCAGCCTGAAGCTTAAAAAGTTGAAAGACTTAAAAAGCGACCTTTGCGAATCTGGTAATGAAATGCAAATCTTGATGTGTCCAGTGATGTGTAAATGATAAATTATGTCAAGTACCACACACACAATCCTCTGTTAACTTAGACATAGTCTGTTTTAATACAAAGTGTAACACAAACCACCGGCATATTCTGCTCCTGTCCAATCGCATTTTCAATACAGTATATACATGTTTGCATCTGCAATGGTGATTTCATGGCCAGCTTTTTGTTTGTTTTAGATTTTGTTGTGTTGAGATTTTATAATGCTCCTGTCATTTCTTTTCCAAGTGGAAAGATCAACATGCTGTCATATTGACAAATACCTGTATATTGCCTTGACTGTAGATGTATATAAAATGATTCAAATCACCCGTGCAAATACTTGCTCTATTGTTCTTTCACATAATAATCTGCTGGGGAAACAAGATGTTTGTGTTAATGCTTCATTCAATGTGCAGTTAACTCAGGTACACGGTATAAAGACTTGCCAATAGTAAGCAGATTCTGGTAGTTTTACTGATATGAAGGTGGTCATGCCCACGTCTGCTAATACTGAAGCATTTACGCATGTGAGTCTTTTTTTTGTTTTGGAGTGCTCTATGTGGGCGTGTTTTTTAGAACCTACTTTTGTACATTAAAATATAACAACCTGTGAAGGCTCAAGCTGATTTCTCATGGCCTTTTTTCGGCATTTCAGGAACAAGGGAAAAATTTCAGAAAAATTGTATTTTTTTTTTCACCTTCATTGTAAATAAAGACAAAGTGGATATTTTAAATGCCTTGTAAATACAGTAAGTGCAACAGAGGCAAGCACTGCTGTGACGTATCATTTTTGACTTAACGTTTTACTGATATGCTCAGCTGCGCTTTCCAGTGTTCAGTATTCTTACTCGGAGGCAACCAGCAGGGTCAAGCAGCATTGTCATTTATTAGAAATGAAAGCAGTGTAAATGTCCAACGGTCACTAAGACCACTCTGCCAAAGCATAACAATCTGAACCATCCTTAAGATGTACATGTGCAAACCACACACACTCACACACACATACACACACACACACAAAATCAGCTGCACCGATCTTTAGCAACTTTTAGGATTGGTTTTCTGGTATTACAAAAATAAAATCTAAAATCAGATGTCAAGTAAAATACAACACAAATGTGGACAGCATGATTAAAGATTTTGGGGGTTAAACCACATTACGTGAGAGAAATGGCATATTAAAACGTTAAACAATAAAACTACCCATTTTAGTTTCATGCACACTCCCAAGCCCTTGAATGCAAAATGGCAAATTGTGTATTTGTCAAAAATGCCATGGCTATTCCTTTGAACCCTCAATGAAAGCACCAGAAATAATATTAATCCAGGCAAACACAACACAACCTCTAGTTCTCCAAAGGAATGCACAAGGAAGACAACTTGAGATGAAAGTGGCTCTTAAGACAACTTGACATCTTTCTTTCTTTCTTATTTTTTTGGAGGACATGCAACCAAGATGACCACAATCCAACCCCAAGTCCATTTGTAAGGTCTGTGCCCGGACCCTTTTGAGGCACCTTTTGTCTTGTGGGGCAGTAGATTTTGTATTGCTGAGACTGGAGGTGATGCACCAAAAGTAAAAAGGAGAAAAAAAAACACACTGGGTGTTTAGCTGAACCCCATGTCCATGTGAGCGAGCTGATATAGTGTTTAGATGCCCCACATGCTACCCTGCTCGGGATCAGTCTTTGTGCAACGTCTGGTGGAGGTGAAGGTAGAGTGGTTTCTTTGTCAGGAGGTTGAGTTTCTTCCTCTTGAAGTCAGTGGGCTTCTTGTACCTACACATCCGGCCATTCAGAGGCAAAAAAGTAATTATAGACCTTATCACAGAGATCCACAATTAAAGACCTTACCACAGAGATCAATCAAATCAGATTGAGATCAACATTAAAGATCAGTACTCACAACTCAATCACAATTGGGCCAGGTTTGATCTCGTCCATTTCCATAAAGGCAAAACACTTTGTGCTGGTGAACCTCTTCTTGGGTTTGTAGTGCTTGAATTCAAAGAAGATAGCTGCCCCTGAAACACGACAGAGACGCCTTCTAAATGCATTCTAAATACCTCTCAAGTTCAAGTTCAAGTTTATTTGTCACATACATAATCATGGCAGTGCACTATTTGCAGTGAAATGTGGGATTAGTAGACTCCAAAGACTGTAGTTAAAGATAAATAGTAAAGAATAAAGTAAAATAATCATAGCTAGAAATGTACATTAATAATTACACAAGTTGTAGTGAATTGTAAATCTCCAAGTCGTATACTGTTGACGCACAGCTTAGAATCATGCATAGGACGTACAGAATTGCTCACCTTTTGGTAGTTTTTCAATGTGTTTCTGGATCTCAATGTCAATGTTGAAGTGAATGTATGTGTCTTCCTTCCGAGAGGCAACTGGCGTGTCTTGGACTGGATTCACATCAACACTGTTCAGATCTGCAGAGAAAATAGCTACTTTCAGAGCAGCACCCTGGATCCAAGCACAGCGTGTTCTTTCCACATTACACACACAGATTGATCTTCTCCAGATCACTGTTCTATAATATACAATTACTGAGCATTGCACACAGTATATTGCACATTCCTCTAAGTAAGTAGTTTCATTTCTATAGTGCTTTTTTACCCTTAGGTACTCAAAGCATTTACAGTGGAAGGGAAGACCTCACTAACCCACCACCAATGGCAACCACCTAGCACACACAGATAGCTGTTGTACGAGTATGGCTGTACCTTTGACACTGACAGTCATGTAGGGATCGATGCACTGCCCTGCATCCTTCAGTCCGATCTTCTCGATCTTTAATGTCAGTAGCGTCATCCCGGGCTCCGACGGTAACCGTGGTAGCAGAGTGCCTGTGCAGAAATGTTAAAAGGCCACTTTCACTTCATCTCATCCCCAAAGGCAGTCAGGGCCATCTGTTTACATCAGTGACATGACAGCATGTGGAACACAAACATGGCCCAAAGCCATTCCAGGTGGCTCAATGGTGTTTTTTGCCCCCAACAACAACTTCCAGGCAGCACAGCCTAAAAGGCACTATCTTAACCCTATTCCTAACCCTAACCCCCTCAACCCCCATCCTAACCCTAAACTGAGTGGAGTAGTGCCTTGAAGGCACCGTTGAGGGCAAAAAATACCAAAGACCTTCCAGGTGAGGTGAGTTTGAACAGCTATACAGTACCTTGCAAAGCTGTGAATGGCAGGAAGGCACGCAGGCAGGCACGCAGGCAGGCAGGTAGGTAGGCAGCGGAGACAGAACAGTCAAGCCATGCAGACCACCAGCATAGAAGAGTGGGAGGAAGAGAAGGACGACAATGAAAAGGAGGAAAATTGGCTCATGACATGGACACACAACAACAACAACAACAACAACAACAACAACAACAAAGACCATGGCAACAGTTATTGTCTGACAGGATGTCAAAACAGGTTTTTTGGCTATGTAAAAAAAAAAAACGAAAAAGTAAAGGAAAAAGAATAAAATAATTTCACACATGGGGTGGTTTGTTTGATTGAATATGAGGCAGACAAGCTTTGGCTATTCTTTTCCATATAGAAACACACAAGCCTAATAAATTAGGAGTTTTAAATTTGGTTTTAGCTTCCAGGAGACAAAAGCGTTACTGTCACTCTATAGTAAAGGTGCTAGTTCTCTAGTTGAAAAATTAAGAGGAAAAATTAAAAATTTAAAAATCTCTACTGGTCTGGAAGAGCTGGAGCCATATACCTGGCTATACCTGGCACCCTAGGGGAAAGGACTATTGTCCATGCTTATGAAGTTGTATGATAGGACTATACCTGGCACCTTAGGGGGGAAGGACTCTGATAGGGCTATACCTGGCACCCTAGGGAGGTCTGGTCCATGCTTGTGAATTTGCATGATACCTGGCACCCTAGGGGGGAAGGACTGGAACATGCTTATGAAGTATTATAGGGCTATACCTGGAAACCCTAGCAGAGAAGGACTTTGATCGGGTTATACCTGGCACCCTGGGGGGCAAGTCTCTGGGCAATGCTTATGAAGTTGTATGATGGGGCTATACCTGGCATCCCTGAGGGGGGGGTACTTTGATAGGGCTATACCTGGCATCCCTGAGGAGGGGGGGGGGTACTTTGATAGGGCTATACCTGGCACCCTAGGGAGGTCTGATCCATGCTTATGAAGTGGAAAGGCAGGGTTATACCTGGCACCCTAGGGGGGAAGGACTCTGGCGAACCGGCCCCTGCAGCATTGTCCTCCTCTTCCTCCACCTCCAGATTCTCCTCCTCGCCTGGAGCAAAGATTTTCCTGTCAGGGCATAACAGCCATTATGCTTATTATTTATTTGGCAGATACATAATACTATAGTATTTTTTTAATCTAACTACAAAGTAACTTTATTAACAAATGACTCAGAGATTGGAACCACATTGAACATTGAAAATGTCTAATTTCCAACATTTACCTTAAAGGCACTGGCTGTACATCAAAAGGAAAATCTTTGTTGTGTGTGAGAATATTCTTTATGACTGCAAGCACAAAAGAATTGGTTACAGAAGACAATAACAAACCCAAAAGACCAACATTAGATTTCAGACTTAGCAATCCGTGAAGTTTGAGATGAATTGACTGACGAGAACGACGCGTGAATAACTTACTGGGTTCCAGTTTCTTCAGATCCTCCAACTTGAATTCTTCCTCTGACTGTGTGCTCTGTACACATTTGAACACAGAGCATTTCTTAAGTGCAAACACCTGTTCACAAGGCCATCAAAACTGACATGTGCATAACAGCATGCGTTTTCAAGAGGGGGTCCGTGGACCCCTGGTGGTCCTTGACAACTTTCCAGGTGTTCCGTGATTTTTGAAAACTTGATTTGAAAAACAAGCACAGCTTTGAGCACAGTAATCATTGTGCTCAACTGTGCTCTCATGTGTCCATCACTCAAAATGCAGTGTAAGAATAAACTCTCTACATACTTGGATAAATGTGGAGGTCACTGGTTAAAATGTCTCTTCATAATGTAATTTATCGCAATATTTTTGTTTATAACTTCCCCAGCGGCAGCCCCATGACAGTGGGTCGCCGATGACTTCTTTGTCAGAATGGTGGTCCCTGAGACTGAACCAGTTGAAAACCCCTGTTTTACAGTAAGTACTGATCACTAGCACAGGACAGGACATACCTGTAGAGATGCACTCCGCATTTCCAGACATGTTGCTAATTTCCCAAGGGTTTTCTGTTAGAGAAATGACATAAAAACATGGTGCAAGGTTACCGTTTCATCCGGCTAACTAACATACTAAATACAATTAGTGATATTTAGGCACACACTACAAATTTCAAACCTTTTGATCTTCAGAAAAGTCATGGGAATTCGTTGACTGAACGTCCTTCTGTAATTGCCTGGCAAGTCTGAATAAAGGAATGTGAAGAGTGGATAATGTTAATGTATAGCTTACACACATCATGCCAACCACACTAATGGGGAAAAGGAGATCAGGGCTTCATAGCCATACAGAAAAGGTTAATTTAGGTTAAGATTAATATTTCTTGATCCATTTCTTCTTGTAACTAGACTAGACGAGACCCCTAAATACTCTCACTCTCATTTTCATTCTACTGTAGTACACCAATTCCCCAATCTGAGAATAGTCTAACATCAACTTGACAAAAGGATGAAAAAAGCTATACAATGACGACACCCTTCACCCGGAGAATGCCATGAATACTTTGTTGCACAAATTGTATTTTAAAGCAACATCTGCAGCAGCTATTCCGACCACTCTTTTGGTCCTCTTCCGCCACCTACTGGCCAAGATAAACTATTCTATCAGAGAGAAGCCTACGCAACATAGACCAAAGACGTGTTTAGGCAATGTAAAAATTTTAAAAAGCTCCACTTAAATTTTCAAACAATATTTTCCGATGGCTGTGAGGAATATAAAATAATGATAAAATGTAGAAGCATGACCAATATGACATGACATCTGACATGCAAACTAAAGTTCCACCCATACCAATGAGAGGGTGTGGCGCCTAATTTCGTTTTAGCGACTTGAGACTGTCCATAACTTGCGGAATGCACGGACTTCTCGTAGTTTCAGAGAGGCCTGGAAACGCAATATAAGCTACATTTTCACATCAGCTGAGATCAACAGTAGCCTACATATGTCTGATTTAGCACACCGGTAAAATGCAGAAACGGTGTCACATTAAAATATACAAACATCCCTAAGCTACTTTGTCTGTGTTTACGCATTGGAGTAAGTGATATCAACACGTTGGTGTTGTAAGACCCCTTGTCCACGTAGTGTAACCCATTGGGTAGCCTACAATTCAACTTGATATCACAGCAACACGAAAACCGATCTTGGCTACCTTGTTTTGAGTAACAGCCTATTCCTACCACTCGACCGCCAGTTGAGATGATGAGCATAAATTATAAAGGATTCTTTTAACCACTTACATTTGATATTCATCAATTGCCTCCACTAACTGTCCCCACGAATCAAAGTCCGTGCCTTTTCTGAAACTTGCATGCCATTTCTGGATGGTCTTGGTGACATCGGACATTTTTCCGTAGTAGTGATGCACAAAAACGTTTCAGGTTAACATTGCCGATGAGATACTATTTCCTAGCCTACATCGTCGGTTTCCCAGGTAGCTAGCCGACTACAAGCTCACAGATAAACCGGTGATACTCTCCACACTGACCAAGCCCTTCTGCTCGTGCATCCAAACCGCACTCGTAGAGAAAGGAAGTCCTGCCCCTTGGAGTAGGCTACATTGTGGGCAGTTCTTTACTGTGGAGAATGTAGAATAACACGTCGTCAATAAGGTGGTCACAAAAGTGTACAAACCCCAGGGATTTTATTTATAAAGCAAAATTTGCGATCAGGTAAACACTTGTTTAGTTATTTGTGAATTGTTTTTGCCACTCCCTCTCACTGTTGCTTTGCAAGTGCAACTATCAAGTTACTGTGTGCTTTCACTGTATAAAACTGACAACATTCAGTAGCACCCTCTATGCTGAGTCGTGTCTTAATTTTTTGTCTCTCACTACACTAGACTGGGATAATGTACAGATACAATTATGTCATGTTTGTGCTATAGGTTTAGGCCGCACCAACAATTAAACGCTTAAATAATTAGGCCTACGTTACTTCTCTGTTGTTGTCAATGGTTTGTATGAATCATCAACCACTGAATTAGCAATACACATTAACGAGGCGATTAAAATTAGTATTTCTTGGGAGTCGTGTGTGTGTGTAAACCAAGAACTACAAATACATCTGCAGCAGGAAATAGGGAATTATGCCAGCTGTAACACTGATGGGATTATCCAATCAAAGTGTTGGAGCATTACGTAATGTTAGCAAACGACCAATCGGAATCAATGGTACGTCACAACAGTGATACAGGAAGATACATTTTTTTTTACTCATTGTTTTATTTCCTGTATTGAATGTTCGACTGCTGCAATCTTGACATTTAAGGTTTGACAGGTGTTTTGTCTTGTCTAATTCTGAAGTGTAGAATTTGTGTCTTAAGCTTTTGTTAGACAGATATCACTGTAAAGTAGTTCTATTTTCTGTATCGCTGTTTAGTTAATGGGAAGGTTGCCCCGAGACTTGTTTACATTAGCCAGCCTTTAACTGATGTTAGCTTGCTAGTTACACATTCCGTTCCTGCCACTTTTGATGCTTACGTAACGATGATTTTCATCCTGACTTTTAGGATAGAAATTAGTTTTCACGGTATCCAAACAGCGTGTTAAATGTGTCTACTGGAGATTCGAAACCCATAAATGTTCCCTATTTCGGTGTAGTAATAACGTTACAAATCAACATTAGCTAGCGTGCTAATGACTTTTTGACTCTTCACAGTTAGATCCCTGCCATCTGACTTGGATTTAACGATTTTCCATTTTAGTTGGCTTTCGCCTGTGCATCTAATTGAAAAGTTTTAAAATGTCGCCCAAGTAATGCCTTCCAAGATTAACGCTGTAACGTTAATGGTAACAAGATATCCCAGTTGCGTACCGGTTCAGTACCTTTCCTAGTGAATAGGCTAATAATGCGATACTCTGCAGCTAAAACTTCTTTCATAGTTCTTGACTAATTCCACATTCATCCACCAGCTTGGTTTGCAGTAACGTTACTATCGAAATGGCCCACTGGTTTCATCGAAATCCTTTGAAAGCCACGGCGCCAGTCTCTTTCAATTTGTATGGAATTGCTGGGAGTCCTGCCGCCAACAAAATATGCAAGTATGTGAAGTAGAATTTGGTATTCTTTGGATTAGATTGCTGATATGTGTATTGCTGACGTGTCTCAACAGTCTCTTAACAATCAGATTGAAAGATAACATGAAATTTGCCAGTCCATATTTACCATACCTGCAGTGTTCATAGAGGTGAAATGCTCACATTGCAAAACAGGTTTATAGAGTCTGTGCACTAACACTAGGGAGATAACTACTTCTCATTTATGGATCATTTTGTAAACCCAGTGACCTGAGGACAACCAGAGCAAGGCTCCTGGAGATGTTCACAGATGTCACATGTACCCCGGAGATTATGAAGAATGCCACTGACGCATACTTCTCTCTTTTGCAAGGTAATATTCAGAGTTTGTTTCTGGTCACTGTACACCCTGTTTCGTGAGGATTTGTGTGCCTGCTTTGCTAACTAAAGCTTCTCTGTGTCTTGGCATGCTAACGTGTTTTTGCGGATGCTGGGCAATGATGCAGGGTTCATTGCTTCTCTGGATGGTACCACACAAGACAACAAACTGCGGTACATTCAGAACTTCAAGTGGACTGATACTTTACAAGGCAACGCCGCAAGGTAATATCTTTGGCGTATTACAGTGGTCATCACTTTGGATGACCACACAACCTATACTCTCTTATAATAATCAATTATAAATCTATTAATCCAACATGAGTTGGTTCTAGTTGTTATGCCTTTGTAGAAATAACCTCTCTTTTCTGGTGCAAATTTCATCGTCAGTGTTTCATGTCGGCTTTATCAAGATCATCATCAAAGATTCTCAAGTGCATTCCTGCAGAATCTTTGATCACAAGACCTTACAATTTAACAAATCTAGGCACTTTCTATTTGCATACAGTATATTGCTGTACTAAAATTGTTTTTGTACACTGCACTGCCCCTAATATGTCTTTATGCGGTTCACTTGCACACCATACTGTGATGTATTGTAGATATCTGTGAGATTCTTCATTTTATTTCACTCAATGTGTACACAGTGCCCAGCAGGATGCCGTGTTTGAACTGGTGTCAATGGGATTCAATGTGGCCCTCTGGTACTCCAAGTACGCCTCAAGACTGGCAGGCAAAGAGAAGTGAGTGCTTAGTATGACCTCGTTATTATTTACATCATAGTAATCGACAATGACTTTTTAAATACAAGTTACGCCATTGTTGCTCTTGTGATCTCTAACTTCTCTTGCCTTTGGCAGTATTACAGAGGATGAGTTTGTGATCTGTAACTAACTTCTTGCCTTTGGCAGTATTACAGAGGATGAGTTTGTGATCTGTAACTAACTTCTCTTACCTTTGGCAGTATTACAGAGGATGAGTTTGTTATCTGTAGCTAACTTCTCTTGCCTTTGGCAGTATTACAGAGGATGAGGCCAAAATCGTTCACAAAAGCCTGAAAGTTGCAGCTGGAATTTTCAAGCATCTAAAGGTATGTTGTTTGTAATTCTTATTGCAAAAATTATTTGAAAGAGAGGTTTCCCTGTTACTTCAAGGCATTACAAAGATAGAAACACATACTTTTAATGCGATTGTGATGACATTGGCTTTGTGAACATTATATTGCAGTTAAATTACTATTTTTTATCAGCGAAATATGGGGCAGATCCTCGATATTGCATTAGCTTTAGTCTAAATGGTCTGAAATGGCAAATGTACATAATTTTCTAAGGAAACCATGTCCTTCCTGCTGTATGGGTTTGATGTGTTGGTCAAACGTTATTTTAACCACAATTTGAATGTCCTGATGATGATGTTGATGATGATGATGATGATGATGATGATGATGATGGTATTGTTGTATTGATGTCCTCACCGCTCACAGGAGATCCATATTCCTCGCCTAATCACCCCAGCAGAGAAGGGCAGGGACTTGGAGCCAAGGGTCATTGACACCTACATAGTCCAGTGCCAAGCTGAGGCCCAAGAAGGTAAATTTGCTCTCATCATTTCTGTTCTGGTCGTCTGAGCTCTCCAAGGCTACATCCAGATTGGGATGGAATCATATGAATCTGCAACATCAGGGGAGAATGAAAACCATCTCTGTCCACTTGCGGGTCTTGAATCTATTTCTGTTGAGGGATCTTTACTGGCTCAACTCAACAGTACATTCATATTTGGTGAAATAATAGTTTACCCCTGCATATTGTGCCCATGTTTTGGATTGTAGAAGCAGATTGCCTGAACTATACAGCGGATTCCGATTGTGAAGTATGTGGATGAGGGGTGCAGAATGATGCAATAGGATTGTTGTGGATTCATATGACTCTATCTCAGTCTGGATGACTAGTAGCCTAAGGACTGGTTTGTAGAGGGTGTGACTGTAGATACTGTCGTGTTTTGTTCTCCTTGCATTGCCTTGATAACTGTAATTGTGTTGTGTGTGTTGTTTGATGTGTGTCAATGTTTTTGTTCAAAGTATGGCTCTGTATCTGTGATTTCTCAGATGTCGGAGCAGCAAGCTAAGCTACTATTATAACCTATGTTGTTTTTACTCTTTTTTGCATTGCAGTGACCATTGCCAGAGCCATTGAGTTGAAGCATAATGCCAACCTCATTGCTGCCTTAGCGTTTGAGACGGCTAACTTCTACCAGAAGGCTGGTGAGGTTTCTATTTGACTCCTACAGACTCAGTTTGATTTAACTCCCCTTTGACACTATCTTTTGTACACTGATAATGTTTAACTTGAAATGGGCAACGAGGATGTAGTATAGTAAGAATATTTCCACTGAGGCAATGTTGTTATTTAACCATAGACCACACACTGAATGTTGTTATTTAACCATAGACCACACACTGAACACTTTGGATCCCGACTACAGCAGCAAGTGGAGGAAATATCTGCAGCTCAAGCAGCACTTCTACATGGCCTATGTGAGATCACTATATCATCACTTGACTAGAGAACATTCATGCACACCCTATGTGTACACTCTATAAGGCTACTGATATACGGTATGATTGAACACTAATGTACACTCAAGAAGGCTAATGAAATATAGAACATTAATGTACATACAGTATATGCACCCTATGTGCGCTCTATAAGGTTACTGACATTAATGTACACATATATACACCCTTTGTACACTCTATAACGTACTGATTTATGATTGTACAGTTATTTCATTCATATGCAAGTCACTCTGTTGATTGTGCTATCTTTTTCTCTTAATCTGCTTGAATGGCATACATATCCTGATGTCGATTCCTTCCTTTGTCGCGGCAGGCGTATTGCTATCATGGGCAAACCCTCCTGGCCAGCGACAAGTGTGGAGAAGCAATACGGTCTCTGCAGGAAGCAGAAAAATGTGAGTGCACGCATCCCAGACAGAGGAGAAATCTTTGTCACTACTGAGTGATTCCTGTAATATAATAATTATATGATGTTGCACCAGAGACAGTGGGTGAAGCAGGTAATTGCGGATGAGAATATCCATCGAGACTATCGCTTTCGCTAAACCCCTACAGCCTATTTATTGTCAAACCGTTCTGCCGAAGCGCAAGAGGGGAGCCGCAAAACATTTTAAATTTTGATGTTGAATTTGTCTGTCATCTGTTAAAAAGTTCCCATTTAGAAATTACTTGTCTTTTGAGGCATAGCCTTCATGTTTTCATATCCGCTCACTAGTCTTTGCCTCGTAATGCCATTCATTTCGGCTACATTATCCGTCAAAGCCCCGTAAGGATCAAAGCGATTTCAAATGAACCGTCATTTTTGCTAGCTAGCTTGACTTTGCAAATCACCAGTGCTATGAATGAGGCTAGATTTAAGAAAATATAGCCAAATAGCACGTCAGTAATGATTTTTTAAAAAAGTGTTTCAAACATAGCCTACAGTGATTTTGAGTAGCCTATTTCAAAGAAATGTGGAAAGACCACTGAAGCTATTGTCATGCGCCTGCCTGTGCGCTGAATTGTGCATAGGACTCATGAGAAATTGAATGGGGAAAGGCCAGACGGCTCTCACCCAATCCTGTTCTCTTATGATGAGCCCCGTGTAACCTTATATGTCCACATGAGTGATAAATATAAAGGTAAATAATAAACATATTCAGAAGAATAATATATATGATCCTGAAAGTTAAGTGTTAATGATGATGGGAGTATAGCCTAATAGGTGTCCTGACACAAGTAAGCTGTATCATAAGCAAGAATTTATAGTAATTTAGGGGTGCTGCGAATGCAAAAAATGTTGATGGGGTGCCTTGAGCTCAAAAAGTTTGAGAACCACTGGACTAAAGCAAAAATAGATATTTCAGATTTTATTTGCATTTATTTTTGTCATGAAGTGTCCCCGAACATGTACAGTAGGTTGCATAAGGAAAGAGAGAGGGGTGGGGGGGATCCTATCCAGGCTCCTGTAATTTAGGGTATCTACTTCTACTATGTGAGTGAGAATGAGGTTGATGATGGATAGAGCCATGGCTTTGATTTGGCCATAGGCCAGCAGCCCTCTTCCTGAGACAAGTCTGTATTGTTTCCAATATTGGGAAGCCTAGTAGTAGTTTGCATAGTGCTGCATGGGTCCATGTTGATGGTCAAGGTTTCATCAGAGCACAGATGATCCTGTTGAGAATCCTGTGTGTGTTGTGTGTTGAGAATCCTGTGTGATGAGAATCCTGTGTGCGGTGTGTGTTGAGAATCCTGTGTGTGCTGTGTGTTGAGAGTCCTGTGTGATGAGAATCCTGTGTGCGGTGTGTGTTGAGAATCCTGTGTGTGTGTTGTGTGTTGAGAATCCTGTGTGCGGTGTGTGTTGTGTGATGAGAATCCTGTGTGCGGTGTGTGTTGAGAATCCTGTGTGAGGTGTGTGATGAGAACAATCATGTGTGTCCTGTGTGTGTTAGGCTACTCCAAGGCTGAGGCGTTGTGTAAAGAGTACCGTCAGACCAAGGGCCCCGGCTCCACAGCTAAGCCCTCAGAGCAGCTCTTCTTCCTCAAGCTGGGAGGCCTCATCAAGAACACACTCGAGAAGTGCCAGAGGGAGAATGGCTTCATGTGAGCACACACACACACACACACACACACACACACACACACACACTGGATTGGTCTTTTACTTGCTTCACTTCTTATCCTCACTCACAGTATCATGTCTGTTTTTCCCTCTAATGAGGACTCGTACTACCTCATTCACTTTTGTTGCCGTTATCATATTCAAGTCCTTGCCTGTTATTTATCTCTTTCTGTTATTTTCCTCTTATTTTGTAATCCTCGTTATTTGATTGTAAACAAATTCTCATATGTGAGGTTTTGACTAGGGGCCCTAATTTGAATGATAGGCAAAGTTCAAAGCCCTAACTAGCTAACTAACTAGCTATCTCGCTAAAAGCAAGTTAATATTGAGACTAAACAAATGACACCGTGGGCAAGGCCTTAGCAAACAGCAAACAATGATCAGTGGGTTCAACGCTCCCACACGCCACGTAATAGATAGAGGACTTGCACAAGACCTTTCCTTTTTGAATAGAATAGAACTTGCTCTTTGCCCTCTGTTAGAATGAGAATGTTTTGTGTTCCAGATATTTCCACAAGGTTCCAGCGGAGGCGCCCTCTCTGGAGCTGAAGGCCAGCTATGGCCTGGCCGAACCCCTGGCCTTCGAGCTCCCTCCCGTGAGCGACCAGTGCACCCCGGAGGTCTACGCCACCTTTGACCTCACCAAGGGGGCCAAGGATGAGAAGGTGAGTGTGCACTCAAGACGACAAATTGAAAGAATGTTTCTTCACCTTCTCTTGGTGTTATTTAGTGTAATGTAAAGTTTGACTGACCACTTTTTGGATGTGCCATCTGGTTATCGCATTTTAAACCTAAACCTGTAGAAACTCATTTTCTTTCTCATTTGTGTCAACATTTTAATAGTGTTGCAAGTGCTGCTCCCTTAACATGTGTTTTGTACGTATTGTGTGTGATGAAGGCCAAGTCCAAACAGGACGAGGAAGTGAAGCCCGTGAAGGAGCCTGACCTGAAGCCTCAGAAGGACACCGGCTGCACCATCTCCTAAGCCCGTCCATCCGCTCCTCCAGAAGATACCGTACAGGTGGCCACACACACACCCCCAGAACCCCTCAGCACAGGAGTCCTGATTGCTTCATCGCAAAAAATAAACCCTGTACAGCGAAGGAAGCCTCTCGCGTTAGTTTGGCAACGACAGCCTGAACACTTAAGTTTGCTGGTTTGAGTTCATCTGAACGCCTGCTTGACTCTTGAGCGGGGCGAAATGTTGACCTTTTTTTTTTTTTTGACCTCTTTTTTTTTGACCTTTTTTTTTCTTTTCTTTTTATCGTGTTTGTGTGTGTGGATGTTCTGTTCAGAACTCATGATGGTGGAAGGAAATATGAAATTGGAAGTTTAAAAATCATCAGTCACACGCAAAAGAATGCATGCATTATTCTAATGCATTTCTTTAGTTTGATTTGTAGTGGTTTATAATCTGTAATGTTTGAGATGATGACGATGGTTTGTTATTTCATTATTGTAACTCATTTTATACATTATGATAGAAATGTAGCGCTGGCCTTTATAACCTCTCATTCTTCTGGAAGACTGACCACACTGCATTACGTTTACTAATGTACCATGGCAAATATCGCAGAAGGACCAGAGTCCTCCTTATTCTTGAGACTCCCATACTATGTCATGTATTGCAAGAACGTATGTAACACTCACAGACCAAGTATTTGTCCTATGTTAAACTTTTCTTGAGCTAATCCTAGTGTCTGATGCACTTAAGCTACAGCTTAGTGTTTTGCTTGGTCTCTACTACAGAAGACTTAAACGCATCCATCCATTCACCTCCTCCCCTCCCATGGACTACTCTTCAAAGGCAGCATATGAGATGTCCGTCGCCTGTCACACGTCACAACATAGCATTCAGTTCCTCTAGCGCTGCAGCTTGAGAACAAGGACTGGCTTGTGTTTTTGGCTCCCAGTTTAGCATGGACCCAGCTGTTTCCCATCCCGAGAGGAACAGCACATATCCCAGTCAAATTTGATATGGACACAGAGGACTGTCAAAATGGCCCCCAAACCGATGCCAGGATGGAACGGGGTCATCGCTTGATACACTATGGCTTTCCCCTGGCACAGAGTTGCTATGGCGTGGCACGGTCTTTGGCCCCTAACCCCCTCCCCACTCCAACACCACACTGTCTTGTGCCGGTTCTGTAGTGGTTCAACTTCACAACGAATAAGCCTTTGGTCAGGGGCTGATTTACTGAATGCCTGGCAAATTCCCATGACCTAGTTAAGACAAAATATTCTTGGATTATTAATTCACAAGTTCCGCCACCTCAAAATAGATCTGAAGTATGTGACACAAACTCCATCTTGAATGAAAGTTGTTGCCCAGGTTATTGTTGTGTTGTATACAACTAAAATATGGTAACTGCACATTAGGATATGTTTCCCAAGCAAAAAAGCTTTGCCAGCTTTGTTTATGTCAAGTTTTTTTCTTCTTTTTAGCCACAAGCTTTTCAAAACATTAATTTCTTCCCAACTGTATCAGTACTTTTGTGTTGGCTTCCAACTGCTGTGTAATGACTTGTAGTATCACCGGAGTTAGAAAAACTAATCATGTGACCATGTTGTAAATCTACAGTAATTTTGTGAAGAGGGTAACTTGTTTTCAAAAGCTTTTTGCACTTTACCGTTGTCTTATTGAAAGTGGCCTACATACTACATACACTTGGGAAGATTCAAAGTGTATTATTATAAAACATAAAAAAACAATAACAGTCCTGTAGATAGAAGCTTCTTTTTCTCTGGTTGTAAGTATTGAAACGCTCCATTGTAATATTATTTTATTTAGTGATGTGTACTGAAATGAATACATTCATTCATTGACATGGATAATGGCCCATGCTCCATTGTATGAGCTGTACTTACAGTATATATGAAAGTTAACCCCACATTCATTGTCATGTATTGATCTGTTCCCATTATGAACATGCACTTCAGTGAAAATAAAACAATCCCTATGATAACCATGTTTTTGCATCGCGTCTTAATACTTTATTCTTTGAACAATATAGATGGCTGAATGTTGGCAGCATGAACACCAGCTGTGATATAAAAAAAACATTATAGATTACAGATCTTTTATATGTATATAGATCATACATACCACATCAACTCCTTTGGTAAACACCTGGTTGACCAAAACATTCCACATTCTGTACAACACAAAGAAGATCCCTGTGCTGTGTGAATGAACATGAATTTGAACCCCTGGAATAACAGAGGTACCCAAACATCCAAATAGTGGATCAGTTCAACAGTACTGAAATGCCACCACACTTGTGTTATCAGTCTGCAGTGCTGATTCAGGACCTGGAAGTCCGGTTTGTCTTGTGAGTCAGTTCCTTGTATGTCCTATCAGCAGCAGGGTGGTGTGACGTGACATATTTACTCTAAGATGAGAAATGCCAGTGCCTTGTGATGTTCGCCCTTCTGAGAAGCAAGCCAAGCATGTGAGGATGAATGGCAACTTCACAACAGTAAGTTCTGTGGTCTGCTTTAAGTATAAAGTTATTTAGTGACTTGATGCTCCTTACATAGTAATTAGTGTATATTTTTAGGACACATTGTTTACCATAGCTTGTTGTTAGTGCAAGAGTCATACACAGTGACCGGAATTTACTCTTAACAGGGAAGTTTGATTCTTACATTACTCAACAACACTGTGAAAGTTTTGTTGTGTGTTTGTTTTAAGCCAGAACAGGTTTTCATGACATTTTCCAAATCTGTTTAGTCAGCCTAGCATATTTGAACAAAATCTTTGATGCACTGAGCATTGTGTTAAAAGTTTTGAGTAAGGATGCATTGCAAATAACTGTTTACTACTACAACCTTCAAAACAAGAAATAATTAAATTACTCAGCTGTAAGAAACATTTGAAAATAACATTTGATACAAACAAATTATTTTCATTTAGGTTTATATCGGTTTTATGCAAAATGCATTTTGCTTTTGCAGGATCCCTGCATGGAGGAGAAAGGTTTTGACGAAGACCATAGATGTGGTAGCAGGAAGGTCATTTACTTCTCCAATGGGGAGACCCTAGGTGAGAGTGAGGATGAGGAAGGGGAGGACGATGATGATGCATTTGAAAAGAAGCCCTTTTCACAATCTGTGGACACAGTGAGTTTGGGAACATTATAACATCAACATGTTCCGAACAATATTGATTTGTTGATTTATTGATCTGTTGATGATTGTGTAGTGATTTATGATCTAAAGTAGTCATTATATGATATACTGTATGTTTGCCTGGTGTGTGTGTGTGTGTGTGTGTGGGCTGTAGAATAGTTTGCATTCATATTACTTCATCTTCTTCTCTGTGAGTGTTCTAGGCAAACTTGTCTTGGAAAGAATATTCTTGGTTCCTTGGAAAGCAAATTGGGAAAAAGTCATTACAAAGTGAGTAATTGATAGGACAATTTTTTTTTGTACCAAATGGAATGCCATAACAGATTAACTAGTTAAATGAGTCATTTCTCTATTTTTTTTACCCATAGCCTCTGAATATCTTGGTGGAAAACTGGCCAGTCTCCTTGGACTAGATGCTGCTAAATACCAGTATGCCATAGACGAATTTAAACGTGATGAAAAGGTATTGACAAATTTTCTGTTTAATTTCTGCCTAGGAATATTCAGAGGTTAGGCTTAATTTAATTGCCTTTCATAAAATTTAGGCCTACAAATGTGCTGACATGTTGATGTTTTATGTTGAAAAAGACGAATCTCCTTACGGTTAATACTGCATATGATTGACAACTTTTCTTATCCATCCTTTGGTTAACCTTCAGAAAAAAGATATCAAGGAGGACTCTTTGGATGCCTTTGTGGAAGATGATGCGGAAAACATTAATCTCGCACAGAGGAAGAGCAGGAAATATGGAGCCACAAACACACCAGAAGTCCCCTCATGTGGTGCGAAGCTCAATGCTGTTGGAACACACAACAAAGGATACCAGGATGATGATTCATGAGATGTTAAATGTCTGGCCTAAGCTTAGCTTATTTCAGTTTGAAACTGTCTTTTTTATATGTACTGTTTACTAGCAGAAAGCTAAATTAAAAACCTCACTCTGTATTCTGTGTGTAAAAATGGTGGATGGTGGGTGGACTGAATAGTTAACTTAGTGGCTGGCCAGGATAACAAAAACCACCACAGGTAGTCCAGTATGAAGTTGAGGATGAAGTTGAGCATGAAGATATTTTTCCAATAGACAGTTTATTTTCCACACGCAAACAGTCATATTATGGACTAACAATATCAGATGTAAATGCTAAACATGGCCTACTTCAGGCATGAAAGGCTTGAATGCCGTGGTTTTGACAGAATTAAATAAATAGGAATACCAGTATTAAATATTGCTGGACAGTAGTCATTTGCATATGGGTTGTGTGGAACTCTGTGTAAGGCAATGGCTATGGCACATATACAGTAATTACAGGTAGATAACCAAGAGTAAGTGGCACACTACAGTCTATTAAATGCCTTTTAAAAATGAAATATAAACCTACATACTAAGGCATGATTTTCAGCAGATAAATGATAAAATGTCACACAAATAATATTATGCAGAATGTAATCACTGGCCTTAATGGCCTGAGCATTGAGCAGCTACAACTGAGACATATAAACTGTACTCTGTGTGCAAGAAGTTTGACAGGCCTGCTGCTATGACTATCTTTACTTATAGACCAAAATTATTTGTTAGCTAAATGTGGTCTAACGTGAGGAGGAGAGGGTTGAGTGTGATGGACAGGTGAATCAAGGTGTTGATTGGCTCTCCCAGATTGGGGAACCTTGAAACTGTCTATGAGAAGATAGAAACTATGCGTCCAAACGCTGTTCATGTGCACCCCATGCATACCCACAGAACTCTGGGTACACGGGATTGGTAGAATACCCCGTGACCTCAGGTGTATGTGGCGCTCAACGCGTGATGCACAGCTGGATGTCTCTGCGCATTGATGGTCAGCGTACAGCGCGTAATAGTGCGCCATACCCATAAACGACTTCACGAACTTGTGGATATTCAGAAGGGCTATTTTTTGAAAGGCAATATTGCACCATCTCAGAGGCCTACCTCTAACCTCGGATTGGATGAAAGATATAGGCCTAAACCTATATAAATTACGGGACGGGTGACGGCCACGCAGCATCAGGTAGGCATATGCAGCTATTCCATCATGGCCTTTGGCTATGTTAACTTTACTGAAAGTTTAGAAGTAGGCCTATAGATAACGGATAAAGAAAGATTCACACCAGATTACCTCTAAATCTATCTCGGCTAGATTTCTCTTGAAGTGTATGTAGGCCTAGGCCTTTTTGGTTGATTTTTTGACTCACTTCAGTAGACTAGCCTAGAAGCCTATGTCAGGTGATGCATTTTGACCTTACAGGCTACCTCCTTACAAAAATAATATTTTGCCACAAATGTAGCCTACAGAAACATTGTTGCAATTATACTGCAAACTAATTTTCATATAGCCTAGGCTAACATGGTCTTGTAGTCTAGCTTGCCGCAAACTTTCAGCAGGGCTTTGCGGGCTGAAAGTACATTTGAACTTTGCTTTCAGTGGCAATTTTCTTTTGTAAAAAAAATTGCCACTAGAATTACCATTGATTTGCCTAAACAATTTGCCAGTAGACCTAAAGATAAACTTCCCAAACATTTGGCAATTTTGTTCGGAAGTTTGCAGCAAGTTTCCTACAAGGTCACATTCTCACTTGCTAATTATATGCTAGCTTGAGGCGCCGCTGCAATATCGCAGCACATTTGCGGCATTGTTTTTATTTATGTATAAATGAAAATTGGGTAAACACAAACAGCAAATATTTTCTGAAAGCTTGTGCATTTTTTCTTATCCTATTTAACATGCATTGCCCAGTTTAACATCATGAGAAAAAATAAATCGGTTAACTAATCTCAGTTAAAGCATGTAAGTCTAGTCTGCACATTTATATCAACAAAATCAAAAGTTGTCGACGAGGATGGGATTCGAACCCACGCGTGCAGAGCACAATGGATTAGCAGTCCATCGCCTTAACCACTCGGCCACCTCGTCATGTTGAACAGACATTTAGGCATGCTTTATAACACAATAATAACAAACTAATTACCATCTTACTAAAGACGGCATTTGGGAAACTTTAGTATATCGCTTTATCATTTGCATTGATTATATATTGCTCATATTTTAAAGCTTAAGCTTCATCTGAATATGTTGGGTCAGACTTTTTGCGACGTTTTGTGTTAGCAGTAGCACGCGTACTTTGCCAATACGCACGCGCACCGGGCTGTGAGTGAGAACCCGGCCAGCTAGCTGGCAGCTTGGCTACGTGCTCTCCTTTGAATTGCCAAAATGACATTGGAAGAAAGACTAATTTCTGCAGTTTCAGACTATCCAGAGTTGTATAACTCAACTCTAAACTCTTACAAGGATACAGACAGAAAGGCAAAGGCATGGAGGGCTGTAAGTTTGCAAGTTGAAATGCCAGGTAATGATGTACCCATTTTCCAAACAAGCTAGCTCCTTGTAAGCTAAGCTATCCTAGCTTCCTAGCTAGTCAGCTGGCCAGCAAGCATTGAAACCCAATGAGAATCTTGCACATGCTATCGCTTATTTTGCTAACAGGCGAAGGTTTGAATCCAACGTTTGCTGGGTTCCTCATGTGAGCTGGCATTAATTGGAAAAGTAATTACTTGTTGTTTACTTCTTTAATTCTTTGTTATAGTTAGTTTGAAGTGCACTCTTGTACACGAAAGCCATGCACATTTTATTGTAACGTTACGCTGATATGTCTGTTTTCTAATCAACAAAAAGTGCTATGCCTTCGTAGTTACTCCTGCTAGCTTGCTAACCGCTTCTTCAATTTGCTAAACTAAATGTAACGCAAATCTTAACCGTGTTAGACACTTTTGTGTTCTGCAATACATGTGCAGCATCACGGTTTTACTGTCTGTGGTTTTATGTTTGAAATAAACATGAACATCAACCAAATCCAACATTAGTTGCAGTGTTGTTGGAGGAACGACACTCAGCGTGAGATGCATGACTGAACTTTTCACGTAATCAGGCCATGTTTACCCAAGCGGTTTGTGTGTGAGTTTTCTTTATGGAGTAATCGTTTGTTTACACGTATTTCTCATTACGCAGAGGAGGACTGCCGGAGAAAATGGAAAAGCTTGAGAGACATGTTCATTAAAGACAAACGCTCTGAGCAGCGGCGGCGAGCTTCAGGAGGCACACATCGGAGCTGGAAGTACAGCTGGCAGATGGCCTTTCTGACCCCCTTCATACAGTCCAAGACCTCTCAAGCCAACGCAGCCATAGACGATCAGGACGATGAGCGCGACGACGAAGACCGGGAGGACGGCGAGAGACCGACAGATAGCAATTCATCCTTTGTAATACACGAAATAGAGGGAGAGCACAGTGGACTGGACGGCTCTTCACACTATACCCCCTCTGGATCCCACAAGTCAAGCAGGAAAAGGAAATGGCAGGTAGACGGGACAGATGACCTGGAGGATGAGATGTTTCTATTCAGTTTACTCCCTTACCTTAGACGGCTACCATACGCCAAAAAGAGTGCCGTAAAACTGAAAATACACCAAATACTATATGAAGCAGAGTTTCAGTAGAATTTATTCTATCCTTAATTTGTCTAGTTTTTTATACTGAGAAAAAATGGTTGTTTCCTCTGTATCATTCTGTTTCTAGTTAATATGTTCCATTGCACAGAAGATGCGTTTTGAAGTTTTCTCTGAATAAATCCAGTCAGCACATCAGACTAATTTAGCTGTTGGGTGTTTGCAGATTAAATTTCATGACAATTTTACCTGCCTGGGTGGTTTTTGTTATGTTTCCACAGTCCCCTGCAAACTTTTGCTATTGCTGTTGTTGTTATGTTCTGATTTCACACATGGATAGGTTGATGATGATGTTGTTTGATATAAATGGCCATTATTTAAGTTGGAGTGTCAGCTGTGATAAGTTCTTTTCTTAGAATGTATAGCAAAGGTTCTCAAAGTGCGGCCCACGGAAACATTTTTGGCGGCCCCCGGCAACATCTGATAATATCTGCAAAACTATTGCAACTGTACATTGCTTAGTGGTGTTTAGCAGCATCTATAGGCATTTATTTATTGTGATAAATGTAAACTCTAGAGATGCAACACGATCATTGAAATGATTCCAAATGTTTTTTCCCCCCCGTTTTTCTTTTCTTCTTCTTATTCTCCCACCACTGCTTTGGCGGCCCTCAGTTCAATGTTGGGTCCGTGTGTGCAGTAGGCCTGAAACTGGCATAAAATAGAGCTTGATGGGGCCATTCCAAGTGTGGTATGTAGTAGACATAGTGGACACTTCAAATGGTCAATCACTGAAATCCTGACCCTTTCCAGAAAGTGTATGCACCCAAGTAATGAATTGGAACTGTCAGAGGACTAATCTCCCACTGTAGTCATGCAGCCATGTGGCCTCGGGAAAAGGATATGGGCACCACCCAATGCTCCCCTCGGAGCAGGAAGGATTTAACTTTAACTTTCCAGAAATTAAGTAGCCTACTTAATAAATTATATGGCTGAGCATTGAGCTGATCCATTAATATTTTCATGGTACCATTGATCTTCCCATTTGTTACCATCAGATGGCAGTGAAGCACTGAAGGAAATCCATGCAGAACTATAGGCCTACGCAGAGAAAAAGATAAAGGCAAAGTTGTATGACATCTATGAAAGTTGAGTGTTGTAAACTATAATGCTCGGTCATGTTGTCTGTTTATCATAGACAAGTAAGATGCATATGCAGGTTGTAAATCTGTCTGCATGCATAGTTATTTATTATTCATATGTCAGCTAATAGAATGAAAGCGTTATTATCCAAGTAAAATCAGAGGTTGTAGCCAACTGTGAGACATCTCAGTGATCAAGTCAAGTCATTTCTTTCCAAAGCATATTTAAAAACAGCAGGAGTCGAACCAAAAGTGCTGTACAAGAAAAATAAAAGTTGTAGCAGTAAAACATACATACAGGCCATCTACTTGTGTATAAAAATCATTGTTTAAAGCAGAACAACAGTGGCAAAAAATGCATGTAGGTTAATTGCAGCACGGTAACTGTGAAGTGAACTTAAACATCTGCTTTGCGCTCCCCACTGATCAAAGGCTGTATTGCAAGTTTGAGGTAAGCAGGGGTGCGGGCTGGTGTTGGTGACTCGAGTGGGCTTCGCGTTTTCACATATCGCCATCCAATGGGATACTTCCTACTCCCTGTCCGCCGCAACGCCACAGGAGCTCACTTCCTGTTAGAGTACCACAATTCCAAACAGACAACAGGATTTTTTCTGCCGTCATGCTTCAGCTCTTCCACAAGTCGGGATAAATTAAAGTAAGGGAATGGCATGTTTTCTGTCCCTTCCAGCTATGTTTAAACTGTTCTGAATGTGTCTTTGCTTTGCATATCAGTGAAGTAAGCGCTAACCTCGCTAGTGGCATAACGTTAGTTGTTATGCGTAACGTTAGATTGCTAGCCATACTGTTTCCTACCTGAGTTACGTTTATTCATTGATTCTATTCAAATTAACCACGGTATTTGCTATGTTATTTACAACATTTAACATACTATCATTTGCTAAGCCATGCGTTTCTTTGGCTAACTTAGTGTTGTAGCGTTCATCCCTTTGCCAAGCTTCAAGGGTCAAGGGATGAGGGGAAAGCATTTTCTCGGCTAACTTTTGTGATGCAGTTTGCGAAATAACACCGCGAAGCATGCATTCGCCAGTTGAGCAAGTCGTGTACCACAGGGAAATGGCTAATTTTGCTAGGAGGCTAGCTCTTCCCTATCCATGAACGCAAAGATTCGTCCCAAGGTGAGATGCAATGCAACGGAATGTGATATTCACTGTAGTCCGCAATGCATCGATGGATCAATAGAAGATCACAGCTCGTGTGATATGAATGACACCTTCATCTTGAACAGAATTGATGTGGGAAGTCTGTATTAGTTGCGATGCTTGTGTAGTAGGCTACAGAATTATAACAGAGGCAGCAGCAACAGAGTTTTACGGAATAGTGGTGATTTCAGTAACTTCTGATCTCCATTGACCACTAACGTTAACTTACTGCCCCTGATCCATTGCTCTGGTGCCTCTCACGACAACTTACTGGGGCAGTGAAAAGTTATATGAATGCAAGGATGAAGGTTAGGATGTAAAGTCTTTTTGCCAGGCATCAGTTTATAGTCCAGTTCACTTATAGCATTCACAACACATGGAATAGTCCTACATGGGATAGCCTAATGTAAACTGAAATGGTAGTAGACCGGTATCTTCATGATGTAAAAGAGACATCATCTTACTGCAGCAGTCAGTGCAAAAGCCCCACACACACACACACACACACACACACACACACACACACACACACACACACACACACACACAACCTTCAGTGTTCTTCCACTTGCCCTCAACTCATTGGCTTATGGAGTGCTCCCTTCAAAATTGTTGGCAGTCCTTACCCGGGCCTATAATTTAATTAGGCAGCCCAAGCATTTAGTCAGAAGTGTCTGTGTTGACCTCTGAGTGAGTGGATGGGGAAATGGATTAGTGCTGTGTTTGCCCTTGGAAAGGCCGTTTGTCCTCAGGAGACTGTGGCTTTCCTGACTGTAGGACCATAAATCAGAACATGGACTGGGCCGGGGTTGGCTCTACATAGAATTTTTAAGTGTGCGTGTGTGTGTGTGTCTGTGTCTGTGAGATTTAGAAGTACGTCTTTTTAGTAATCTATATTTTACTCCTTTACTCCTCACATCACCACCAGCAAAGTCCAGGTCACATGATAAGCAACCTAGTAACATTGAAAAATTGTGAACAATACGGCAAAAATAAGCCTCGTAAAACACAAACTTTGTGTTTCCCCCCACCTTTGTGTGAAGTGGATTAACACATTTTTTGACGTGTGGACCTTGTTTGTCACATTTTTCCAGGCTAAGAGGATTGTTGATTTCATTATGTTTGAAGTGTTGCAGTGCTGTGTCGTGACTCTCGTGACCTGCTAACACTGAAAGATGCATCTTGTGTTTTTGCACGGATTCGAGTGTTAGCCTACATTACACTTTGCTTGTGATTTTTCCCATGTTTTCAGATGCTGCATGGGCAACAGTTATATTCCCAGGTGATTTTATTCAGGGCCAGGCTAGGCCAAAGACCATTTGCAGAGCAGGCAGCACTCCTGTGTAGAAAGTTAATTACCCTAGCAACCCCCAAAAGAAAACCACACACACACACACACACACACACACACACACACACACACACACACACCTTAAAACATCAGAGTGATGGATGAAGATGACATTTTATCAAATGACGGGGCAAAGCTAAAAGGTGACCTCATACTGGTTGGATCCTTTGTTGTTCTGAAGGGTGTGCTATTGGGTGGGTTATACGAGAACATAATTTGGCAGTGTGTGTTTCACCCCTGTCTGGTTTATCCCAGGCCCGCCTCTGAACTTTTGACTTCAAAGCTAGTAATTTAACTGTACTGTACTGTACGCGTTGGTTATGTAAGTCTATTTCTTTTGCTGCACTCCACTTTCCTACTAATGGTGATATTCTGTCACCAGGGCTGTCTGTGTCAGGCCAGTTTTTGGAAAGCCATATCTGTAATCATAATAATACTATATCTGCATCCTTCATCTCCCAACACGTGATGCTGTTCAGTTAGGAACAGCACCTCTAAACACTCATCTTAAGAGTTGCCTTCAAAGGAGATAATTACATGTTTACGCGTGATTAAAATCTATAATTAAAAGTATTATAAGCAATGGGGCATGGCTGGCTCGTGCTCAGTGAGAACGTTTCCTTTTTATTTTGGGATTGTGGCTTTTCCGCGGAATTCCCCTTCCAGTTCTCAGATTAATTTGTCTTTGTCGACTTTTCCTTATCAGCCGCTCCCGCGCAGAGTGGAGTGAGATCATCCGCTGCCGAAGCTGGAGTCCTGAGAGCAGCCGGCTCGGCGTACGTTTTTCCCATGGTTGGACGACTCTTCCCTGTGAGTTCTCTGCCTCTCTAATGCATTCCGTCCCTATCAGTGGCCTAATGCCAGGGTCAGAAATTTCGAAGATGCATTTGCTCTTTTTGGTTCCGTGGTGTTGAAATCTCCAGCGTCTCTTAGAAATGATCTACTTATCTTGAACATCTGCTTCTTACTAAGCATGGTGAATCAACTAAACCGCTCAAGTTTTTTTGGTTTAAAAAAAGAAGTCTCCATGTTGATCTTCCACTAGAGGGCGCTCACGGGCCAAAGCCAGCAGCTCAGTATTGCCCTGTGCGAGGGTGGCTTGGTACTCCTCACCCACTACCTAAGCCTCAGTGAGTTTGGTGAGGATGTGAGCCTGAGTGTGTGTCCTTGTGTGGAGTTTAGTTGTTGGTTATCTCCCTTCAGAACGCGATTCTCTTCTCTGATTGGCTGATGGGTGGCCATTATTCTCGTATAAATGTCTACTTTGGAAGTAGTTCCAAAAATAACTAATCTAATAACTAATCACCGTTCCATACGAATGCCTTTTAGAATGGTAACTGTAACAACAATAAGCAGTTGTAGATCTACTTTCAACTGAAAATAGTACCCAAACCGAATAGGTTAACTTCTTTTAAATTGGATTTGCATGTTTCTTTTAATAAGCGGGATAAGGCTCGACGGAGGTTAACTGCGCGCGTTGCGGGAGTTCTAAACCTCACCTCGCCATTATTTCTATAGAACAGGTCACCTCATCGGCCGTTATCCCTTACGTAATTTACATCAGACTGAATCCTATGCAGGAAAGCACTGATATATCTTTAAGAACGTCAGCTTTGGCTTCCTGCTTTTGAAGAGCTTTCTGATACAAGAGGAGGCCCAGCCAAGCCAGAAGATCAGGCCAGATGAAAGATTCTCAAATTCCAAATACTCTGAGGTCACATTTGCTCGTTTGACTGTCACTCAATGCAGGAGCTAAACATTAACCAAATATGAGCCCCGTTGCCTGAGCTGCATACTTTCAGTCAGCAAACACTGCCTTGAAGACATAACATGTCAGCTCGGATTACTCGTGGTCCAAAAACACACACTGACTCTGACCACTTCAGTGAACAAAAAGCTATGGAGACACACACACACACACACACACACACACACAGAAACAAAATTTGGTTAAAGGTTTGTGACATAGATACAGTCTGCCATGTATGTCTGCCATTTTTCTGTACCGGTATGCTTTGCCTACTAGGTAGCCTACATCCATTTCTTGGCCTATTTCCTTCTCCCTGGATTCAGACCTTCAGTCCGTGTCATACAGTAGCCTAATACTATAAATTGATGCCTCCAAGGCTGCAAAGGTAGTCTATTCCTCTAGGGGTGACAGCCCCTAAGCTCACTAGCTGAACCACTGTGGATAGTTTGTGTCCCCCCTCTTTTTTGGAAGGCTAGTATTAGAGCGGTCCCATTTTAGCAGGCAGCTGTGAAGCCTGCAGTGGAAGAGTGGGGATAGGAACCAGGGCTGCTGTACGTCTCTGTCTCTGTCTCTGTCTCTGTTTATGGCCTGGCTGTCTTCAGACCAGAGGCTGCCATCATTGTCAGTCTGCATTTATTTATTTATTTATTTATTTATTTATTTATTTATTTCATAGTTTTTCCACAGATGACTGCGAAGAAGAACAAGATTGTGGGGGCGAGAAGTCACATGTTGAGGTGAAGTTATGATGATAGTGTAGAGAGAGAGAGAGAGAGATGGGAGGAGAGGAGAGGAGAGAAGAGGAGGGGGTTTCAGTGATTCTCATCTTTATTTGTTCAACACCAAGCACATTGAATCAAGATCACTGGGTGAGAAGTGGAACTTTTGAGTGCTCCTCGCACAGAGGACACAAAGGAGAGGTCTGTGAGGCCACAACCATGGCGGTGTCTTGACATTCCTCTCTCTCTCTCTCTCTCTCTCTCTCTCTCTCTCTCTCTCTCTCTCTCTCTCTCTCTCTCTCTCTCTCCTCTGCGTTCTCTCTTCCTCTTTCCTCCTCTCTCTCTTTATCCCTCCTTCTCTCTCTCCCAAGAGTTGTGCCAGATTCAACTGCAGACACAGAGGGGTTGTTTCCCCGTGTTTGGCTGAACCTCTGGCTACCCCAGCTATGGAGGGGCACAGCATTTTGGACGTTTTGTGTGTGTGTATGTGTGTGTGTGTGTGTGTGTACGCACCTCTCCTCAAACCCCCATCTTGGCCCGGCTCGGACAACTGGGCCTGACAGCTGTGAGCAACAGCTGCACCCGGCTCCCGGGCTCTGGGTCCGACAGCACCGCAAAGAGCCTACATGCTGATCGCTGATCAGACGCCATCGATATGGTTGTCCCTGTCCAGGGGGTAGAAGCTTTCACATAGCCTAGCTCCTAACCGCTTTCTTCTGATTCAATCTGATAGGAATGCTAATGGCTTTGATTCTGTTTCATTGTGTGGTCAGCTCAGGTCTATAGGCTAGCAGAGCTGCTGTTTCTAGCGGTTTGTATTGAGTTTATATATAGCATAGTCATGGAGATATCTCTAGTCTCTAGATATCTCTAAATTCTAGATATCTCTAAATTCACTAGTTTAAGGATATGATTAGATCAGAACAAGCTCATTGCTACAGGCTAGCAGAGCTGCTGTTGATAGCGGTTTGTAGAGTTTACATATAGCATAATCATAGAGATATCTCTAAAGTCACAAGTTTAAGGAGATGATTGGATGAGAACCAGTACCATCAAATCAGCTCCACCGTTGCTAGGTTGTTGTGGTTTGAACATGCCGAGCAGGATGACAGGCG
>JAODXP020000025.1:6665036-6675036 GCA_027497455.2 Sardinella longiceps
TTGGTTAACGATCCATCGGACCAAGGTAGTTAGCAACGTTTTATAGTTTGGAACATTAGTGTCATACTTCCATCACTAGGACATTACTAAGGAAGTTGCGAAAGGAAGCCCTGAAGGTGTGTGTGTGGTTTTGTGGGTGTGTGTGTGTGTGTGTGTGTGTGTGTGTGTGTGTGTTTAAGTGTGTTTTAAAGTTATTAAATATGTGTGTGTTTGTGTGTGTTAATGAGAACCCTGCACACAGAGACCGAGAGAGAGACCCTGCACAGAGAGAAAGAGAGAGAGAGACGTGTGGTGTGTCTGTGTGTGTTAAGCGTGGGCCTGGGCACACAGCTCGTGTGTGTGTGTGTGTGTGTGTGTGTGTGTGTGTGTGTGTGTGTGTGTGTGTGTGTGTGTGTGTGTGTGTGTGTGTGTTAAGCATGGGCCTGGGCACACAGCTCGTGTGTGTGTGTGTGTGTGTGTGTGTGTGTGTGTGTGTGTGTGTGTGTGTGTGTTGAGCGTGGGCCTGGGCACAGAGGTGCTCTGTCATGCTCCCAGGCCAGTCTTCATTAAGGAGCTTTTTCTCTGCAGCGCTGGGCTGCCTGCTCCTCCAGCCCATTATTATGGAGCCTTTGTGAGGCCCACACACACACACACACTCTCTCTCTCTCAAACACACTCACATACTCACACACACACACATACACACACAACACACACACTCTCTCAAACACGCTTACATACTCACACACACACACTCTCTCTCTCACACACACACACACACACACACACACACACAATCTATCAAACTTGCACACATGCACACACATACTCACATACACACAATCTATCAAACTTGCACACACACACACACACACACACACACACACACACACTCACTCACTCACACTTGCTCTCTCAAACACGCACACATACTGTACATTATTCTCTCTCTCTCACACACACACACACTCACACAATGTAAAGATGGAGACGTGCTATGCCAATTCTCTGTTCCCTCAGACCCCAACTCCCAGCCAGATAGATCACCTACTAATGGAAGCAACTGGAATTTAACTGTAAGGGAAGCCAGAAGATCATAAATGTGTGTGTGTGTGTGTGTGTGTGTGTGTGTGTGTGTTTCTTTGTCTTGGTGTGTGTCCCTGTGTATGAGCCAGACTTGGGTGATGTGTCACCTGGAACCCATTAATTTCTGATCCATTAATGTACTGTAATGATTCATGGGGAGCCGTGGTGGTGAAACGACTTGTGTGAAACACTCAGTTATTGATCTCAGCCAGTCTGAGTTTGTCTCCTATCTGTTTGCTTAAAACAAAGAGCCTTTTACTGCAAGAATGTTCAGCCATTTCCTTTTACACACACACACTCACTCTCTCTTTCTCTCTCTCTCTCTCTCCTTCTCTGCCCCAGTCTTAGACAGACTAACACACACACACACACACACACACACACACACACACACATTCTCCCTTACTCATGCTACACTCGTGTGCACCCACATTAAGGTGCACACACACACTCACTCACATACACACACAAACAAACACACACTTACCGTCAGACTCCCGCACACACTTTGGCAAACTGGCAGGGCCTTGACGTCACCCTCCTGACACTGTTCCCCTTCCCCTGCTGTGTGCCAGGGTTCCGCTGGACGTGCGCTCCGTCCTGATGGCCTCACACACCCCACACACACACACACACACCCCTACCCCCACCCCCAAAAAAGCAGCCATCTTAGACAAACACCGGCAGTAATAATGTGAGGAAGTGAGTCAGCTGGCTGGCTAGCCAGCCTTGCCGCTCTGTGCCAAAGCATTGCCTTCCAAGTGCCCTTGATATCAGCCCCTGGCTCTTGATTAGGGGCCCTTGGACTGAGCAGGCAACTGTCCTGCTTTCCGCAGCCCAGGGCTGTGTGTTTAGCGCTGCTGCTGCTGCTGCCACTGCCACCCTTTTATCAGGACCCACAGTGCTGGGGTGCGTTCAAGTTCACCAACGCAGGCCAAACGTTATGTAGTGCTGAGGTGCGTTCAAGTTCACTAACGCAGGCCAACGTTCCGCTGTGCTGTGCTGAGGTATGTTCAAGTTCTTTAATGCAGGCCAAACGTTGCACAGTGCTTAGGTGCGTTCAAGTTCACTAACGCAAGCCAACGTTCTGCAGTGCTGTGCTTAGGGGTGTCCAAGTTAACTAGCACAGGCCAACGCTCCTCTGTGCTGTGCTGAGATGCGCTCAGGTTAACCAGCACAGGCTAACGCTTGACAACAGTTCGGCAAACGCCTGGCTAGCAGTTTTCAATTCAGGGAGTCCCTTTTGGGAGAAAGATGGTGGCTAGCGTAGCATTCCTACTGCACAACTTGTAAAAAATATGGCTAGTTTAGCATTTCTACTGCACAACTGGTAGAAGTGTGGCTAGCTTAGCATTCCTGCTCCACAACTGGTAGAAGTGTGGCTAGCTTAGCGTAGCATTCCTACTGCACAACTGGTAGGAGTGTGGCTAGCTTAGCGTAGCATTCCTACTGCACAACTGGTAGGAGTGTGGCGAGGTGAGGGGTTGCTTGATCACCGTTCAGCACCTCAGCTTAGCAGGCCAGTTCCGGGTGAGTGTGTGTGTGTGTGTGTGTGTGTGTATTTGTGTGGGGGTGCTGCTGTTCGTCACGGGGGTGTTCAGCAGGCCATGGCAGCCCGGAGTGGTGCCGCTGCTCCTCTAGCGTAAACACAGCTGTTTTATGGACCTCTCAAGACCAGTAGGAGAACCAGCGGGCTCACAGAAGAGGTCAAGTGCGTGGAGTTTTATTCCCCATGGGGAACTTGTAAAAAGCACCAAAGCTGGTTACTTTTCTCCAGTGTAACCTTTTTTTCTCGTCTTTTCTTTTTTTTTCATTTTAAACACATTAGCCTGATTTTATGTTGGGCAAATTTCCATTGTGTTTTGTAGGTTGTGTTTTGTATGCATGCACACAGATGTCATTTTTGGAGGGAAAATTGATGAGTTTGTAATGCATTTAGAGGCATGTGGTTGATGGCCATTTTCAGCTCTCCTGCATGGCTCCTAACTGCTGCAAGTGCTACAATGCTTTCATCTCTCCCAAGTTATTTTTAAAACCCCCATATTTCTTCTGTGGGGTTTCCAGAAAAAAAATCAGTTGTTGTTTTTGTGAGCATGCTTTCAATTTAGGCAGCCCCCCACATACACACACACACACACACACACACACACACACACACACACACACACACACACACACACACACACACACACACACTTTTAGCCAAAAACCAGAAACAGCTTTGTTTTTGCAACTATCGCGCAAATGGCATTCTCCAAGCCCCAGGTCACCAAGAGCTCTCGCCTAATTGGCTGTTAGCTGTGCTACTGTAGCCAATCAGGGGGATTTATGAAGTGCATCACAATGAGGCAGAATTGCGGGGCCTTGTTTGTGGATGAGCACTTCCAGGTGTGCGGAGTCTGTTTCATCTACGCAGTCTCTTCTGGATTCGATTCACTCACTTCTCTCTCTCTCTCTCTCTCTCTCTCTCTCTCTCTCTCTCTCTCTCTGAGTGCCTGCAGTTGTTGTTCCTGATGGGAGGCAGGCGCTGGCCGTGTGCCTTTTGTTTTCTTTAAAAGCTTGGCAGAGTTGCCGTCACTGCTTTCTTCTCTGGGACATCCATATTCTGTGTGTGTTGTGTGTCTGTGAGAGAGTGAGTGTGTGTTTTGCCCTGTCCTCATAATTGCATTAATCTTGGCGGGGATTCAAATGCCTTTTTTTATTTAAAAGTTTCTGTAAAGCCACCTGCTGGTCCAGATAAGTATTGATTTTGCTGCCATGATGTTTGGTTATGTATGAGTAAGCTTGAGTAACTGTTCTTGTTATGGATCATCTCATCTTTGGCTACATTACATGTAACTGGAATATTTAAATTTTGTCAGTTGAACAAGACATGAAGCCAAGGCCTTGGGGGAGGTGTATGCGTGTGTGTGTGTGTGTGTGTGTGTGTGTGTGTGTGTGTGTGTGTGTGTAGGGGGATGTATAAGGGAGAGAGAGAGAGTTCCTCTCTCTTGATTGAGTCAGAGAAATTGTCAGACCGGAGGCGTGGACTACACAAACCAGATGTTGCAGCCGTCCCACTGCCTGCCCCGTAACCCTAAAAGAACCATGACAGTATGGCCGTGGTATTGCAGCCCTACAGAATAGATAGCGCAGCCGCCTCTGTGTGCTCCACTGTGAGAGCAGTTAGTTAGATGAATTTTAATTTTTAATCTAACTTTCAACAAAGTCTTTATTTGTCCTTAGATAGGAAATTTGTTTTCACTGACCGTACAAGCCTCACAAACATGGAAGACATTGATTCACACATAACAGTTTTGGTTCTTCGCCCACCACCAAGACACCCACATACTGTATCGGAAGACAGAGATTCGACCGGCAAACAAACAGAGGCAGACTTCCGTACGAGCAGTGTCGGCGCAGTAGAGCATGCACCATTGAAGAGGATTTATAAGTGAAGACTGTGAAGACAGACCGTAGAAGCTGAGTAGTTCCCTGTATTCTCCCCTTCTTAAGGGCCCAAATAATTGCTGTTACTTCCGCACTTGGACCATTCGACCCTCCGTATTTCACTGGCTCTCTGTCGTCGGCAGCGTGACTTGCGTTCATTTCATCTTCATCATGTGGACTGAGTCCAGATGCTTAATAGCTTTGGTTTCCGCTCTGCGTGGTGGCTCCCTAGATCAGCCTAAATAATAAAGTATAAGTAGACCTAGCCTGCACTTAAAAAGCAGGAGTTTAGTCCTGTCGCAGTATTTAGTACTTTTAGTTTTAACCGCCCTCGCCAATCAGAACTGGTATTGAGTTTCCAACCATTTGAAGTTCCAAAAGTACTTTGAACTATTGGTAGATTTGTGGCGCACAAAACATAATTCAACATAATCTCCCTTGGAACAGATAGCAGAACACTGTCAATATCTTGGATTGCAAATATGATTTAATGCAAGTGGAGATGACCAGAATCTTGTGTGCGTGGGTGTGAATTGTATTAATGGCAGGTTTACAGCACAGAAATGTGCAAAAATGTGATATTAGAATGTGTAGTTTTGGTCCAATACATGCCGGGTTAGATGCAATGTAGCCTAATTTTAATAGTTGAGTTAAATAGTGCAAATTTAGGTTGTGCCAAAGGATATATTTGAAAATAAGCTATCAGTTAAGATGAAGGGAGGAAATTTCATTGGAATTGAAAAGAAGATAGTTAGAAATGGATAAAATTATATACTAGAACATTTCTGATATGACTTGAAAGATGATTTCATGGAGAGAGCTGTTGTATGAGGAAAAGTGAGCATTGCTTTCATTTCCCTTCTCCCCATCTTGCTGTCGTCGTTCACATGCAGGCAAAGTGGCCTCAAGGGGAGAAGTAATAAAAATTAATTGTTGAAAATGGAGGTGATGAAAATGCTCGTGAAATATTAAAACTGAATCTTCTTAATTTACCGATTGAGTCTTGGCTTAATGGCAGGAATGCAGTGGACCACATTAATGCATTACTCACCCTCTGGGCTTCCATCTGATCACAACGCATAAATCACATTTGGAAGTGGACATCCAAGCCATCTCCCTGTGGCAGGAAGGCACTGGGGAGCAGAAGCAGGTCATTGGTGGACTTAGATCTGGTGACCTCTCTTAATTAGACCTGGAAGCTTCCCCCTCCACACCCCCCCGTTCCTCCTGGGAGCCCCCGAAACCCAGGCCCTGCTCGAGGAACAGGTGTGGAGTCGCCCCCTTGCCTCCTCTGGCAAATCTCCTCCTCTCCTCGCGCTGCAGCCTGCCTAGAAGTATATGGGCGTATAGTCACAGGGGGATCGATTAAGGAGAAACACTTCTCTCCTTTGCGAAACGTGACTTGGCTCTATCGACACAGATAGGAATCATGTGCTTATTCTAATATGAACCACATTGACTGTACTAGGAGGGGAGGGGGTGGGGGGGGGGGGAGCAGCAACATGCTGTTGTGGCCATGATTTTCAGCCATATTATTTATGTCTTCAACATGTTTGTTTGAAATGTGGATGACTGATGACTGTTTGTTCTGTGTAACAGCCAGCGTGAGTGTGAGAGTGGTTGCAGTGTGGAGGCGAGTTGATTAAACTGATAGAAGACAGGTCCCAGATCAGCTGCGAGGCGAGGCGACACGTGAACTGTGCCGTTCCCACTGAGGGATGAGATTATGGGATGGGATGGGATGGGATGGCTAGGAAGGTGAAGTGGCCGTTGACTGGAGCTCTTGTGACTCGGAAGGCTCTCTTGCCTGTGAAAGAGTGATGGCAACAGGTGTGTGAAAGTGACAAGTCTGTTGTTTCTTTTTTTCTTTTCTTTTTTTTCTTTTTTTTTTCTTTTTTGCAGTCTTAAGTTTTGTAGGCTGTGGTGTCGATGTTACTCAGACAAGCGTCATGAGTTCTTGGCCTCAGTCTGCTCAGGGCTTTCAACGGCAGATTTCATTTCAAGGAGCATAAGATTTTTTTTTTTTCCCTGTCTTTTTTTTTTCCTTCTTCTTTTCTTCTACATCCATTGATTTTTTTTTTTTACCCTCTTTCTTTCCTGCCATTCTTTAATTTGTTTAGAGAGGATTACTGCAGTCGCATTTGGGTTTGCCATTAGGCTGCCGCCCCCACCCTCAACCCCCCCTCCCCTCGTCTCCCTCCCTGTTCCTTGGCTTTCATCACCATAGATTTCCCATGTTGATATCCCCGTGTCATCTGAAACGCTCTTTTTTTCCCCCTTGGTCCTAAAACCCTGGGCCCGCATGGAATACAGTGTTAGTTTCAGAAGCAATTTACATATCTAGCATGAAATCAACCAGCTGAAATAAGACAAGCAAGGCAGAGAGCGAAAAAGAGGGGAAATGATGGAATGAATGAAGGAGAGAGAGAGAGAGAGAGAGAGAGAGAGAGAGAGAGAGAGAGAGAGAGAGAGAGAGAGAGAGAGAGAGAGAGAACAAGTTTCTGGCAAGGTCCCAGTCGCAGCGGCAGTTACTAATCTACTTTCTCCACTTTTTTTTTTTTTTTTTTTTTTTTTTGTCTGTCCTTGGCTGTTAAGCGATTCAGGAACACGCATCTTAAGTGTTCTTTCATGTCACCCCTTCCAGACAACCACCCACGCCTCGGCAGTTTGGGGTTTGGTGTGTACATGTATACATACAGTTGGGAGGGCACAAAGAAATCTCATCCTCCGAAAGCAAAAAAGAAAAAAAGAAAAGTGTGTTTGAGGAGAAAGGAGGGAGATTAAATTCAGCCCAAGTGTGTTTTGGCATGCATCCCTGGGCTGTGTAAAGTAAAGGTTTTCATAAGGCTCTTGCCCGAATCGGTTTATCCCACTGCCTGGCATGGCACACCGTCATTTTTTTTTTTTTTTTTGCGTTTCTTTTTTTTCCCCCTCTTTGGAGTTTCTCGGGGGTCTTGAAAGGGCCTCTTTGATTTCTTTGATGCCTTGCAGTTGGCGGAAGAAGTCAGGGAGAACTTCCATTCGAATGAACCCTGAGCCTCCGAGAGCCTCTGACCCGAACTCATTAGGGCTCATAATGTGAGGCTCCTCCAGTCGAGAGAAAAGCAAAGAACAGATAGTTTGTTTGGGTTCTGACGTTATCTGGGGCTCTTGTCATTTCCTCGAGAAGACACTGACTGCTGTCTTAGGCGAAAGGTTGTTTGCTGTTTTCCAAACTTAAGCTAGAGCAAGTTTGAAGCAATTGGAAAAGAAGTACATCTGCTTCCTCCCTACATCAGAACGTGATGAGCCAGTGCACTCCTCATTATCCTGTCACATGTTATTCTTCAGAATTTGTCTGTGTGTGTGTGTGTGTGTGTGAGCATGTGTGTGTGCACAAGTGTCTGTGTGTCTGCGAGCGTGTGTGTTAATCTCCTCTTCTCCCGGGATAGTGTTGCCAGAGTGATGGGAAAAGTATTTGGCCTGGGAGATGGTGGGATCCGTGTGTGTGTGTGTGTGTGGGTGTGTGTGTGTGTGTGTGTGTGTTTGGGGTCCGTGTGAGGAGCGGAGCGGAATCTGCAGCACACCTCCTGTGGAATGTGTGTGTTTACAAGGCTGAGCTCCCTGAGCCCTGATCCTCGTCTGTCTGTCAGTCAGCTACTGGGCACGGCCAGACGACCACGACAAAGAGAATGGGAAAGACAGACTAGCTGTGTGTGTGTGTGTGTGTGTGTGTGTGTGTGTGTGTGTGTGTGTGTGTGCATGTCTGGCCTACATGAGAGAAAGAGAGTGAGAGAAAAAGAGAAAGAGGGAGAGAGGGAGTACATGTTGAAATTCCGACTGGGGAGTCCCCAAGCTAAATTGGCTTAATGGATTGACGTGATGAATTCAAGTGATTATCCTCATCATATCCCTATTAACCTCTATTATACAGCTGTTTTCTTTTTCAATAGTCGATATATTATTTTTCTTTATTAAATAGTTCAGGAAAAATAATAATATTTAAAAATAAAAAAATAAAAAATATTGATTAGCCAAGATCATGTCCTCCAATTCCCTGTTCTGCCCACATGTCAAGGAAAATTTTGTTTGATTTAATATTGATGATTGATTAATGATCTAAATATTTAGTTTACTGTTGCAGAGGAGCAAGTAAATGTAGTTTACAGTATGTAGTTTAGTTCATAATTAAGTTTTATTTAGTTTTAATGATTCATTAAAGATATTTAGTTCACTGTTGCAGCTCGGAGCAAGTAAAGTTCATTTCGTTTAGTTTAGAATTTAGTTTGATTTAGTTTTAATGATTGATTAAAGACATTTAGTTCACTCTTGCAGAGGAGCAAGCAAAAGCTGAAATGTAAAAGGACGCAGTAATTTTTGAGAAGTTTGAGTCACTTCATTTAGTTGTCGATTCGTGATTAAAACATATTAATATTACTAGTTGTAGTTCCACTGTAGTGTTTATTCAGATCAAAGTGCAGCGTTGTTTGGAGTAATCCCAAAAGCATTGTTGGGGTTATATCACACACACACACACTCACTCACTCACTCACTCACACACACACACACACACACACACACACACACACACACACACACACACACACACACACACACTCTCTGTGGAATAGGATGTACTGTATATCTCCCAGCATAATATTGAACCGGTGCACAGGGTCGGGTCGTTCCCCTATAATTCCCCCCTTTTGGATAATGCCTCCCCTGCTCTGCCTTGCCCTGGCCTGGCCTGGCCTTATGGATAGACCGCTGCTCCTGCTGCCGCTCCTGCGGTGGGTTCACTCAAGTGGATTGAGTCCATGTGAAGGGTGAGTTGACCACTGCTCCGGCCCGTTCTGATCGCAGTAATAGGGCCTGGACCCACGCTGGGCTGACCGGAGGCTCTGAGTTAGAAGATGAAATGGTTAGTGAGTGGGGAAAACGCATTGCATGCATGTGAATGTGAATTCCTCCGGGCCAAACGATTGGGGGGAGAAATGGGCCTCCTAGAGATTTTACAGGGAGTATTCCTTGGAAAGATACCAGTGCGTTTCTTTTATTTAATTTTTTTCTTTTTTCTTTTCTTTTTTTTTTAAATAATTCTCTTGAGTGTTGATATCACATTTGCACATGAATAAATAAATTACTTTCTGCTGGTATTAAGACAGCCTTATTTTCTCTTTCACTCGCTTGGCAAAATGTGTTGCTTGCTTCATGTAACGACCACCTAGAGAATTTCCTAAGCCATTTTCGCTAGTCACGTGTAAAACATAATCATATCGTAATTATTTGTTCCTTCTGAAAAAGAGAGAGGGAGGAAGGGCGAGAGAGAGAGAAAGAATGAGAGAAAGAAAGAAAAAAAAACCCTAAACAGCACCGCAGTGAAGCAGGATTTATTTTCTTGTCAAATGCTAATGATGTTCCCTTCCACCCTCCCTAATACAGACCACATGCTTCCTGTGGCCAATGCTTTCATACGCACATATCTTGGATGCAGGGAGTGTGTGTGTGTGTGTGTGTGTGAGAGAGA